>CM072154.1:24660554-24758573 GCA_036850595.1 Rhyacichthys aspro | reverse complement strand
AACAAACACTGAACTTGTTCAAAGCGACACTGGTCATTTCTCGTCTCCACTAGAACCAATATCTTTTTAAAAACAGTTAAATCTCATGGTTTTTTTTTTACCCAGAATGCACTGCTGTTACTAATCTCTATAAAGTCATTCTGTGTGTTGTGCTGGTGACAGAAACCACCTCCACACTTCACCAAAAAAACCTCCACAAATGGCTTTAAAAAGCTCAGAAAACCCGAGCCTAAAGTCCCTCAGAACCTCTGCTGTTTTAAGGCGCCTCTTTAAAACCGTACAATATATATATGTTTATTTATTTATGTTTTTATCTAAATCTATAAAGACGTCTTTGTATAAAAATAGAGCTCATGCTGAAAAGAGAACAGTCCACGACGATGGCTTCACACTGAGTTTACGGCGACACTGAAGCTGGGAAAGAGCATCGTCAGGAGCAAAACACAAACTGGAACACGATAAAAACCGTTTAATACGAGATTAGTTCAGATTTAAAGGTGTTTTCTTCAGCTTTAAAAAGTCAAACACTAAAGTTTGTAAGATTCTAAAATGTCCGTCTTGTTTCTCAGTTTGACAAACTTGAATCATTCATTAAACACCGAAGGTTAAGGAGATTAAAGCTCCACTCACAAATATCCTCCAAAATACTAATCCATTTGACCAAACTGAAGTTTAGAGTTTAGCGTTAGCTTAGCTGTGACTTCAGCGTCAGGACGACAATTATCTCCTCCTCGTTAAACATTACGTGATTGAATTGACAGTATTTATCTGTGTTTTACGTTGCCTCCCTTTTCCCTTTTAAAGCCTATGCAGCAAAACATAACTTAAATTTAAAAAAATAATAATTTAAATATAAATATATAAAAGATAAAACAAAATAATCCTGAAGTAACAGTTGTCGCATTAATCTTAAGGCATTTTTACATTCTATTTTTTTTAAGAGATTTACAAAAAACATTCAACTCACTTTAAAATGGAGTTTACTTTGAAAAATCTACATTTATGTAAATGAAATGTACCCATTATCAATAAACTATGAACCATGTATTTTACATTTTGTTTTGAAAAGAGATTCCAAATTTAATACTAACATAATTGAATAAAGGTATTATACTTATTAAACGTCATGTCATGTGACAAGTGTCGACCAATGGGAGCGCTCCTTTTTGGAGCATGTGATTGTCCAAGGTTTTCTGTTCCTGAATAGAGGTTCTCATCTGTTACAATCCCTTAGAATAAACAATAAACTATTTGGGTTTAAACCATTATTTTAAACCAAAATCAGGTAGAGTCTGTTAAACATTACTGATTATTCTCAGCGAAATCGCTAGAAGTCATTTTCAATAACTGTTTTTTCATTTTTCATTTTCTGCAAAAGCTCAAATGTAAAACAGTGTTTAGTGAAAGTTTGTCAAACTGAGGGAATGGAGCGCTCTGATTGGTCCGAGCGTTAACGACGGGTCAGAACTGAGTTTGATTGAGTTTCTGTCGACTCCTGACGGTCCAGCTTTACGTGACGTTAAAGGCTCTGTTCACACCACAACGTTTCCTGCTGAAAGGTCTTTTTATGGAAACAGTCTGGTATTTTTGAATTTGAAGTTTTTGAGCGTGAAAAAGTCCGAGGGTTTAGTTTGGTGTAAACAGAGCCGTAAACAGAGAAGCAGACTGAGAAGAGCGCACCACAAACACAGAGCAGCAGCAGAAACAGGCTGAAAACAGTCAGAAAATACAGCGTTAGACAGAATCTGCAGCAGAACAACAGTCGGCCGTCGGTTTTACCAAAACCAGCAATAACTCAGAAATAAAACGAAAGAGACGAGGAAATAACTGAGAAGATCTGCTGCAGAGTTCGATGTTGCCACAAGTCACTTTCAGTTTTACTTAAATTTGAAAGAAACAGTGAATTTATCTCTGAACAGCTTTAATTTATTTCAATTAATCTCTAAGTTTTTAATCACTAAATCCAAGAACGCAAACTACTGTGAAACATTTGGCTCTGAGACAGTTTAATGGTTAGCTGTGAGTCCAGTAGGGGGCGCAATGTGACGGTTTTGTGCATTTATAGATTTCATTCAGGGACTAAAGTCATTATTTACATGATTTCCTGATAACTACAGTTACTCTTCTCAAACAGCAGGGGGAGCTATCATTCCTTCTTATTCTTTTCCTTTTAAGCTTCAGTAACGAGAGGCGACCTGTGGCAACGTCGCTGCAGAATAATTTCACAAATGATTAAACAATCTCAACTAAAAACAAATTTAAACCAATCACCGATCAATAACTAATATAAAAAACTCATGTACAAACAGTTAAAGCAAAAGGAATGTGGTCAAAAGTCTTTAAAACGTGGCTTAGAATCTCCGACTGCGATTGGTCGGTTCAAATCGACGGCGGCCAATAACCATGCAGCAGAAAGGCGTGGCCATTAAAACGGCCAATCAGAGCGAAGCAACACTTTCAAAATGGCTCCAAAAGTTTTCACAGAGAGCTTTTTATAAAAACTCTCCAAAAACGAAGCAAAAGAGAGCTTCGTTAAACGTCTGAACAGTCATTTGTCGGCTCTGAAATCTTAAAAACAAGGTGAGAAAAGGCCAAACACCAGTCCCAAAAGTTTAGATGGATTTCAGCAGGTTTTATTTGGATTTGAACCAGTTTTAGTTGGATCTGAACAGGTTTAAGTTGGATTTGAACCGGTTATAGTTGGATCTGAACAGGTTTAAGTTGGATTTGAACCGGTTATAGTTGGATCTGAACAGGTTTAAGTTGGATTTGAACCGGTTATAGTTGGATCTGAGCAGGTTTTAGTTGGATTTAATGGGACTTGTCTTGCGCTTCAACTTTATTTAAAAACATTCCACAAGAAAAAGTTCAGTCTCTTTCCTCCATTTTTTACACTTTTCCAAAAACCTTTTCTTTTCACAAAATCCTTTAGAAAATATTCAGATTTTTCTCTGATTTAAATGTATTTCCAGTAAAAATGCAGCTTCTTCCAGTTTCTGAAGAATCTCTCAAGAGTTTTCCTTTTAAATCCACACTTTTTCTTCTGTTTTTCAGAGAATTTAACATGAATCCAGCTCAAATATTCTTTAAAAAACCTGGAACCGTTTCAGAAAATTAACAACAGTTGGATATTTCCCCAAAAGTCGATATCCGTCTCCAAAATCGTGTTAAAATGCCATTTAAAGTAGTTTTGTTTTTCAGTTTGTGGAGCTCCAGAGACACAGGGGGCGCTGGAGCGGGCTGAAGCCCAGAGAGGAGCCCTGGTCCTGGGCACAGACTCAGGGCTTCTGGGGGCCGGGGGACAGCACCACTGGAGTGGACAGACCGTCGACGCTCAGAGCCGGGATGTGGATCTGGTTACTGCCGTTGGTCGGGAACTGAAACATGAAAATACAGACAAATTAAACACAACTAATACTATTTATTATTTACAAAGTTTTAGAACAAACAGATCTTTGGCAAAAACTGAAGCAATTGAAGACGTCACTGATTCTAAAGATTAAAAGAGTGGACTTCAAAATGCTTTGCCTTTGCAGGTTTTAGGAGGATTTAAACAAGTTTAAGTTGGATTTCAAAAGGTTGTAGTTGCTTTAGAACATGTTTAGTTGGGTTTGAACAGTTTTTTGTAGGTTTCAAACAAGTTTTAGATACATTTGAACAGGTTTAATTTGGTTTTAAAAATATTTTAGTTAGATTTGAACTGGTTTTAGATGGACTAAAACAGGTTATCTCATTGGCTGAATACTTATACCAGCGGGACCTACTGTCAGTGAACGCACCACAGCTCCAGCTCTGAACAGACTCGTCACTGAGACTCAAACTGTGGACACTACGTTCTGTTCAGTTGCTGTTGTCAGTTTGGTCGATGCACTTTTAGAGCCATTTATAATCTTCACAAAATGGTGCATAAAAGCTTTATGTTGCGTCAGGCTCTTAACTGAATCTCTTTGTTGGACAGTGATTATTCCGATGTTTTGTGTTTCTAAACTATTAAAAGAGAAAACAGTCCAGATACAGAGAGTTCTGTGAAATGACTGATGGTTTCAACAGTGCATTAGTCGAAGTGTGGAGGAGATTTAGAGACTAACCCAGGGCTGGGTTCATTATTTAGTTTAGTTTACTCGGATTTTCATGGTTGACTCTAGTCCTAATCACAACTTGGTCCATGAAACATATTCTTTGATTCTTGTAGTTTTAATCAGAGCCAGCAGGAGGCAAAAAAACCCCCAACAAAACCCTTTAAATCCCAGTTCACACAATCTCAGTCTCAGCTGTTTTCAAAGAGCTTTCACAAATCCTACATAAAACAAAGTTAAAGCAAAACTGTCACTGTTTTTCCTCAAAATATGGAGCCTGAAAAATAAATAAATTCTGTTTGTTTCTTGTCAAAACCAGACAATGTTTTGTTTTGGGGTTTTGTTAGAAATAGAAAGTGTGCTTCATTTATCAGATGCTCTCAGTGTATCTCAGTGTTATTTTGAGAGACAGGGCACGCTACATTTAATGAGAACAAATACACTGCACAAACACAAATTTAACTAACAGCATAAATAAGATAATAATAGTTTCTCTCTGACTCTATTTGACTCTATATTTCTTAACGGTGTCTCCCTGTTTTGTTTTGCCGAGTCCTTATTACTGATAAATAACCCGTATTTCTCGGTGTTTGTGGATCTAAACAGACATTTGTGGCGACAGCAGCAGGTTTGCAGGAGAAGGAACAGTGGGAGGAGGAACAGATGGAGGAACAGCAGCAGAGCCAGGTTCACACTGAGACCTGGACCTGAGCCGTCACTACGAAGACCAGCGAGAACCAGGACAGAACATCAACACAGAAAACCTGCACAAACTGATCTGAGGGGCTTTCATCTGAATTTTAACTGCAGTAGTGTTATTATTCTGTGGATTTGGGTTATGCTTTTATTTTGAAGACAGAAGGATCAGGTGACAGCTTTAATTGCAGGTGTTTGTGATGGTTTTGTTCTTTATCAGGTCAGGAAACAGCAGACGCCATGTTTCTGTAAATGTTCTATCCAAAAATTACAAATAACCAATGGACTTCCTTTGAGTAGTAGAGGCTTTTGTTGGATTTGAGTGGGTTTAAGTTGGATTTGAACAGGTTTTAGGTGGATTTAAACAGGTTTTAGGTGGATTTGAACAGGGTTTAGTTATATTTAAAAAGGTTTTAGGTGGATTTGAACAGGTTTTAGGTGGATTAGAACAGGTTTTAGGTGGATTTAAACAAGTTTTAGGTAGATTTGAACAGGTTTTAGTTATATTTAAACAAGATTTAGGTGGATTTAAACAGGTTTTAAGTGGATTAGAACAGGTTTTAGCTGGATTTAAACAGGTTTTAGGTAGATTTGAACAGGTTTTAGTTATATTTAAACAAGATTTAGGTGGATTTAAACAGGTTTTAGGTGGATTAGAACAGGTTTTAGCTGGATTTAAACAGGTTTTAGGTAGATTAGAACAAGCTTTTGTTGGATTTGAAGAGGTTTAAATGCAATATTCAACATAGTTATTGCAGGTTTTTAACAATCAGACCTGTTTTCTTGAGGCTTGTTGGTAGACAACAGCGTGTCCCTGCAGGGCCACCGTAGCTGCTCTCACCTTTAAATGAATGGAGCTGATTCCTTTATTAAAACCTGCCAGTTCCTTCTTGCTGCACTTTACATTTGGACAAACGTCTCCGAAGAGCAGAGAGTTTACCTGGAAGGAGAGTTTGGCCGGAGAGCGCGGGGATGGGACTGGCGTGCTCCAGAAGTGGATGGTGGAGGGGAGTGGGCTGGGGGTCAGCAGCACCGGGGTCTGCACAGATGCACCACAAAGTTACGTTCAGTTCAGTTACGTGCTTTTTATCATTCCAGAGAGAGTTTACCAGAGCGTGTGACGTGATGACAGTCGGAGTCAGAGTGTTTGTGCCTGAACCAGGAGCCAGCAAACTGTTCACCGCCGCATTCACCTGAAACAACACACAACAATCAGAGCAAGGCCAGAGTAACACCAGAGTAACACCAGAGTAACACCAGAGTGACACCAGAGTAACACCAGAGTGACACCAGAGCGACACCAGAGTGACACCAGAGCGACACCAGAGCGACACCAGAGTGACACCAGAGCGACACCAGAGTAACACAAGATTAACACCAGAGTAACACCAGAGTGACACCAGAGCAACACCAGAGTGACACCAGAGTAACACCAGAGTAACACCAGAGCGACACCAGAGTGACACCAGAGTAACACCAGAGTAACACCAGAGTGACACCAGAGTAACACCAGAGTGACACCAGAGTAACACCAGAGTGACACCAGAGCGACACCAGAGTAACACAAGATTAACACCAGAGTAACACCAGAGTAACACAAGATTAACACCAGAGTAACACCAGAGTGACACCAGAGTAACACCAGAGTAACACCAGAGCAACACCAGAGTGACACCAGAGTAACACCAGAGTAACACCAGAGTAACACCAGAGTGACACCAGAGTAACACAAGATTAACACCAGAGTAACACCAGAGTGACACCAGAGCAACACCAGAGTGACACCAGAGTAACACCAGAGCAACACCAGAGTGACACCAGAGTAACACCAGAGTAACACCAGAGTGACACCAGAGTAACACAAGAGTAACACCAGAGTAACACCAGAGTGACACCAGAGCAACACCAGAGTAACACCAGAGCAACACCAGAGTGACACCAGACTAACACCAGAGTAACACCAGAGTAACACCAGAGCAACACCAGAGTAACACCAGAGTAACACCAGAGCGACACCAGAGTGACACCAGAGTGACACCAGAGTAACACCACACCAACACCAGAGTGACACCAGAGTAACGCCAGAGTGACACCAGAGTGACACCAGAGTAACACCAGAGTGACACCAGAGTAACACCAGAGTGACACCAGAGTAACACCAGAGTGACACCAGAGTAACACCAGTGTGACACCAGAGTGACACCAGACTAATACCAGAGTAACACCAGAGTAACACCAGAGTAACACCAGACTAATACAAGAGTAACACCAGAGTGACGCCAGAGTGACACCAGAGTGACGCCAGAGTAACACCAGAGTGACACCAGAGTAACACCAGAGTAACACCAGAATGACACCAGAGTGACACCAGAGTGACACCAGAGTGACGCCAGAGTGACGCCAGAGTAACGCCAGAGTAACACCAGACTAATACCAGAGTAACACCAGAGTGACACCACACCAACACCAGACCAACACAAGAGTAACACCAGGGCAACACAAGATTAACACCAGACTGACACCAGAGTAACACCAGAGTAACACCAGAGCGACACCAGCGTGACACCAGACCAACACCAGAGTAACACCAGAGTAATACAAGAGTAACACCAGAGTGACGCCAGAGTGACACCAGAGTGACGCCAGAGTAACACCAGAGTAACACCAGAATGACACCAGAGTGACACCAGAGTGACGCCAGAGTGACGCCAGAGTAACGCCAGAGTAACACCAGACTAATACCAGAGTAACACCAGAGTGACACCACACCAACACCAGACCAACACAAGAGTAACACCAGGGCAACACAAGATTAACACCAGACTGACACCAGAGTAACACCAGAGTAACACCAGAGTGACGCCAGAGTGACACCAGAGTGACGCCAGAGTAACACCAGAGTGACACCAGAGTAACACCAGAATGACACCAGAGTGACACCAGAGTGACGCCAGAGTGACGCCAGAGTAACGCCAGAGTAACACCAGACTAATACCAGAGTAACACCAGAGTGACACCACACCAACACCAGACCAACACAAGAGTAACACCAGGGCAACACAAGATTAACACCAGACTGACACCAGAGTAACGCCAGAGTAACACCAGAGTAACATCACACCAACACCAGAGTGGCACCAGACTAACACCAGAGTAACACCACACCAACACCAGCGTGACACCAGACCAACACCAGAGTAACGCCAGAGTAATCCCAGACTAATACTAGAGTGACACCAGAGTGACACCAGACCGACACCAGAGTGACACCAGAGTGACACCAGAGTAACACCAGAGTAACACCAGAGTAACACCAGACTAATACTAGAGTGACACCAGAGTGACACCAGACCAACACCAGAGTAACGCCAGAGTAACCCCAGACTAATACTAGAGTGACACCAGAGTAACCCCAGACCGACACCAGAGTGACACCAGACCAACACCAGAGTAACGCCAGAGTGACACCAGAGTAACACCAGAGTAACACCAGACTAATACTAGAGTGACACCAGAGTGACACCAGACCAACACCAGAGTGATACCAGAGTAACACCAGAGTAACACCACACCAACACCAGAGTGGCACCAGACTAATACCAGAGTGGCACCAGAGTGACACCAGACCAACACCAGAGTAACACCAGAGTAACGCCAGACCAACACAAGAGTAACACCAGAGTAACACCAGAGTAACGCCAGACCAACACAAGAGTAACACCAGAGCGACACCAGAGTGACACCAGAGTGACACCAGAGTGACACCAGAGTGACACCAGAGTAACACCAGAGTGACACCAGAGCAACACCAGACCAACACCAGAGTAACACCAGAGCAACACCAGAGCAACACCAGACTAAAGACAAGTTAATGCTCAGATTTAGTGATTGACTGTGGTCCAGACCTTGTCCAGAGACAGTCCCGGGGGCAGAGTGGGGGCCGAGGGCAGCTCCAGACCTCTGGGTTTCTTCGGTCTGGGAGGAGCAGACTCTGAGGACGTCGACACCGGAGCAGAACCAGAAGAAGAGGATGAAGAGGAGGAGACGGGAGGAAGAGCTGGGTCTGTGGAGAACAGAGAGGGTTAGAACAAGATTTAATTAGATCTGACATGTTTAAAATGGATTTGAACAGGTTTTTGTTGGATTTGAACAGGTTTTAGATGGATTTGAACAGGTGTTGGACTCCTGTCTGTTACCTGCAGCTAATGCTTCTTTGGGCGGGGTATCCTCAGGCCCCTCCCCTCCCGTCTGCTGACCTCTGACCCCGGGCTCCAGACAGGAAGTGGGCGAGTCTCGACGATGGCGAGGCGGGCTCTGGCTCCGAGTCGCAGATCAGCTGAGGAACCTGCACAAAAAATACTTTAAACCAGGTCTTCACACGACACCTGGAGCCTGTCGGGACCCTCACCTGCTCCACCTGCTTCTCCCCCAGACCCACCATCTCCAGGAGCCCCTCGGCCGGGTGAGGGGCCGGGGTCTGAGGAGGGGCCGCGGACGGGTTGATGATGAGGAAGAGCGGCTGAGGAGGGGCGCTGTAGTCCTCCTGAGGCTGGGACACGGAGCCGGGCCCCACAGGGATCAGAGGGGTCAGAGAGGAGGGGTCCCCGACGCTCGTGAGGAAGATCTGAGGGGGGTCCTGGGCCACAGCGGCACTCTAAAGGGATTACAGAGGGTAAGCCCTGGTTTAGACCTGGTTTAGACCTGGTTTAGACCCGGTTTAGACCCTGTTTAGACCCTGTTTAGACCCGGTAAACACTGACCTGTGATTGGCCGTTGTTCTGGGGGCTGAGGGCAGGAGTGGGGCAGGGGGACGGCTGGGTGACGATCACCTGGAGCCCAGAGTCTACAGCGCCCCCTCCAGACGAGGGCTGTGACTCTGGAACCACACAGACCTGAGAAAACAGAGGCTTTATTTAGTCCAGGTTTAAACACGGCTGTGCTTTTCTTTCCACGGTTTAAACGTGTTGTATTTGTACACATCTGATCGTCTCAGCCCAGTTTCATGTTGTTTTTTCAGAAATATTACATTATAGTGAACTGTTACTGCTCATTGGTCAAAGCCTTACCTCTCGGGACGTCCCGTCCACTTTGGGGCCGGACTCCGTCGTCTGCTGCTGTAACACCAGCTGCTCCACTTTGATTGGCTGCGGACTGGGCCGGTCTGCTTTGATTGGCTGGGGACTGGGCCGGTCTGCTTTGATTGGCTGGTTAAAGAGGTGGTTGGGGGCGGTCTGCAGTGACTGGATGGTGAAGGTGGAGTACAGGCCTGATTTCATGTAGTCGTTTCGAGAAGAGCTCTTTTGGGAAACGGGAGGAACCGAGGAACGCTGCAGAGAATACAGTCTGTTTGTTTCTTTATTAAACCACATTATTCCTGTTTAGATCCTGGGTCTGTACCTGAGGTAAGCCCTTTGACTGACAGGTCGTAGCCCCGCCCACCAGCCCTTTGGATTGGCCGTTGTGGTCAACGCTGTCCCGCCTCTCCTCTCCATTGGACCGACACACTTCAGTCGCCGTGGGGTCGATCTGACTCACGAACTTATACACGAACTTCTGACCACTCACCTTCTTTATGATGTTCTGAAGGAAATGAGGAGAAACAAGTTGAGATCAATATGAAGATATAATTTAAATGACTTTGATTCAGGAGAAACCGGTAAACAAACAACATTATGCTAACATATGCTACCTTGTCGTAACAGTATTGTTACCTTGTCGTAACAGTATCGTTACCTTGTCGTAGTAGTATCGTTACCTTGTCGTAACAGTATCGTTACCTTGTCGTAGCAGTATCGTTACCTTGTCATAGCAGTATCGTTACCTTGTCGTAGCAGTATCGTTACCTTGTCGTAGTAGTATCGTTACCATGTCGTAGTAGTATCGTTACCTTGTCGTAACAGTATTGTTACCTTGTCGTAACAGTATCGTTACCATGTCGTAACAGTATCGTTACCATGTTGTAGTAGTATCGTTACCTTGTCGTAGCAGTATCGTTACCTTGTCGTAACAGTATTGTTACCTTGTCGTAGTAGTATCGTTACCTTGTCGTAACAGTATCGTTACCTTGTCGTAACAGTACGTTACCTTGTCGTAGCAGTATCGTTACCTTGTCGTAACAGTATTGTTACCTTGTCGTAGTAGTATCGTTACCTTGTCGTAGCAGTATCGTTACCTTGTCGTAGCAGTATCGTTACCTTGTCGTAACAGTATTGTTACCTTGTCGTAGTAGTATCGTTACCTTGTCGTAGTAGTATCGTTACCTTGTCGTAACAGTATTGTTACCTTGTCGTAACAGTATCGTTACCATGTCGTAACAGTATCGTTACCATGTCGTAGTAGTATCGTTACCTTGTCGTAGCAGTATCGTTACCTTGTCGTAACAGTATTGTTACCTTGTCGTAGCAGTATCGTTACCTTGTCGTAACAGTATTGTTACCTTGTCGTAGTAGTATCGTTACCTTGTCGTAACAGTATCGTTACCTTGTCGTAACAGTACGTTACCTTGTCGTAACAGTATCGTTACCTTGTCGTAACAGTACGTTACCATGTCGTAGTATCGTTACCTTGTCGTAGCAGTATCGTTACCTTGTCGTAACAGTATTGTTACCTTGTCGTAGTAGTATCGTTACCTTGTCGTAACAGTATCGTTACCTTGTCGTAACAGTACGTTACCTTGTCGTAGTAGTATCGTTACCTTGTCGTAACAGTATTGTTACCTTGTCGTAGCAGTATCGTTACCTTGTCGTAACAGTATCGTTACCTTGTCGTAGCAGTATCGTTACCTTGTCGTAACAGTATTGTTACCTTGTCGTAGTAGTATCGTTACCTTGTCGTAACAGTATCGTTACCTTGTCGTAACAGTACGTTACCTTGTCGTAGTAGTATCGTTACCTTGTCGTAACAGTATTGTTACCTTGTCGTAGCAGTATCGTTACCTTGTCGTAACAGTATCGTTACCTTGTCGTAGTAGTATCGTTACCTTGTCGTAACAGTATCGTTACCTTGTCGTAGTAGTATCGTTACCTTGTCGTAACAGTATCGTTACCTTGTCGTAACAGTATCGTTACCTTGTCGTAACAGTATCGTTACCATGTCGTAGTAGTATCGTTACCTTGTCGTAGCAGTATCGTTACCTTGTCGTAACAGTATCGTTACCTTGTCGTAGCAGTATCGTTACCATGTCGTAGTAGTATCGTTACCTTGTCGTAGCAGTATCGTTACCTTGTCGTAACAGTATCGTTACCTTGTCGTAGTAGTATCGTTACCTTGTCGTAGTAGTATCGTTACCTTGTCGTAACAGTATCGTTACCTTGTCGTAACAGTATCGTTACCTTGTCGTAGTAGTATCGTAGCGCGCGGCTGAGCTTGTCGTAGTTCATGTTGTGCTTGTTCTTGCGCAGGCCCCAGAGCCGGGCCACCTCCTCGGCGTCCAGCAGCTTGAACTCTCCGTCGGCTCCGGACCCGGTCCAGCTGATGAGGTGGCGCTGGCTCTGGTCCTCCAGCAGGTGGAGCAAGAACTGCCACAGAGTGATCGATGGGTCCATCGCTGAGAGGCACAGAAGGAGGAAGGTTAGAGAGAGGACACAGTGTTGGTTAATAATCTGACAACATGAGGTCTGTGTTGGAGAGACAGGACAGTTCTATTAGCGACGCACATTTAGTTTTTCATTTCGATGATGAAGTGGAGCTGCGTTTCTGGTGAGCCTCGTGTTGTTTAGGGTTTATATACGACTAGCACAAAACAGAGAGCAGTCACCTTTCACTGCAGATGTTTTTCACAGACTTAAAATAGGAGAATAGGGTTGAGCAATGGGTTTAATAAATGCAGCAGTGTCTGGTGTAAATTGGCTTCATTTGTTTTGCAGAGTAAAGGTCGGTAGTTCTGCTCTTGAGTTTCTGCTGAAGTATGAAATGTCGAGGTCAGAACTAACTCTAAGTCTATTCTTCCCATCTCAAGGCTCAACAAGGCTTTGTGTAAATTTGCTCTAAGTTTCCAACCTCAACTGCTTTATTTAACTCTGAGGGTATTTTTCACTGCTGCTGCTTGTTATTTTGTGGCATTGAGCAAAAATTATACTGTTAGGTCAGCAGCAGGAAAAATGATGTTTAAAATCATAAACTGTCTGATTTTTTTTTTTTTTTAATCTAGATTTTGTTTTTATCTATTAAATGTGGCCAAAAAACTACCTGCTACCTGCTGTTTTTATGTGTGAATTTAACTCAAGGATTTCCTTCTAACCTTGGCTGATCACTTGACTTTATTAGAGCTTATTGTATCTTGTTTAATTCACATTTCCACAGGTTCCACAGAGTCACAAAATCAGACACTAAATTATTGAGTTTCACCAAATCACCAAATTCACCAAATGAAGATAAATTATAAAACGTAAATAAAACATAAATAACATCCCTGAATAAACAGTTGCAGAGGCGTCTGTGGAGTGACATTAAACAGTCTCCGGTGTCGCTGCTGAATCCAAATGAGCCTCATTAGCATCCTCTGACCTGTTACGCAACTGACCTCCCGGGCGCCGTGGAAACCATCGCCATGACGACCTTTCATCACCGTCGCCGCGGACAACGCTTGCGACTCACACACAGAGAAAGAGAAGTACTACAGCCGTGAATCACTACGACACACACATTCTCCAAGAACCACGAGGGTCTCTGCAGAGATTACATGAGAAATCTGACTTTTAATCTAATATTTAAACATTTAAGGTTAAAAAGTGCTGCTTTAGTCATTACACACAAGATAAACTCTGAAGCTACAGTGTGTTGCTACAGGTTTATGAAGCACAAAAAGACTAGATGACCAGATACTGGCCCCACTGTAAATAAATGTGGCCCCTTACCTAAAAAATCCTGTCTCAGACTCCACTCTCCTCCAAAATCAGCCTAGGGACCTCTCCTGCTTCTCTTTTATTAAAAATAAAACCAGACCAGTTTTTCCTCCAAAATACTAATCCATTTGACCAAACTGAAGTTTAGAGTTTAGCGTTAGCTTAGCTGTGACTTCAGCGTCAGGACGACAATTATCTCCTCCTCGTTAAACATTACGTGATTGAATTGACAGTATTTATCTGTGTTTTACGTTGTCTCCCTTTTCTCTGTTGATGCTTTTCTTTTTTCAGCTGTTTCTCTGTTAAAAGACATATTCAGCTGAAAATACACTTTATCTGCAGCTATTCAACTTCCTGGAACGTCATGTGACAAGTGTCGACCAATGGGAGCGCTCCTTTTTGGAGCATGTGATTGTCCAAGGTTTTCTGTTCCTGAATAGAGGTTCTCATCTATTACAATCCCTTACAATAAACAGTAGATGGATCATAAAGACTATTTTTACAAAAATGATTGATTTTACAATAAACTATTTGGGTTTAAACTATTTTCACAACTAGAAGAAAAAACATCAGGTGCAGTCTGTTAAAGTGGTTTTCTGACGAGAGTCTGGAGGAGATATTACAGAGACAAACTTTCATTCCCGGTCATACTGTCGAAAACTATTGCTTTTTTTCCATTAGTCTCTTCCCTTTTTGCATGAACCCACCTGTATCTAACCTCCAAAGACGAACACACAGTACACACACACCACCTGATGTCAAAAGAATGACCGATTAAGAGAAACAAACCAAAGTCAAAGCCCTATTTCGCTCTAACAGACCTAAATCGATAAAGTCTGAAGTTGCAGTGGAGACGCGCTGCTCCACAGATGTTTTAAATTAACACTTTGGACAGAACTGACGGAGCCGACGTGACGTATGTTAAGACTTATCTTTAAAAAACTGGAATTTCTACAGAATAATTTCAACTGTTTTTATGACAGACAGGGCCTGGAGGTCTGAGGACGGTCTCGGGGCAGTTCGGGTCGACTCAGACCGGTCTCAGACCCGGCTCCTGTCACTAACACTTCTCACTTCAGTCTGAACACATCAGCGTCGTCACGGCAACCGCTTCACACCGTTTTAACGACCATCACCGTCGCTGAGGCTGTTCCCGGATCAGCCACGTGTCTGTGACAGGAGCCTCTGACGTTTGAACGAATAAACTGTGATTCAGAATAAATGCCCCAAAAGTGAGTTCAG
This sequence comes from Rhyacichthys aspro, assembly GCA_036850595.1. NCBI lineage: Eukaryota > Metazoa > Chordata > Actinopteri > Gobiiformes > Rhyacichthyidae > Rhyacichthys > Rhyacichthys aspro. The sequence goes on along the minus strand of CM072154.1, from coordinate 24,743,716 downwards.
CTCAGTTTCTGTTCCTCTTTTTCTTTTTACGGCACAGTTTGGAAACATCTGACGGTTAATTAACGACATAAAACCATGAGAGTGAATCCAAAAATAATCTGAAGAGAGCTAAATCATTAGGGCTGCAACAACTAATCAGATTAATCAATTATAATCATTATTAAAATAATCATAAACTAATTTAATTATTGATTAATGGCTGTCTGAGGTATTGATAAACTGTGGATAGAGTAAATCCACATAAACAGCAAAAGAGATTAAAAAACATCTTTATAAGTATCTGCTCTATCTAGTGCTTTGCAACTAATCAAATTTTCTATTTTAATTTCAGCTCCAATGATCACAAAACCTGTGTAATCAAGAAAAAAATGATTATTTTTTACATGTTTTTATTTATTACTTGTTTTCCAGGAGATTGTGAAAGTGCACTACATTATTGACATTGTTTATTTAACTTAATTATTATTTCTGTTTATTTTTTAAGCTATTTGTTTATACATTTGAATATACTATTTATTTTAAGGATAATTTACTGTTTTGTTCAGTAAATCCAACATATTTCCAAAGTCAATAAGAAATGGTGTAAAATAATCCCGAGTTCAACAATGACCAAAATAATTGTGATTTTTTTCATAATCGAGCAGCCCTACTCTATCCTCAGTCTGTATTTACATTTTGCTCAGATTTAGTAAAAACATATGTAATTTTTTGTGGAATTACAATCAGTTTTAAAGAGAATAAAACACACAGTTTTTGACACTTTTTGTTAGTCCACCAGGTCCAGACACATTTGCACACACTTCACAATCCGGTTATTGATCGATTAATTGATCTGATTAATGAATTGATTATAGAAATACTCATTCGTTGCAGCCCTACATATTATTTTAGAATATCGTCACATTTTATTACATATGGATTATACAAAATGTGGTATTGGTTCAGGCCTGTAATATCTTCATCATATCCATCCTTTCCTCCTTCCTCTGGTTTACCTGTGAACACACCTGTTGCAGACAAACACACACAGAGCCATGCTTACAGTTTATGAGCGGGTTCGTGTCCATCTTCAGCCTGTTTTCCTCCAAACCTCACGCCTGGTCCATGCCTCTGGTTCCTCTGGTTCCTCTGCGGCTCTCCTCTGCTTCAGTCCGTGTTTAGTTGATCCTCGGAGCGGGGTTTGGAGCTGTCAGAGCCGAGCTGCGGAGGTAGAGGCCACGCTGAGCAGCTTCTTGGCCGAGCTGAAGGCGTTATGTAAGGGATCCTCCGCTGGCTCCATGTTAGCGCTAATACACGGAGAAAAGTCACATCAAACTCCTGTGAAGTCCCGTTTTTATATCAAAAAACGCCTTTAAATCACACAAACCAGACACTTAATTGTATTTAAGAGTTATTTCTCCATGTGCTGTGTCTCTCCGGTCCATTTAAAAGCCCAGTTACATTTAAAAAAAGAGGGATTTTGTGAGCTTTAGCGTCACATCTTTGCTGTTGACAGCCGCTGATGCTAAAACTATTAGCATCAAATAATATCTTTAATTGTATTTTTAACGCAGTCCTTGAGCGTACACACTTGATGAATAAATCCACAGGTTGTCGCTTGGTTTACTTCCAGAAAAGTCCCTCAAGTATCGTGTTTTGTGTTGGTTTATTCGCTTAGCTTGTGGTGCTAAACTAATCCGTTAGCCCCCGCCTTCTTCTTCTTCTTCTTCGTCTGCGTCAAACAGCGTTGAATGCGGAAGAAAAAACAAACACTTAAAGTCCTCCAGAAACAGAGAAACGTGTTTTAAAATCCCACTGACGTTTCAGACAAAAGACATCACTGGGGGCTTTTTTTCTCAGTTTCTTCCTGTTTGTTTGCGCGAACGCCCCCTCACTACTTTTTGCCACAGTGAAGCTAGCGTTAGTGCTAACAGGTAACTTCCGCCCCGGGTTTTCAAAATAAACCCACCTGTGTGTGAAGCTGTTGACAAAAACCTGAATGAGCGGGCAGTGAAAAAGAGGAGCTAAAACTAAATTAGCTATTTAGTCTTACTTAGTATTTCTAAATTAGATTAATTTAACTGTTTTTACTGAGATTAGGTAAAGTCGTGTTGTCTACAAGCTGGCAAAATAATGATTTAGAAAATATTATTATACAAGACACAAAAATGTAGTTTGACAGTCCCACCCACACTTTATTTAAATATTGTTACAGCAATAATTGTAATATTTGGCAGTGGTAGGGAGAATTTTAAAAAAAAAGTCAAGATTTTTAATTAAAAAAAAGAGAGAGAGAGCAAGAGAGAGAGAGAGAGAGAGTCATTGAAAAGTAGTTTCAAAGTGTTAAATCTTCACTCAGTGGTGAGTAAATGTAAAATGAACTGTGCACCAGATGTTGACCAGATATTTGGCCTCATCTGTTGTCTTCACTACAAGAAAATCCTAGCTCCACCACTGGTCACTTGGTTTATCTGTTTGTCTGAAAATATATTTCCTCACGCAGTAATTCAAATAAAAACCAATGAAATGTACTTTTCAAACCCAAGTTTTTGAAATTTATCAACAGAAGTGTAAATTAATTATATCTGAATGTAACTTAAACAAACCCAGAGTAAACCATCAGTTGTACATGTATCATTACAATAAATGTATTTTACTGGTTGTACTTACAGATGGACTATTTCTGTCTCTGACTGGAGTGTAAATAAGGGCCCCTTAATTAACTGCACCTTTTGCTTATATAATTAATTAATAATAATATAAAAATACATAGGGGGTGCACGGTAGCAGAGTGGTTAGCGCTCCTGCTTCAAAGCAAGAAGGTCGTGAGTTCGAATCCCGGCCGACCCAAAACATCGTTGGCTGATTGTAGCCAACCCAAACATCACTGGCTAACTCTGGTCTTTCTGTGAGGAGTCTGCATGTCCTCCCCGTGTCACCGTGGGTTCTCTCCGGGATCTCCGGCTTCCTCCCACCGTCCAAAGACATGCATGTATAGGTGAATTGGTGACTCTAAAGTGCCCCTAGTGGATGAATGTGAGAGTGAATGGTTGTCTGTCAATGTACGTCTAAGTGTCAGCCCTGCGACGAACTGGCCACTGTCCAGGGTGTACCCCGCCTAAGGCCCAAAGCAGCTGGGATAGGCTCCAGCCACCCGCGACCCCACAAAGTGGGATAAGCGGTAGAAGATGAATGAATGAATGAATAAAATTTCCCAAAAATGATTTTATTCAGACTGTATTTCTAAAATGCTGTTGCGTGTACTAAACTTTGTGTTAATCCTTGCTCTTATTGTGAAGGTGGCACTCCCGCTGAACTCCAGTCACTTCCTGTTTACACCTTGACGCAGAGCGCGGTGTGTTTCTGCAGCAGGACTGACGTCAGGACGCGCGGCTTCTTTAGTATTTCCTTCATATTTCCACAAACAGCAGATAAAGGCCGTATATAATCATTATTTTATATTATTTATTTGAAAAAGTTGACAGACAGGAAACAAGATGGAGGAGCTGGAGTCGACCTCAGGTCCATTTGGTGAGGTTTGGTTCTACAGGTGAATAAGATGCTCTGAAACGAAATAAAATCATGAAGTATTAACACAAAACTTGATTCTAAACAATAAACTCCAGGTTTTAGGCGATGGTTTTCACGGTTCTGGGGCTTTTTTGGAGGAAAAAAATTTACGGAATTTGGTTTGATGCAAAAAATATATTTTCTCTGACTTCTTTTTGTCTGATTCACACTGTTTACACTTATTTACTACATATTTTAGACTTGTATAAATGTTATTATTGTAGTTTTTATATTCCTTAGTTGTATTTTTCCATAATATCTGCCTCATTCAGACAGGATGGGAAAGGAAAACGTGACTAGTTACTCTGCACATGACAAAATAACTTAGGTTTAACTCAGATCTGGTTTAACTCGGATCTGGTTTAACTCTGACCTGGTTTAACTCAGACTTGGTTTAACTCGGTCCTGGTTTAACTCGGTCCTGGTTTAACTCAGACCTGGTTTAACTCAGACCCGGTTTAACTCGGTCCTGGTTTAACTCGGTCCTGGTTTAACTCGGATCTGGTTTAACTCAGACCTGGTTTAACTCAGACCTGGTTTAACTCAGTCCTGGTTTAACTCAGACCTGGTTTAACTCGGTCCTGGTTTAACTCAGACCTGGTTTAACTCAGACCCGGTTTAACTCAGACCTCAGGGTTTTTCAGAGTCTCTTATAAAGGTCAGAGCTGTGTTAGTCTCTTATTTGTTTCTCTCTCGTTTTTTCTTTTCATTGCTTTAGCTTCAGTTTCCATGGCAACAGCGAGTGTTTTATTTCTCTCTGTTGTACTCTGCTCCTGAACAGAGTATAGTATCTTTCTTCTTCTGGTTTCAGACAGAGTTGGGTCTTAAGTCTTTATTTTGTGAATGAAACCCACTCCATTCTGTCTCTGAATTAAACAGAATCACAACAGAAACAGATTCTGGATTTAAAACCATCCTGTGGAACTTTCCTCCTGTAATCACAGAGTGCTCTTTTTATTGTATTATTGTTAATTTATCTTGACCTGTTCTGCACCTTTCAAAGTTTCTGTATTTTTTTTATATTCTATATTTAAAATCTGTGTTTATACGTTTCCCAACAGTATTTTTGCTCTAATGTGAACTGCTGTAACGTGAATTTCCCTCCGTGAGATGGATTAATAAAATAACACAACGTAGCACAAAATAACATCTTTTTTTTTTCCATCCAGCAGAGGGCGCAGATTCCTTTCTCTGCAATCCATCGATAGTGGTCACAATCTTTATTTACAGATGTTTAAGACGGAAATGTAAGAAATAACCTGTCTCTGAAACTTTTTAGTGTATTTAGTCCAAATCTGACTCTGGAGGGTCCAGTGTATTGGTCTGTTCTCTTTATTCTATGCGTCGTGTGGTAGAGCCTCACTCATTAATCTCTGGAGAAAAGACATAATAACAATAACTACTAAATGAAACCCCCAACAGTAATCTAGGTTTCACTAACTCAATTTTTATTTTATTTTTATCAGAAAGGCTTCACTTGGCGGAAAGAACCTAGTATTTATGACGCATGGGTCTGGTCTTACACTTTGGCAGTTTTCAGACGCTCAGACCCAGACTCTTAAAAAAACTAAAAGAAAATACACTGAGACTGTCCTGGTCCCGGAGAGTTCCAGGAGGTTTCTGTCCAGCAGAGGGCGCTGTGTCAGTGAGACCTCAGCTCTAAGGACCATCAGAACAATTATGAGGATATACAGTCTTGTGCATTAGTTTCATTCAGGTGTGGATATAAAAAGTAAACTCTAAAGTATGTTGTATGTATGTGTTTTTATAAGTTTACAAATGCAAAGTGAAAAAACAGGTCATTCTTCTATTCACTCAATTTGTGTTTGTAAAAAAAGACCAACTACTTTTAGAGCGATTATAATGTCATAGAGTCTGGCCTGGTCCTGTCTGGGATTACATGGTCTGGTTTAGTCCAGTTTGGTCTTGGATTACATGGTCTGGTTTAGTCCAGTTTGGTCTTGGATTACATGGTCTGGTTTAGTCCAGTCTGGTCTGGTTTTGTCTGGGATTACATGGTCCAGTTTGGTCTGGTTTTGTCTGGGATTACATGGTCCAGTTTGGTCTGGTTTTGTCTGGGATTACATGGTCTGGTTTAGTCCAGTTTGGTCTGGTTTTGTCTGGGATTACATGGTCTGGTTTAGTCCAGTCTGGTCTGGGATTACATGGTCTGGTTAAGTCCAGTCTGGTCTGGTCCAGTCTGGGATTACATGGTCTGGTTTAGTCCAGTTTGGTCTGGTTTTGTCTGGGATTACATGGTCTGGTTTAGTCCAGTCTGGTCTGGTTTTGTCTGGGATTACATGGTCCAGTTTGGTCTGGTTTTGTCTGGGATTACATGGTCCAGTTTGGTCTGGTTTTGTCTGGGATTACATGGTCTGGTTTAGTCCAGTCTGGTCTGGTTTTGTCTGGGATTACATGGTCCAGTTTGGTCTGGTTTTGTCTGGGATTACATGGTCTGGTTTAGTCCAGTCTGGTCTGGTTTTGTCTGGGATTACATGGTCTGGTTTAGTCCAGTCTGGTCTGGTTTTGTCTGGTATTACATGGTCTGGTTTAGTCCAGTCTGGTCTGGGTTAGTCCAGAGGAACTGCTCGAACCGTTTCTGTTTTGAGACAAACTCAGACCAAATATTGATTTGATTTAGAATTTTCTTCTGTATTTTTCACTTTGCATTTTGTAAAATAATAAAAATAAACTGAAGTGTACAGTTTTATTTTTTATATCTAAACCTGAATAAAACACCTGCACATACTGTATATTTTTAAATTATGTAGGGAGACTCTGAAGTTTAGAAAAATGGGAATAAAGCAGAAACACTCCAGTAATTCTCAACTTCAGATTCATGAATGGCATCACTCACAGCAGCTCTTTACTCCCCCTGCTGGAGAGGAGTAAAGTCACACATTGAAACTCTCTCTGTTTCCAGTCTTTGGAGTAAAATGATCCAACAGAGATAAAGTCTGTCCCTTTAAGAGTCTTTCTGTTGGGTTCAGGGTAAACAGAACTAGTAGATCTCTCTCCGGCTGGACTCAGGCAGATCACTGAAGCCCTGCAGTTCTCTCAGACCCTGCACAGAAGCAACACAAGAAAACATTTTTCCAAGTTGAAAAATGCAGATGAAGCCTGCTCGAGTCGGAACAATACTGTTCCTTAAAACGATAAATCTGATCAGCAGAGACTTGCCTCCAGAACCAGTCGAATGTGGGCTTTGATTTTGGCCGAGTCTTTGGTCAGCTGCTCCGTGAATCTGAAAAACACAAAATATTTCCACATCCCTCACTGGAAACAATAGGCATTATTTTGATTAAAGTTCAGATCTTAGTGGACGTGACACTGACGCTGTGAGCTGAGTCGTCTTCTTCTCGATGAATCTCAGAGCCTCATTGTGAGTCATTTCCACAAAAAACCCATAACCAACAGCAACAAAGACTTTTGATGAATCCTCACTGGAAACAAACAGAAAACAGAGTCAGAAAAGGCAGATTTAAACTCAAAGCCACTGTGGCACTATCCAGGATTATTTTTTATGCAGGTCAAAAAAATGTAAATGTGTTTTTAGTCCATTTATTTATTAATTTATAGTGGCCTCTAGCCCCTGGAGCCTCTGACCTATTTGTCCTACAGTTTTAGAGAAATTATGCAAAACCCAACCACTGACTTCAAACTAAAGCATAAATCATCACCCAAACAAAACACTAAATATGTTAATGGTAATATAACACAGAAAAATCTACCTAAAGAAATAAAAATGTGTAGCAAAGACAAAATAACAATAACTTACAGTCTAAATACTAAATGTGAAAAACAACAAACAGCTTCAACAGTGATTTAGGTTTAACTAACTCTATACTGCTCTAAATAGAGACGAGGGCTTCACTTGGTGGAAAGAAACTAGTATTTATGACGTATGTGTCTGGTCTTACACTTCAGCCTGAACGTAGAAGTTACAGCCCAGATCCACCTCAGTCTTCAGACGCTCAGACCCAGCCTCCTGCAGAAACAATAAAATACAGAAAAATACACTTAGCCTGAAGAAAATATAGTGGGGCATTACCATAGAGTTCTTTTATAGGGTTTTGTGAATGGTCTTTCTGTATCTGGGTTTAAACCTATTACATGATTTTCTCTTTATGATACCTGTAAACTCTGTAGAGTGTTCTTCAGCTGCAGATACTGAGAGATCTTCTCATAAACCGAGTCCCTCTGCTCCAACACCTTCCTAAGAACACACACAAATATATATTTACACATTAAAATATATATGTAATCATTACACCCCTCTGCCAGTGTGTCTGTCCAGGGTTTCTTACTGTAAATCTCTTCTGAGGACATCGTTGATGAAGTTTTCGTACTGAAGCACTTTCTGGTCTATGTTAGCTTTAGCATTAGCCATGCCGGATCTTCCTCTTTAAAACACAAACTTCTGCCTTTTATTAAAGTCACAGTTCAGCTTTTAATTCACTGAATAATCCCCTTTATCAGCTGCACTCCATGTGTTTCATTATAAAACTGTTAAATGTCACTTAAACCACAAACTTCAGTGTAAACATCGTGCCGGACCGGAAACAGCTCTTCTTCTTTAGATTGTAGATTCACAGCTGTTAATTACACCGCCCCCTGCTGGACATAAAAGTGCTTTGAGTCAGTACGTTTCTAAAAATTGAACTGATTTAACTTCCACTAAACTTACATTTCAGTGTTTTAACTACATTTCAAACCATTGCCATTTTTCATTAATTCTCCAATATATAATGTTTACTGTCATATGAGCATGTTTTTAGATAAATAATTGTAAATGCGATGCTAATATATTGAATGGGTACAACTGGTGGTAAACTGGTTCTTTCTAGAGAATTACAACATACACCTTCAGGGATATTTGTTTTTATAAAAGCTTACAACTATACACACTGATCTGGCCTTTAAAGCTGAGGTGTCTCCAAATGCAACTTCAAACAGCCAAGAAGAATCCAATCAATAAAAGTCAACAAGTAATTTCAATTTATAGTAGTAATAGTAATAAAACATCTTCAGTGTAAACTTTTATTTGCAGTATTTCTTTACTGAAATAAAGATGGTACTGTGACAGAAATATGATGCTGTGAAAATAACTGATTCAACAATTTAAAGAAAATCTGGTCATTGAGATCTCCAATGTGTAGAGAAGGTTTACAAGTTCAATGTGTAATGTGAAATTAATAAAACAACCAAAACAATTTCAATGCTCTTTCAGAGTTCAAATGATCAACATTCAGTCAGGATTTGTACAGTTTATATTTCTTCATTTAGCCTTAAACGAGCTAATCTTCTTCACTGTTTAGGCTAAACTTGGACTAAACCAGGTCTAAGTCGGTCTCCCTGAGCTCTCTTCAGTTTAGGTCTTTGTTTCAGTCAAAAGTCTCTTTATGTCCATCAAAGCTCCCTTTCTTCCGGGCTGCTCCACTGTTGACAGGACTAAACGAGGACTAAACCAGGACTAAACTAGGTCTAAACCTGGACTAAACCAGGACTAAACTCCTGTATTTCGTCTGTATTTGGATTATTCTCCCTCCAGTTTCTCCCGGAGCTCCGCCGCCTCTCGCTCCATCTCCTCCGGACTCCTCCACTTCCCCGGGTCTTCATGCTCCTCTGCGTCGTGCTTCTGGAGCTCGTCGTAAACGCTGTCGTTCCGCTGAAAATCCCCCTTCCTCCGGGGCAGGACGTGGACGTGGACGTGCCTCACAGTCTGCCCGGCCTCGGCTCCGTCCTGGACGCAGATGGTGAGTGAAGAGGCGGCGAAGTGCGCCTCCACGAGCCGACCCACTCTCTGCGTGGTCCGGAACAGGTCTGACACTTCCTCCGGTCTGAGGTCCCCGAACCGCTCCACGACCCGCAGGGGGCACACCAGGACGTGCCCGGGCACCACGGGTTTACGATTGACCAGGGCGAAGGACAGCTCGGTCTTTAGGAACACCACGGAGGTCCGAATGATGTGCTGACCGAAGCGGAGCGTGGACATGGTGCTGTTGACAAAAACACAGTGCGCGTTTTTGTATAAACTTACGGCAGATAAAGCTAAAACACCGAAAACCTGACTTCTGTCACCAACACGTACCAGATTTGAATAAAACCTAAAATAAAAGCCTTATTAATAGGCATTCATAAAGTTCAGCGTCATATTTTCTTTAAAAATGCCGTACTGTCAAAATTCCATGCCTGTTTTCTATTGAATTTACGGTACGGAAGCTGAACGCGGACATAAAAGTCATGGTTCGCATAAGAAACAGTACAACCGTCACAAATTATGTATGAAACATTTGTCAGAGAAGTAAATAAAACCACAAAATACTAAAATAATAAAAGGTTATTTACTTCTAAAATTCAAACAAGTATCATTTAAACGCAATTAAAAGGCAGTTTAAAATGTGCCAGTAAATCAGCAAATCTTTAAATCATTAGTAAATAAGTTGCAACTTTAAAAGCAGTCACTGAAGTGATTGTACGAGTTTTTGAATTAGAGTAAAGTGTAGTAAAATCCGACTACAACACACGCTAGATGGAGTAGTTTCACCTAAATTGTCAAAATAAAGCAGCGAAGAAGAACCCACTCCAAACAAAGATGGCGGACTGTTGACAGCTCTGCGGTTAACTCTTTAAAAATCAAACAAATCTACACGTTTAAACCTCATGTCGAAAGATATGTAGATTTTGTAAATGTTATCTTACTATTGTTAAGCTATCTATGGGGTCAGTAGGTCGAAACCAAATCTCTGTTATATTTTATCGCCAGATTAGCAGTTAGCTTCAAGATTAGCGTGCTGGTTGCCAAGGAAACTGTAGCAACGGCAACAGAAATTTAGCGTTAGCAGAAATATAGCTAATTATGTGTGTTTGTTCTCATTATTTTCACATTCTTTAAACCCGAATGAACAGAAGAGTGGAGATTAATGGACTAGTTTATAGCGGATTAATTGAAGTTGTAAAATGTTAAGTTTATAAGCAGATAATCAGACAATTTGAAGATTTTCAGTGGAGTTACGTTAAGTCGTTAAGCCATTGTTCAGTTTGTTTATGAGAATAAAATTGCTAAAACTGAAAAAGCATGTTCTTGTTATAATAGGATAAAACTGATACCAATATTAGTGAATACGCCTTAAATCATTCAGATTTAAACCGTAAATCCACATGGAGCAGTACAGTATCCTGGGCCGCATCGGAGAAGGCGCCCATGGCATCGTCTTCAAGGCCAAACACATCGAGGTAAGAAACAATGTTCAACTAGAGGTTTAGATACAAAAAAATGGTCTAATCCTGGTTCATGGGCTTATGTCTCACATGTCATAGTTGAATGGAACAGTAAAAACACCTAAACACACTGGACTAATGGTGAATAAAGCATTATTCCTATTGGTCTACTTTAAATAATAGTTATCAGTGTCAATAATAGTCCGACAAAAACAGCAGAAGCCCATAGGACCTGGAGCTGACTCTGAAAGATAAATGATGCTTGTGGTCAGACCGGAGAGACTGTGGCTCTGAAGAAAGTGGCTCTGAGGCGTCTGGAGGATGGGATTCCCAACCAGGCTCTGAGAGAAATCAAGGCCCTGCAGGAGATTGAGGACAACCAGCATGTGAGTCCTGTTGGACCTGGTTAGACCTGGTTTAGTCCTGGTTTAGACCTGGTGTAGACTTGGTTTAGACCTGGTTTAGACCTGGTTTAGTCCTGGTTTAGTCCTGGTTTAGACCTAGTTTAGACCTGTTTTTTCTCTCTCCAGGTGGTGAAGCTGAAGGCGGTCTTTCCTCACGGCACCGGCTTCGTGCTGGTCTTTGACTTCATGCTCTCGGACCTGTCGGAAGTCATCAGGAACTCAGAGCGACCTCTGACCCCGGCGCAGGTCAAAGGTTACATGATGATGCTCTTGAAGGGCGTGGCCTTTCTGCATCACAACAACATTATGCACCGAGTGAGTCCTGAGAGTTCCTTTAGCCCCAAACAAACCACACACGTCACGGTTCAGAACATACGGCTGTTTATTTGGGAAAAGTACAGACACAAAATCTCATCTTTTCATTTGACTTGATTCTCAATTCTGAAAAACTAAATGTGAGAAAAGTTAGTATGAAAAGACTCTTTGTTTTGTTTCTCAGATTATTCTTATTACAAGTTGCTATTTGTAGATTAAAGTTTAACATCAGCCATGGCTAATGCCGCAGGGAAGACATGTTTGTTTTTGTTTTAGGTGAAAATGGTAGAAACAGTGTCTTAATCCACCATTTTTAATTAAATCATAGTAGAAATCCTGTCATGAGTTTCCTTAAAGTTTCCATCTCAAAACCATAAACGTAACGGAGCTGTTGTTCTAATGAAAGATGCTACAGAGAAAAGTTAATACCTTCTTGTCTGTGTCTGTCTGTGTAGGACCTGAAGCCTGCAAACCTGCTCATCAGCTCGACTGGACACCTGAAGATCGCAGACTTCGGTTTGGCTCGACTCCTGAGTGAACCTGGAGACAGACTGTACAGCCACCAGGTCGCCACCAGGTCAGAGCACACTTTTTCTGTCTATATTCACTCTATTTTTCCACATTGATGTCAGGTCACAGTCAGTCATAAATAAATGTGTTCAGGTGGTACCGAGCTCCTGAGCTGCTGTATGGAGCCAGGAAATACGACGAGGGAGTGGACCTCTGGTGAGAATAAAAACATCTGTCATATTCCTGGTTTATATTCAATCTAAAATGTAATACTCTGTCATCTTGACTGTCTGCTTGGAATTAGAAATTATTTTTATGGAATAATGTGAAAATGCTCCAGCAGAGGGCAGCAACACCAAGAGACAGAAGAGTCCTGTCTCCCACTTGCAAATAAAAAGTCCTGGTTTAGTCTTTGATTTATTCTTTAAAACTGATGTAGCTTTGACAAGTCAAGGTTAGTCCAGTTTGTATTTCTTTACATTTTCTAAATCAGAAAAACTTCTAGAAAGACCATTCAAATTGTAGAGGTCATATCATTATCGCTGTATTCCCTTGAGCTTATATCTGAGTGTCTTTATTCTTCGAGGGCCGTGGGGTGCATCTTCGGAGAGCTGCTGAACTCCTCTCCTCTGTTTCCTGGAGAGAACGACATCGAACAGCTCTGCTGCGTCCTGCGAGTGTTAGGGACCCCCACAGAGGAGACGTGGCCCGTAAGACCCCTCCTCTATTACCTCCTCCCGCTCTGATATCAGCTCTGACTCAAGCTTGTGTCTGTGCAGGAGATGGTGGAGCTGCCCGACTACAACAAGATCACGTTTAAGGAGAACCCCCCGATCCCTCTGGAGCAGGTGGTGCCTGACTCGTCTCCTCAGGCCGTGGACCTGCTGCACAAGTTCCTGGTTTATCCGTCCAGACAGCGCTGCTCCGCCGCCCAGGTCCAGGTCTAATTTAACAAACACATTCTCTCTGTGAAATACCTCTGACCTCACCTCTGACCTCTCCCTCAGGCCCTGCTGCACCCCTACCTCTTCTGCCCCCCTCTGCCCTCGCACCACTCAGAGCTGCCCATCCCTCAGCGCAGCGGCCGTCCTCCTCGACAGAGACTCCAGGTCCAGCCTCCAGACCTGACCGTGGACCTGCCCCTGAGGAACAGCCTGGTAGACCCCGCAGGACTACAGCCGTGGACCTGCCCCTGAGGAACGGCCTGGTAGACCCCGCAGGACTACAGCCGTGGACCTGCCCCTGAGGAACAGCCTGGTAGACCCCGCAGGACTACAGCCGTGGACCTGCCCCTGAGGAACAGCCTGGTAGACCCCGCAGGACTACAGCCGTGGACCTGCCCCTGAGGGACGGCCTGGTAGACCCCGCAGGACTACAGCCGTGGACCTGCCCCTGAGGAACAGCCTGGTAGACCCCGCAGGACTACAGCCGTGGACCTGCCCCTGAGGGACAGCCTGGTAGACCCCGCAGGACTACAGCCGTGGACCTGCCCCTGAGGAACAGCCTGGTAGACCCCGCAGGACTACAGCCGTGGACCTGCCCCTGAGGAACAGCCTGGTAGACCCCGCAGGACTACAGCCGTGGACCTGCCCCTGAGGGACGGCCTGGTAGACCCCGCAGGACTACAGCCCCTGAGGAACGGCCTGGTAGACCCCGCAGGACTACAGACTGATAAATGTTGTTTATACTGAGAGAAAACTTTGTTATTTCTAATTAAACTATAATTGACAGTATTTATTTAATATCTCTTATAAAAGAGTTTAATAAAACATCTAAAACTGTGATGTCTCCGTCTTGTGTCGCTGTTGTAATTTGTCTACATATAATATTTCTATTTTAAATATTCTGAAATAACCATAAAATATATTTGTGTGTAAATGTTACAAATATTAAAGAAATATCCACAGATGAGTATAAATAACGGTCCTGCAGTACCACTAAGTACCACCAGATGGACTGTGGAGTAAGAGTTTAATAAATCCATCCGACCAATCAGAATCCAGGCTGCTCATGTGACCTCAGAGACTCCACCCACTTCAGATTTCATTCATAATTCCTCCTGAGTTCCTCAGAAGCCTTCATTTTGTTTTTGGATGCCTTTTAGAGCATTGCATTAAACTTTCACAGCGTCGTATTTGATTGTTATTTGGGCCAAAAAAATTCTCAGTAATTTATATATTTTATTTTTTTATTTAAGTTATTTATTATTAATTTATTTTAATTTTTTTAAATATATTTTTGCCAGGAGCATTAGACAGTAAAAAATAAGACACTATGCCAAGAACAGACCAAAAAAAAAAAGTTAAAAAAAGTTTCATATCTAAATTATTACTTGTAATATATATTTTTACAATATTTTTGTTTTGTTTTTTTATGTTTATGCTGTAAAAAATAAACAGCACAAAAAATGAAGGAAACTAAAGAAAAAAATGACCCAGATGTGCTAAACGGTTCTGATCCTGGTCCTGGTTCACGTAATGTTTAACGAGGAGGAGATAATTGTCGTCCTGACGCTGAAGTCACAGCTAAGCTAACGCTAAACTCTAAACTTCAGTTTGGTCAAATGGATTAGTATTTTGTGTTTTATTTTTTAATAAAAGAGAAGCAGGAGAGGTCCCTAGACTGATTTTGGAGGAGAGTCTGAGACAGGGACAAAAAAAGTAATTAACCCCGTTTTATGAATTATCGAAGCTGAATATTTACTGTACTATCTTCAACTCTTTTGAACAGAACTTAAAAAATCAAACATTATCATTAAAAGTCCATTCTTTTGGACTGACTCTGGAGGATCCTGGGAAATGTCTGTCTTCTGTCTTTTACTCCCACATCTTTATCTTTCGTCTCTGCTCAGACTTTATCTCAGGGACCACCACCAACAAACCCCAAAGACACAAAAACAAACTGATTTAACTTCATATACACAGGGATTTAACCCTTGTTTCATTAAACATGCCTCACTTCTCATTTAAATCCAGTTTTACTCAAAATAAAAACAAATAAAACCCAGAGACTGGTTTCTTTTAGACAGATATGACATCACAAGTTTATTGAATTTGGCAAAGTTAATAACTTCAGAATAAGGCTGGTTCATGGTCTGCTGCTGACGCCTCTGATCGGTCCATTCATAAAGACTTTATTATTATCTTCTGTAATAAATACTTTATCTCCTTCAAACTTCAGAGTTAAAAACCCCAAACAGCTGCAGGGAGATTATTATAAACTTTCTGAACTAAATCATTCACATATTCATTCATTATTATTATATTCTCATTTATCATTCATGTTAAAAATCTGATAAAATTCTTGTGAAAGGGATCAGCTGGTTTTCAGTTTCAGAGCGACACTGGTTTTACTGAAGGGCTGGTTCTCAAACCGTGGGACGAGGACCACTGCTGGGACTTCAGCTGGAATTTAAAAAATATAATAGTGAAAAATATTATTATATGTTGGGACCATTATCTTTAGTCCTGGATGAACCTAGGTTTTTAAGTTTATTTAGTCATTTAAATGCAGTAAGAAACATTTGAGATTCTCAGGTTTGTTTTTTGGTTTGATTTTTAAAAGATGAAAGATAAGAACAATTCACACAGGAAACAAATTAACCCATGTTTAATTTCCTGTAAATATGTCTATTACTAAAATCTCTGTAAATATTTCTTTAGGATGGAATAATTTGTCAGAATTTCGATTGGCTTTGTGCAAAATTAAAAACATTGCGCAAAACTTTTCTTGACAAGAGTTTTTTTGGTTTTTTTTTCCAGAAACAGGCTTATTCCACAGAAATCTGAAAATATGAAGTTCAAATTTGGAGTTACATAAAGATTTTAGAAAGAATTGAGTTTGAAGTAAATATGTTGAGACATGAGTTAAAATATGATGTAGTTTTAGTATCAGTTTATAAAGAAAACAGAAAATATTGATTATAATATTTCTTATAGTCAAAATAACTGCATCAAATTGTGAATTTTAAAGTTAAACAAAGCTATCAGTATTTTGAGAAATCAGAGAAGCCTAAATTTGCAGTCTTTGTACAAAAAGTTAAAATTTTGAGTCTGGAGTTTAAAAGTTGACTGAAAAAGTAAGGAAAGTTTTTTTTAAATTCTGAAGTCAAATTTTTACACAATTTTAGAAAGTCAAATAGAGTTTTTATATTGTTCTACATTTTGAAATAAAAGTAAATCAGTCAATAAATCCTGTTAATATCACTGCAGAGTCTGAAGAGTTTGTGGAAAAATATACATTTTAAAAGAATGATTTTTTTCGTCATAACTTTCAGGAAACTTGCATAACCAAAAATAAAATGATTAAAAAATAAAAAATAAAAAATAATTAGAATTTTATTAAAAATAAATATAAATCCACCTTGTTTTTAGGTCTTTTTCAAGATGATCTCTGTGAACAGTGTGGGACTCAATAAAACTTACAGATATATATTTGTCCTAATTTCCTTTAACATATTTAGGGATAAGCAGACAACTCTGTTTTATTTATTTCATGTTTGTTAAAGTTTTATATTTGCAGCCCCAGCCCGACAGTAAAGCCTGTTTTTTCCTCTTTTTCGCGGAGACGGCTGCAGCCGCGCCTCAGCAGCAGACGACTGACGAAGGCTGAAGAACGAGGCACTTTTTTATCGTCGAGAAGCTGCAGACGGTCGGCCATCTTGGATCCAGACTCGGCTGTTGCTATAGAAACGGGTCCTTGGGGGTTTTTTATTGGTTTATTTACAGGCGATCGGACCCGGACTCGAGGAGGATTATGGCTCTGTTCAGATTTTTAAAAACGTCGGGCAAAAGTCTTTTCAGGCAAAAGCAGGCAGAGTCGGATTAGTAACAACAGGCTCAATACATTTTATAAAAATAAAATCATTCCATATTCACATGCTCAGGTTAAACATCGCTGCCTCGGAGTCACGCCCGGTCTCTACGGGAGCCTGCTGGGGCCACTGGCGTTTGTACAAGGAAACAGTCTGGAAGTCAAATATATTTAAATCTTAAAAAATAATCAGAAACTTGAAATGGACCTGGATTTGAAAAAACTGAAATTGAGAAAAAAAAATGGATTTAAAGTGAATGTATTGAAACAAAAGTTTAAAATTTGCTTCTAAATGTCTAAATGTTTTGTTTTGTTTTTTTACTACTCTTTTTACTTTTATTAATTCTATAAAAGGAACAAACTTACAAAAAAGATCAATTCTGGGATTCTGAAAAAAAGTCAAAATTTAACTTTCATGAAAAAATATTTTGGGAAATAAACATTTTGAGTAAAACTGTCAAAAAAGTTAAAATAATTGAGAAAATTTCAAATTAAAACATTGAAATTTTAAATGTTTTCATTTGAAATTTAAGATCTAGGTTGTTTTTTTTATTTTATTTTATTTTGAGAGCGTTAAGCATCTTTTTAAACAGTGGCAGAAACAGGCTTCAGTGGAAACGAGACGAGTTTTGCATAAATTCAAACAGAGACGTGGACAGAGGCGGGTTTGGTCCGAGTCTGGACTTGAGCAGGTTTTTTCAGGTTCAGAGTCACAACAGAGACTTCATCTGAGAATCTGACACAGGACCTGATCCAGACCAGTCCAGCGTTTCTGAAACGGCCTCCTGTGAATTTATGAATATTTGTGTTTCTTTAAAATATGAAGTTATAAACTGTAGAGGTGTAATGAGTAGATATGTCCAGTAGGGGGCAATGTTACCGTTTTATTTTTGGATTTGTGGTTTTTCAATTTGGATTTTGACAGATTTGTATCATTCATAAAACTAAGAAAGATAATAGTCTTTGTTGTATTTGTGCATTTCACAAACTTTAGGCCCGAGTCTAAACCAACAGCCAACTTTAAATGGGACCAAATATCACTTAAAGAAAATGTGAATGAGTTTGAACCGATGAGAATAAAGTAAATAAACTGTGTGAAAATGAGGATGTTTTAGTAAAAAATTTTCAGTAGATAATGAAATTTGAAGGATTTTGGTGAAATATTAAAAAAATCTAAATCTAAATTAAATGACTTTAGTGAAATATAATAAATATCAGCTGATACTGGGTCTGCCTCAGTCCTGGTCTCAGAGTCTTTAAGGAGCTCCATCTGTAGATTATTGCTGTGTTTAACCACATTTAGAGACCGATAAGCGCCAGCATTGATTTACAGCTGACTTTATTTGAAACCTCTGCTGTGACACTGCTTTGTTAGAAGCTGTATTATCAAAATAACGCAGTAAATTAAAGTTAAATCTTATTCCTGCTCAGCCCAGACTCGGCTCGATGCGTTTAATGAAGTTATTCTAAAGTCAATGTTGCGGTAGAACAGTCCGGCGCAGGCCAAAGCCGAGTAAAAAACAAAAGCACGAGCCCTTAATAAAGTCGTTTATAAAAGCCTCAGAGCGAGAGCCCGCCCACCAGGCTCCGCCCACTCAGCCGCGAGCCAATCAGGACCTGCGTCAGTCTCTGGGGGCTGGGTTCGAGCCAGGGTCCCGGGGTCCTCCTGCAGTCGGACTCCTCCCTCCAGGCGATGCTGGCGGCTGATTGGCTGATCTCCGAGAAGCTGGCTGCTGATTCGCTGTCGGACGGAGGCGGGTCGTCGCGCGGCATCAGGAAGGAGAACGGTTCGGAGACGGCTCGGTTTGACCCGTGATCTTCGTGTGTTTTAACGACTTCTTTCAAAACGTCTTCTTTTCGTTTGTGTCTCCGTTTCTTCTCGGAGACCTCCAGGCCCGCCCCCTCCTCCGCCGCCGCTCTGTCCCAGGATCGAGCTCCGTTTCTGGGTAAGCTCCGGCTGCTCCTCCCGTGCTCGTCCTGGTTCTTTTCTCTCGCACTTTGATTTCTCCGGCGTTGTTTTTCGTTCTTACGCCGCTGCTCCTCCGCCTCCCGTTCCTCCGCCTCCCGCTCCTCGTCCACCAGGTCCAGGTCTAGGTCCGGAGGCGCGGGTCTTAGTCCCGGTTTTGCTCGGTTTCTGTCGGTTTTGGTTTCTCTGTCGTCGCGGCTCTTCTTCCTCCTCGTGGCTCCCTCTCCTCCTCCTCCTCCTCCTGCGGTGGTGTTGGCGGTGATGATGGAGGAGGCGGTCGTCGTGGTTACCGGGGCGTGGGCGGTCGTCGTGGTAACCGCCTCCTCGGGCTGTGGTCGTCGGGGGGAGGGGGAGAGGGCTCCTTCCTCAGGGCCTGGACCAAACACAGACGAACCAATCAGCTGCAGTTCCTTTCATGACCACCAGGGGTCTGTGTGAAGTAATGTGTTACTGTTTGTGGACTAAACAATACAATCACTAAGACACATTTCCTGGAACTTAAACCCATTTCTCTAAAGCTCTAACACCATCTCTAAAACTAAATGAATTAAAGTTGTCTCTGTTTAGTCATATTCAACATTCTGTCGTCAAATGAACAGACACAGAGCAAAAAACTAAACACAATTAGAGAATGTCATCAGAAACAGAAAAACAAAACTAAGTCCAGCTCAAAGCAAACTGAATAAATACAGTTTCTAAAACAGACGCAGCTTCATGTTTTTACATAAATAAAGTCAAAAACACTTGTCAAACCTGGCTCAGAACTGTCTTTATATTGTCTTGTTGTTGTTTTATGAGAATGTCCATAATTTTAGTTCAACTTTTGGGATTAAGAAATAAAAACAACATACAAAGCTAAAAATGTAAGTTTCATGTAAAAATGCTTTGGGATTCTGAATTAAAATTTTGAGTAAAAAGAAGAGAAAATACAATTTAATGTTAATACGAGAAACTTTCAAATTAAAACATACATTTTTAATCTAGATCTTTATAAACACTTAAAGAAACGAGACGTTTTACATAAATTCAAACAGAGACAGGTTTAGTCGAGTTATCATATGTATATTACTAGAGATAACGGTTATAGCGCCCCCTACCATTCAACGTAAATACAGTTATTGATGAAAAAAGAGGAAAATAAAGAAAAAGAATGAAACAAAGATGAAAATGTCGGAGAGAAATCACAAACCGCGAGTTGTCCGTTCGTCCGATGACGTAGAAACACGGCTCGCCCTGTTTGGAGTTGGTCATACACAGAGACAGGCTCGACAGCTCCACTGACAGACAGGAAGTACACAGAGGGAAACAGGAAGTACACAGAGGGAAACAGGAAGTACAGGACAGGAAGTGGAAGAACAGAAGAAATATAAAAGTCAGAGTTCGAGTTTGATCGGTCAAGAGCTCGTATTTGTTTAAAGTCTTTAGAGAAGAATGGTTCGTCAGGAAGGACTTTGGGTTTTTACTGTGGTGCTTTAGTCCTGCTTTGGACCTGGGTTTGGGCCGGTTTTAGCCCGGTTTCGGTCCTGGACCTACCGTAGTCGGGCACGTATCCGTTGCCCCTCTTCAGGACCAGGTGGATGTGGCTGCCTCCTCTCCGGATCTGGTCTACGGCCTGACTGTGGGTCATCCCCGCAGTGCTGTCTCCGTTTATCTCCACCAGCTGATCCGAGACCTGCCAGAACCACACACACACGTACACACACACACGTATACATACACACACACACACACACACGTACACACACACACGCACACACACAGACACACACACCGTATGAATTTAAAAGGGTTTTAGATGGATTTGAACAGGTTTTAGATGGATTTTAGCAGGTTTCACTTAGATTTAAACAGGTTTTAGTTGGATTTGAGCAGGTTTTCCTCGACCTCTGACCTGGATCTTGTTGCTCCTCTGGGCCGGACCCCCGTCCATCAGTCCCAGGACGTACAGCCCCATGTTGTACTCGGAGCCCCCCCTCAGAGAGAAGCCGAAGCCCGTGGGACCCCGCTCCAGGTCCACGCTGTAGAACCGGCCCTCCTCCTGAGAACCACACAGAGATGTGTCAAGGGTCAGGGGTCAGAGGGGTCAGAGGGGTCAGAGGGTGGGCTTACCTTTGCCCGGCCCCTGGAGCTCCGGACGATCCTCCCGTCGATGTCCAGGTCTGCTCCGTCTGTCCCTGCAGCATCTGACGAGAGAGGAGGGGTCAGAGGTCAGCGGGAGGAGTCAGAGGTCAGTGGGAGGAGTCAGTGGGAGGGGTCAGAGGTCAGTGGGAGGAGTCAGAGGTCAGTGGGAGGGGTCAGAGGTCAGTGGGAGGAGTCAGAGGTCAGTGGGAGGAGTCAGGTCAATTATAATTTTAAAGCCATTTATTAATTTTAAAAAAACATTCCTCAAAATAAAAAATTAGGAAATCTGAAAAAGAAAAACATTCTGCATTTAAAATAAAGTTTATCTAAAAAAACAAACAAAAAAAACACACAAATTAAAACACAGCTCTTTATTTTCTTATAAATTAAAGTTGCCTCAAA
Source organism: Rhyacichthys aspro (assembly GCA_036850595.1). Classification (NCBI taxonomy): domain Eukaryota; kingdom Metazoa; phylum Chordata; class Actinopteri; order Gobiiformes; family Rhyacichthyidae; genus Rhyacichthys; species Rhyacichthys aspro. The sequence continues at coordinate 24,722,416 of CM072154.1, read as the reverse complement.
AACAAATCTGTCTCACTTTTAAAAGCCTTCAGCTAATGTGGCTAATGCTAAGGAAGTGACATCAACAGCCACTGGGGAAGAGTGTATGTTTTTAGATAAACTCATTTTAAATTCCCAGATCTTTTTCAGGTGTCTTTTTTTTTGCGCTCTTTTGTGTATAACCTGTCTCAGTGTGTTTCGATTGTTTTTGTCTTTAGTTTATTTTGTGTATAACTCTGTTGTGGCTCGTTCTGTCTCGGTGTAAAAGTCTTACTGTGTCGAGGCGTGATGCTGAGCCGGAGCGTGTTCCCGGCCCGTCTCAGGATCTGGGCCAGGTCTCGGTGCTGCAGACCCCCCACGGGACGTCCCTCCACGGCCTCCAGCTGGTCTCCGGGCTGGATCTGACCGGACCGGGCGGCGGGGCTGCCTCTGCGCACCGTCACGAAGCGGTGGGTCATCAGAGACCCGGCTGCACACACAACAGGTTCAAACCTAGAACCTCTCTAGGTTCAGTTTTGTTTTCCAAGTACAGTGCCATGAAAAAGTATTTGCCCCCTTCCTGAGTTCTTATTTTTTTGCTCATTTTTCAAACTTAAATGTTTCAGATCAAACACATTTAAATTTTAGACAAAGATAACTCAAGTAAACTCAAAATGCCGGTTTTAAGTGATTTTATTTATTAAGGAAAAAAGCTATCCAAACCTACCTCACCCTGTGTGATAAAGTAATTGCCCCCTAAACCTAATAACAGGTTGAGCCTCAGCAACAATAACTGAGTCTGTCTCATTTCTGGAGGAACCTGGTCACTCTTCTTCAGAACTGGTTTAATTCAGACTCATTGGAGAGTTTTTGAGCATGAACCTTGGTCTAGTCCTAAACCTTCATTTAGTTTATTTGAACCATTCAGAGGTGGACTGGTGTGTTCTGGATCATTGTCCTGCTTCAGCTCCAGTCATGAACTGATGGAGGACATTCTCCTTCAGGATTATTTGGTCCAGAGCAGGATTCATGGTTCCATCGATCACAGTGAGTCGTCCAGGTCCAGAACATCACACTACCACCACCATATTTACCTGAAGCATCAGAGCAGCTCCAGACCATCACACTACCACCACCATATTTACCTGAAGCATCAGAGCAGCTCCAGACCATCACACTACCACCACCATATTTACCTGAAGCATCAGAGCAGCTCCAGACCATCACACTACCACCACCATATTTACCTGAAGCATCAGAGCAGCTCCAGACCATCACACTACCACCACCATATTTACCTGAAGCATCAGAGCAGCTCCAGACCATCACACTACCACCACCATATTTACCTGAAGCATCAGAGCAGCTCCAGACCATCACACTACCACCACCATATTTACCTGAAGCATCAGAGCAGCTCCAGACCATCACACTACCACCACAATATTTACCTGAAGCATCAGAGCAGCTCCAGAACATCACACTACCACCACCATATTTACTGCTGATGATGTTCTTTTTAACTGAAATCCTCTGTTACTTTTACTCCAGATGGAACGGGACTTCTTCCAAAGTCAACAGTGAGACCATCCTTTATGTTCTTTTTGGTCAGTAGTGGTTTTTGCCCCATCTCTTTCCTCTGGTCATGACCTCTGACCTTTACTGAGACGACTGAGGCCTGCAGTTCTTTAGATGTTGTTGTGGTTCTTTTGTGACTCTTGGATGAGTGTTGGGCTCATTTTGGTCAGAGTCACTCCTGGAAAGGGTAACTGTAACCGTTTCCAGACTCAGAGAGGGGGGCAATTACCTTTTCACATCCTTTCCTTGAGTTATCTTTGTCTAATACTTTGATTTGATCTGAAACAGTTAAGTGTCACAAATGTGCAAAAAATTAAGAAATCAGGCACTGTATTTTAATTCCAGACAGAGTGAGGAGCTCTGTGGTGTGTTCAGGGTCAGCTCGCTCTGCTCTGACAGCTCTGTTCTGACAGCTGTGGAATAACAAATGTGCCGTGGGTTTAATAATTGAGCTCTGTCTCCTCTGCTTCACTCAAACACAGGTCTAAACCAGGACTAAACCAGGACTAAACCAGGTCTAAACCAGGACTAAACCAGGTCTAAACCAGGTCTAAACCAGGACTAAACCAGGTCTAAACCAGGACTAAACCAGGACTAAACCAGGACTAAACCAGGACTAAACCAGGTCTAAACCAGGACTAAACCAGGTCTAAACCAGGACTAAACCAGGTCTAAACCAGGACTAAACCAGGTCTAAACCAGGACTAAACCAGGTCTAAACCAGGACTAAACCAGGTCTAAACCAGGTCTAAACCAGGACTAAACCAGGTCTAAACCAGGACTAAACCAGGTCTAAACCAGGACTAAACCAGGTCTAAACCAGGTCTAAACCAGGACTAAACCAGGTCTAAACCAGGTCTAAACCAGGTCTAAACCAGGACTAAACCAGGTCTAAACCAGGACTAAACCAGGACTAAACCAGGTCTAAACCAGGACTAAACCAGGTCTAAACCAGGTCTAAACCAGGACTAAACCAGGTCTAAACCAGGTCTAAACCAGGACTAAACCAGGTCTAAACCAGGACTAAACCAGGACTAAACCAGGTCTAAACCAGGTCTAAACCAGGACTAAACCAGGACTAAACCAGGTCTAAACCAGGACTAAACCAGGACTAAACCAGGACTAAACCAGGTCTAAACCAGGTCTAAACCAGGACTAAACCAGGTCTAAACCAGGTCTAAACCAGGTCTAAACCAGGACTAAACCAGGTCTAAACCAGGACTAAACCAGGACTAAACCAGGTCTAAACCAGGTCTAAACCAGGACTAAACCAGGACTAAACCAGGTCTAAACCAGGACTAAACCAGGACTAAACCAGGACTAAACCAGGACTAAACCAGGTCTAAACCAGACTAGTCTTAGAGAAGGACTGGTCTGAGAGTCTGGAACCAGAAGAGTTTATTTTCTTTGTAAATAACTGCTTTTGTGTCGTGTTTTTGTTCAAATAAACAGTTGTTTTAGAGAAAAACAGGACGAAGAGAAGAATGGATTAAAACAGGAAACATCTGAAAAAACCTCAGAGTCAGACTTTAAAGATCTGAACCCGGTCCAGACCCGGTCCGGACCTGGTTCAGACCTGGTTCAGACCCGGTCTAGTCCTGGTTACAGTGACTCTGCGGTGCGTTCACTGTCAGTTGCTGCGGTGGAGTTGATTAAAGATGGATAAAGAACATGTGCAGATGCTGTTCGTGGCTCAGACTCAGAATTTAAAACAAACTCACATCAAATATTCAGCTGCAGCCGAAAAAGTCCAAGCAGTCTGGTCTGGAACTGGTCTAAACCTGGTCTAAAACTAGTTTAAACCTGGTCTAAACCCGGTCTAAACTTGGTCTAAATTTAGTCTAAATTTAGTCTAAATTCTAGTTAAAGTGAAAACATTGTAAAAACAAATGAAACAGTATTTAGACCAGGTTTAGACCAGATTTAGACCAGATTTAGACCAGGTTTAGACCAGATTTAGACCAGGTTTAGACCAGGTTTAGACCAGATTTAGACCAGGTTTAGACCAGATTTAGACCAGATTTAGACCAGATTTAGACCAGATTTAGACCAGGTTTAGACCAGATTTAGACCAGGTTTAGACCAGATTTAGACCAGATTTAGACCAGGTTTAGACCAGATTTAGACCAGGTTTAGACCGGGACCCCAGGTTTGACCAGTTTTAGACCAGTTTAGACCAGATTGACGTTTAGACAGATTTAGACCAGGTTTAGATCTGTGTTTGTCCCAGATTTAGACCAGGTTTAGACCAGGTTTAGACCAGATTTAGACCAGATTTAGACCAGATTTAGACCAGGTTTAGACCAGGTTTAGACCAGTCTACAGAGGGTTCATGACCTGGGTTCACACCTGTGTAAAGTGCACTGCTCTGACACTAACACTTCATCTGTTTCAGAGACATTTAACACATCGTTCACACCTGATCCACTTAAAACCAGGTCTAAACCGGGTTCAAAACAGGAGAAAAAAAGTCTACGGTACCGGAACTAAACCAGGACTAAACCAGGACTAAACCAGGACTAAACCAGGTCTAAACCAGGACTAAACCAGGACTAAACCAGGACTAAACCAGGTCTAAACCAGGACTAAACCAGGTCTAAACCAGGTCTAAGTCTTTTCAAGAGACAATGACACAATTTACAACAGTTTCTAAAATTAAACTCAATCAAATATTAATATTCTTGTTCTTTCTGATAAAAAATGGATTGTGCAGACGATGGTCCTGGTTTTATCTTGATTTAGTCTTGATTTGGACCTGGTTTAGTCCTGGTTTAGTCCTGGTTTAGACCTGGTTTAGACCTGGTTTAGTCCTGGTTTAGTCCTGGTTTAGTCCTGGTTTAGTCCTGGTTTAGTCCTGGTTTAGTCCTGGTTTAGACCTGGTTTAGACCTGGTTTAGTCCTGGTTTAGACCTGGTTTAGACCTGGTTTAGACCTGGTTTAGACCTGGTTCAGACCTGGTTCAGACCTGGTTCAGACCTGGTTTAGTCCTGGTTTAGTCCTGGTTTAGACCTGGTTCAGACCTGGTTTAGACCTGGTTTAGACCTGGTTTAGTCCTGGTTCAGACCTGGTTCAGTCCTGGTTTAGACCTGGTTTAGTCCTGGTTTAGTCCTGGTTTAGACCTGGTTTAGACCTGGTTTAGTCCTGGTTTAGACCTGGTTTAGACCTGGTTTAGACCTGGTTTAGACCTGGTTTAGTCCTGGTTTAGACCTGGTTTAGTCCTGGTTTAGACCTGGTTTAGACCTGGTTTAGTCCTGGTTTAGACCTGGTTTAGACCTGGTTTAGTCCTGGTTCAGACCTGGTTTAGACCTGGTTCAGACCTGGTTCAGACCTGGTTTCCGTGGTAACAGAGTTAAACCCAGCTGCAGTTTGTTCGAGGCTCGGAGCAGTTTTTATTTCAGCTTCATTAAACTCACACTGATTCAGATTTTTTTTCACAGACAATAGACAGATCTAAGACCAGACAAGACCACTTTCAAAGGTCTTGGTCTGGTCCTGGACTCAGACTGGACCTGGTCTTGGTCTTAATCTGGTTTTGAGGGATTTTCTGTTGAATTTCAGTAAAAGCTGCAGTAAATCCAGGTTCAGACTTTGGTCCAAACAGAGACCGGTCTGTCTTTAGCCCGACTCCCTTTTCTTCTGTAACACTCTGAAGGTCACATTTTTCACAAACATTTCAAAATAAACTCTTTCACAATCTTTGGATCTGAACCAAGACCGGCTCCTGGTTTCTGTCTCAGCCTCGAGTCTTGGACCGAGTGGATCTGAGGTAAACCTGGGACAGGGATCAGGGCCGGGTCTGGTCTGGGATCAGGACCGGGTCTGGGTCCGACCATAAGACAACTAAATAAATATACCAGATCTGGACCGGACTAAAGAGGTCTGGACCAGGACTAGAGAGGTCTGGACCAGGACTAAAGAGGTCTGGACCAGGACTAGAGAGGTCTGGACCAGGACTAGAGAGGTCTGGACCAGGACTAGAGAGGTCTGGACCAGGACTAGAGAGGTCTGGACCAGGACTAGAGAGGTCTGGACCAGGACTAGAGAGGTCTGGACCAGATTAAATCAGACTCAAGCCTCTCCTCCAGGTTTTATGGGTTAGACCAGGTTAGACCGGGTTAGACCGGGTTTAGAGCGGGTTTAGACCGGGTTAGACCGGGTTTAGACCAGGTTAGACCGGGTTAGACCAGGTTAGACCAGGTTAGACCGGGTTAGACCGGGTTAGACCTGGTTAGACCGGGTTTAGACCAGGTTAGACCGGGTTAGACCAGGTTAGACCAGGTTAGACCGGGTTTAGACCGGGTTTAGACCGGGTTTAGACCAGGTTAGACCAGGTTAGACCGGGTTTAGACCGGGTTAGACCGGGTTAGACCGGGTTAGACCGGGTTTAGTCTCAGCAGAAACAGTTTGTTGTTGATAAAGAACAAACTGATGAACGTTTTGTTCTAAACATGACTCGTGTTTTTAATCAAAGCCTGACTCAGGATTTAGTTAAAAACAAAAACAACAGGTTGATCTCCAGCGAACGGTGGAGGTGAGTCTGGATCAGCTCCGAGGAATATTTCGGAGGATTTGAGCCGTTTTGTCGTTAAACTCCTTCAGTTCCAGGAATTATCAGAACGGAGCCTGTTACTGACGTCATTCACAGGTTTATGTTGTTTGTTTTGGTTTAAGTCTGAAATAAAACCAGTCTTTCAGAGTTTCAGTCTTTCTGTTCTTTAATCAGAGCCGCTGGGTCCTAAACTTAGCTTAGCTCCTTTTAACTCAGACACATTCAGATATTTGTGGCACCTCTGAGGTCCGTTATTATTATTATTTCACCAAATTGAATCTAAAAAGTGGAGTTGTTGATAGAATATGGACTGGACTGGGTCGGATCTGAATGAATTTAGTCCTTTTATTCTGTTCTTATTCAGTTCACAGAGGTTCTTCCAAATGAACCTTGGCTTTAGTTTTAAAACCTCTTTTTAGGTTTGGCCTAAACTCGGACTCAAACTGATTTTACTCGGTCTTAAACTGAAGTCGGGGCCGAGACCAGAGTCCGGAGGCAGACATGTTGGTCTTGAGTTGGTCTTGAGTCTTTAACGCTCTGCTGTTGGGTTTGAACACACGTTTGTACAAAGCATTAGTTCCAGTAACGTTTGGCCTGAGGACGGAGCAGTGACGAGGAAAACTCAAGGACAGTCACACGACGGAGTTTGAGTTCAGGTTTTCTCTCCTGAAGCTCCTGTGGACTGTATGTTTCTGAGTTCACGTCGACTCCAGAACAATCATTACACAGTCTTTAAACACATCTCTGAGGCCAAAACAAACAGCTCAGGTTCAGACTGTCTCTGTGCTGCTAAACTGCTCTTGTTACTTTTAGTTTTAATAATAAAACTGTATTATATCTTTCTTTCAACACTTTTGTCCTGTCAAACTTAAACTTCATATATTTACCGTAATCTACTCATTTTTAACAATTACTTTATTCAAAGATTTATTTCATACAAAGTTTTTTTTTTCCTTTTTAATATAAATCACCTTTAAGTTTACATTTTCATCATAATTAACCATTTTTATTCATTATTGTTAAATCTACTTAAATTTACTCCACAAATATTTTTCTATATCTACTCATTTTTAAGAATTATTTTTTATGCTTATTATTTTCCTAAAGCTCGGTCTCATTATCGTCCATTTTTATTTGCATTTTCTCCCATTATTCCGATAATAACTTCACATTAACTCGTCTAAAACTGTTCTGTCTGGTCTCATTACCAATAACTACTTCAGTTTATCTATTTTTTTGATCTACGCAAACCTTTGCTGCAAATATGTTTCTAAATCTGCTAATTTTTAAGAATTTTTATTACGCAACAAATAAATTCTCTGAACTTCAAATTCATGAATATCCCCCCCTTTTTTTTGCATTTTTACCTATACAATATACAATAACCTAACATTAACTCGTAAACAACCAGAATGTTCGGTCTTTTTTCTTTTTATTTCTTTTTTTCTTTTCAGTTGAAGCAGAGACAGACTCACGTTTAGTTTCTTTGACGGTTTTCAGAGCCGACTGCAGACGCTCCAACATCTTCAGCGTCCGAACTAAACACCGCAGTTAGAAAATAAACAGTAAAATCCAGAGAAATGACAGGAAAAATCTCCCAGAATTCCACCTGCTCCTCGTCTGCTCCTGTGTCAGTCTCTGTTCGAGGCTGAGTTTCGGTCTGAGTTTAACTGAGAGAAAAAAAGGGGCAGGGTCTGAGATAAGAGTCGAAGGAGGAGGGGCTTCAGTCTGGAATAATCCAGCTGTAAATGTGGAATAAAAAAATCAGATTGAGGGGAGAGTTAATGGAGAAAATTAGTTGTTAAATAAAAATAATTCTGCAAAAAGAGTTAATTATTTATTATTATTATGGTTCAACCAATTGTTGTAAAATGAAAAAAGAGAAATTAATGTTTGTCCGTCTATGAAAATCATCAGGTCATTATTGTTAAATGTTAAAAGAAGCAAGGAAAACCAGGACTAAACCAGGACTAAACCAGGACTAAACCAGGACTAACCCAGAACTGAACCAGGACTGAACCAGGACTGAACCAGGAATAAACCAGGACTAACCCAGGACTAACCCAGGACTGAACCAGGACTAAACCAGGACTAACCCAGAACTGAACCAGGACTAAACCAGGACTAACCCAGGACTGAACCAGGACTAAACATGAAACGATTCGATTTATGTGAATTGTTTTGTAATGTCACCACCAAAATGGTCCAAAGCAGCACAGACCCAGTCCTAGACCTGTTAGAACCAGAGGAATGTGGTCCGGAGGAGTTCAGAGAGAGAGCGGTGCGTTCGAGGGCAGTGAACATAGCAGGACACAGCAGCGTTTGTTCTGCTCCAGCTCACACAGCTGCTTTCATCGGATGCAGACTTTACAGTAAATCTCACAATAACCCTCTGCAGCAGCAGGAAGGAGACGAGGAGAGGAGGCTTTGGTTCAGTGGGACCCTACACTTTAGAAATCACTTATTTATTTAGATCCGTTCAACAGACTGTACCTGATTTTTTTTTTCTTCTAGTTTTATTTTTATTTATGATCCATCTCCTGTTTATTATAAGGGATTGTAACAGATGAGAACCTCTATTCAGGAACAGAAAACCTTGGACAATCACATGCTCCAAAAAGGAGCGCTCCCATTGGTCGACACTTGTCACATGACGTTCCAGGAAGTTTAATAGCTGCAGATAAAGTGTATTTTCACCTGAATATGTCTTTTAACAGAGAAACAGCTGAAAAAAGAAAAGCATCAACAGAGAAAAGGGAGGCAACGTAAAACACAGATAAATACTGTCAATTCAATCACGTAATGTTTAACGAGGAGGAGATAATTGTCGTCCTGACGCTGAAGTCACAGCTAAGCTAACGCTAAACTCTAAACTTCAGTTTGGTCAAATGGATTAGTATTTTATGGTTTCATTTTTTAATAAAAGAGAAGCAGGAGAGGTCTCTAGACTGATTTTGGAGGAGAGTCTGAGACAGGGACAAGAAAACATAACCAGGGACTGGAGCTTTAAATATTGAGTAGTAACTCAGCTACACCCCGTCTCTCAAGCTAAATTTTCAGTTTACTCCAACTACCTGCCTCTAACTCTGCCTTCTTCGCCAAACACTAATCTCTATGAGTCTGGACCTGGTCTAAGACTGGTCTTGGTCTCAGTCTGGACTTACCTGAGCCGTTCTCTTGAGACGCGATGACGAACCCGAAGCCTTCTCCCGGTCGCCTCATCAGCTCCACCTCCTGGGTTTTAGCCCCTCCCACTTTGGCATCTTTAGCCACGCCCCCGTTGCCCTCTTTAGCTCCTCCCACTCGCAGGCTGTCGTCCAATCCCTGCAGGTCCCTGGGCTCCAGCGTCAGCGTCACCGGGACCGAGTCGAGGAAGCTGGTGCTCTGGATCAGGACTGAGGCCGGACCGTTCGGACTCACGGCCGACGCAGGAACTGACAGAACACACAAGACTATTAACATTGTTTGTTTTGTTTTGTTTTGTCCCACCGTTGCCAGCTTCACCAGTGAACACTTTAAAAATCTCTTAAACATATAGTGGTTTCTTGTGTCCTGCAGACTCCATATTGGACAGGGCAGCACACTGTAAAAAGTGTTGCTGTTTCCTTCATTATATTTTTACAGTAGAATACAGTTTTACCCAGACTGGACGGTTTTACCTGGACTGGACTGGACGGTTTTACCTGGACTGGACTGGGCGGTTTTACCTGGACTGGACTGGGCGGTTTTACCTGGACTGGACTGGGCGGTTTTACCTGGACTGGACTGGGCGGTTTTACCTGGACTGGACTGGACGGTTTTACCTGGACTGGACTGGGCGGTTTTACCTGGACTGGACTGGACTGGACGGTTTTACCTGGACTGGACTGGGCGGTTTTACCTGGACTGGACTGGACTGGACGGTTTTACCTGGACTGGACTGGGCGGTTTTACCTGGACTGGACTGGGCGGTTTTACCTGGACTGGACTGGACTGGACGGTTTTACCTGGACTGGACTGGACGGTTTTACCTGGACTGGACTGGACGGTTTTACCTGGACTGTTGTGGAGCGGCTCCAGACCCACTCCGGCCTGACTCAGAGGAGGCACCAGAGCATCATGGGAGTTGTGGTCTGAGGAGGACAAGCAGGGGAGGGGCTTGTACAGGTTAGGGGTCACGGCAGGGGTCAAAGGGGCGGGGCCTGGAGCAGGGAACAGGACTCAGGGTTAGTTCTGGTATACTTCTGGTCTAAATCTGGACTTAAGAGGATCTGGGACTGACCTGAGGATCTGTAGACCAGCAAGACCACCTCGCCCTGTTTGGTGTGGTCCTGGAGAACCCTCTGGACCTGAGCAGAACCACGGAGAACTGGGTTAGACCTGGTTTAATTCTGTTTAGTACTGGTCTAGTCCCAGTCTAGTCCTGGTCCAGACCCAGTTTTGATCAGACCTGTGCAAAGTTCAGACTCTGGACGTCGGCTCCGTTGATCTTCACGATGGCGTCTCCAGGCTGAAGTCCGGGACAGTTCCTCCGGTCCCAGACTCTCCGGACCACCGCCAGCTGCCCGCTCTGGCCCCCCGCCGTCACACTGAACCCCAGCCCGCCTCCGCCCCAGCTCCCCACGGCCACCGGGACCAGCTCGCCCCCAGACCCGCCAAAACCTGGACCGGGACCCGGACCTGGAGAGACCGGCTGGTGGTTGGCGGGGCAGCCGTTAAACCCACAAGGCGGCTGGTTCAGGGAGGTCTGGGGGGTCTGGGGGGTGACCGGGAGGCGCTGGGTCTGGGCGGTCTGGGGGTTCTGGGAGGTCTGGGGTCCGGACTCGGGTCTGGGCGGTCTGGATAAGGCCTGGGCCGAGGAGGAGGTCTTCAGGGGAAGAGTAGAAGTGGATAAGTCGCTCTCGGAGGACTTGGAGCTCTGGTGATGAAGCAGAGAAGAAGAAGAGAAAGCAGGAAGTGTGGAGCTGCTGTAGCCAATCAGAGACGAGCTGAGGACGTAAACAGGAAGAAGACAGGTTCATTAGAAACAGAGGAACAGAGTCAAAGCCAAGACTAAACCAGGTCTGAACCAGGTCTAAACCAGGTCTAAACCAGGTCTAAACCAGGTCTAAACCAGGGACTAAACCAGGACTAAACCAGGACTAAACCAGGTCTAAACCAGGACTAAACCAGCACTAAACCAGGTCTAAACCAGGTTTAGGGACTAAACCAGGTCTGAACCGGGACTAAACCAGGTCTGAACCAGGTCTAAACCAGGTTTAGGGACTAAACCAGGTCTGAACCAGGTTTAAACCAGGTCTAAACCAGGGACTAAACCAGGTCTAAACCAGGTCTAAACCAGGGACTAAACCAGGACTGAACCAGGTCTAAACCAGGGACTAAACCAGGACTAAACCAGGACTAAACCAGGTCTAAACCAGGACTAAACCAGCACTAAACCAGGTCTAAACCAGGTCTAAACCAGGGACTAAACCAGGACTAAACCAGGACTAAACCAGGTCTAAACCAGGTTTAGGGACTAAACCAGGTCTGAACCGGGACTAAACCAGGTCTGAACCGGGACTAAACCAGGTCTGAACCAGGACTAAACCAGGTCTGAACCAGGTCTAAACCAGGACTAAACCAGGTCTGAATCTGGACTAAACCAGGTCTGAACCAGGTCTAAACCAGGACTAAACCAGGTCTGAACCAGGTCTAAACCAGGTCTAAACCAGGGACTAAACCAGGTCTAAACCAGGTCTAAACCAGGACTAAACCAGGACTAAACCAGGTCTAAACCAGGTCTGAACCAGGACTAAACCAGGACTAAACCAGGTCTAAACCAGGTCTAAACCAGGTCTAAACCAGGTCTAAACCAGGTCTAAACCAGGACTAAACCAGGTCTGAATCTGGACTAAACCAGGTCTGAACCAGGTCTAAACCAGGACTAAACCAGGTCTGAACCAGGTCTAAACCAGGTCTAAACCAGGACTAAACCAGGACTAAACCAGGTCTAAACCAGGTCTGAACCAGGACTAAACCAGGACTAAACCAGGTCTAACCGTCTGGTCCCGGCGTTGGACGGGCCACTGTCGCTGCCGTCGCTGTGATTGGCTACTCTATCTGGAAGGGGCGGGGCTAGAGGCACGTCTGAGGAAGTGGGCGTGGGAGGCAGGCCGTTTGTGATTGGCTGAGAGGAGAAAGTGGGCGGGGTCTGGCTCTGACCTGGATCAAACAGAGACGTTATTGGAGATTATTGAAGTATTAATAAAGCAGTTATGATAAAAGCAGGTGAGTCCAGACCTGGAGAGCTGTACGTCAGGTGACCTCGGCTCTGATTGGACGAACTGGAGGGGTCACTGGGGGTCGAGGGCTGCAGGAGGAAAAACATAATCAACATTAACATTGATATTTATTTCCTACAGAAACATAAAGCATTCACTTTAGGAGAAAAAAGATCTGTTTTATGACAAAAAAAATCTCTGTTAAAAGGTCAATGTCATGTTTAGTGTTTATTAAAAACATGGTTATCCTCAATTTTAGTTTTCCATAAACCTATAATAACTGTATTTATATTCTGTGCAGTGCATTATTAAACAGTATTTCTGGATACTGACCGTGTTCAGGCTCTGTTTGGGACACCCGTCGGGGTTATACAACATGGGGTACCCCCTCCTCAGCACCACGTCCACGCTCTGTCCCATCGGCACCGCCTTCAACATCTCCACCACCTCTTTATGGGACCGTCCCAGGACACAGGAGTCGTTAATGTAGACCAGGATGTCCGCTGCCAACGAACACACACTGTTAGAAACTCTTAGATGTGTGTTTTTGCAGAACTACATTTGCTCATATTTCTTATTGAAGACATACTTTTACTCAAGTAATTCAAGTATGTTTGTGTTTTCTGTTCAAAGATATGGTCTGTCACTTTTTTGTGACTTCCACAGTGAAAAAAAAAAAAAGTATTTTCAAATAATGTTGAATTCACTGCTGAGAACTGCATCAGTTAAAATCAAAACGAGACATTTTAATTGGTCCAAGTGCAGCTGGAGAACTTAATAATTGAATTGTTAGTTTTGATTTATTGAGCTATTATCAATGAATGTGACTCAGTCTGTCACTGAAATAAGGGTAATGGGTCTCAGACATGATTATTAGCTTAAAAAAGTTAACATAAGTCTCTTTATTCACAAAATGTATTAATGTACTGCTAAGATATGATCCCTTTGTTTTTTAGCCAAAGTTAACTCTGCATGTGTCAAAATCTCCAAACACTGTCCAGTTAACAGTGACCCAAGGCTGAATGTAATCAAACCTTTTACATTAACCTTCTGTAAACCTTCTGCAGTGACCTGTATTTTGCAGAGCGTGTAGAATCCTGAGGGGAGGCATAATGCAGCATAACACCATGGTCTACAGCTTCCACATTCACATCCATTAGTTTCATGGACAGACGAGCACATGTCTGCTTTATCACTGATGTTGCCAGATGATCCAACATCTGTCTAAACTACAGTTCTTTTTCACTTTTACTGGGAAAGAATCCACTGTAAACTTTGAAATAAATAGAACAATAAGTGGATTCAAACTGCTGCACTGGTTGTTGCCGTTAAAATGTATTGCTCCATTCTTTTTCATCATGGACCCATTAAACCACTTCCTTCTGACTCAGTTCAGGTTATTTATCCGACAGGAACCTCTATTGTGTGACAGCGTCAGTTCAAAAGTGTGAAAAAACCACAGACAAACACATGAACAAACATCAGCAAAGTTCAGAGAAATACAATCAATAAGCAATCAATAAAACACGATGAAAAGGGACTGGTCGTTGTTTGTGAGTCTGTGTGAGGTGTGAGAGTGAGTTATGTCTGTGGGCTGAAGGCAGAGGCCCTGAAGTGGGGAAGATTTGATTTAAAACTAAAATAATTATTGTAGTTTATAGGCTTTTGATGAGACGGAAAATTGAATGACTCTGTGTTTAAAGTCATCACAAGGACAAAAAAATTTAACAAAAGCACGATGTAAATGAACAAAGTCAAAAAAGGAGTTAGATTTTATGAATAAAATATCACAGTACTGACGTTCAATGGTTGAATGAAAGGATTTATATTGAAATGATCCAGTTTTTCAGTCCTATCTTACTCTTTTACTAAATAACAAGTAGATTCTTGTTTCCCTCCTTCCTCTGGTCCAGACTGTGTTCAGGTGTTTTAGGTTTGAGCTGTTTTTTTGTCAGTTTCCCACGAGTTTCTCTGATGGAGTCACATTCCTCGGAGCTGATCCTGTTCACGTGAGACTCTGGGATCAAAGAGCTCCTGCTGCAGGTGGAGCTGAGGGTCATGTGACCGCTGCAGGTGGAGCTGAGGGTCATGTGACCGCTGCAGGTGGAGCTGAGGGTCATGTGACCGCTGCAGATGGAGCTGAGGGTCATGTGACCGCTGCAGATGGAGCTGTTATGTATTACACCATGTTTATTACCTGTATTATAAATGTTTACTACCTGTTCTGTATTGTTTATTACCTGTGTTATACATGTTTATTACCATTACTATACATGTTTATTACATGTGTCGTTAAGGCTAGCTTTTTTCAGCTGAGGCAGCTAGCAAAAATAAAATCATTCCTGACAGTTACTGATTTTGAAACTGTCATCCACGCTTTTGTGACAACCCGCCTGGACTACTGTAATGCACTTTATGCTGGTGTTAGCCAGACTGCACTTTCGTCTGCAGTTAGTCCAGAATGCTGCTGCTCGGCTTTTAACAGGAACACGCAAATATGACCACATCTCACCGATCTTAGCTTCACTTCACTGGCTGCCAGTGCGTTTTAGAATAGACTTTAAAATACTTTTATTTACTTTTAAATGTTTAAATGGTCTTGCGCCATTCTATCTGTCTGATCTGATCCATCCTTACGTCCCGTCCCGTGCGCTCAGGTCAGCAGATCAGTTACAGCTTATGGTCCCCACAACAAAACGTAAACTTCGTGGAGACCGTGCCTTTTCTGTCATTGCTCCAAAACTCTGGAATGAGCTCCCTTTACACATTAGACAAGCCCATTCACTGCCCGTTTTTAAATCACTGTTAAAAACGCACTTTTTCTCGGTGGCTTTTAAATCAGAGTGAGAGGTGGTCATTCATTTATTTATTTACTTATTTTATCTTTTTGTTGTCTTAACTCATGTTCTAAGTTCTTTTGTGCTTTTAACCTGAGTTATTTATTAATTGCGTGTTTAATGTTTTGTTTTATGTCTTTTACAGTTTTATTGCATTGTGTTCGTATTGTACTGTGTTTTGTGTTTTATCTCCTCTATTTATTTATTTTATTGTTTGTGTACAGCACTTTGGCCGACTGCACAGTTTTAAAGGTGCTTTATAAATAAAGTTGGTATGGTATGGTATGGTGTTATACGTGTTTTGTTACCTGCGTTATGTGTTTATTACATGTGTTATATGTGTTTATTACACGTGTTACACGTGTTTATTACCTGTGTTATACATGTTTATTACCTGTACTATACATGTTTATTACATGTGTTATACTTGTTTATTACCTGTGTTATACGTGTTTATTACCTGTGTTATACGTGTTTATTACCTGTGTTATACGTGTTTATTACCTGTGTTATACTTGTTTATTACCTGTGTCATACGTGTTTATTACCTGTACTATACATGTTTATTACATGTGTTATATGTGTTTATTACCTGTGTCATATGTGTTTATTACCTGAACTATACATGTTTATTACATGTGTTATATGTGTTTATTACCTGCGTTATACTTGTTTATTACCTGTGTCACACGTGTTTATTACCTGTGTCATACGTGTTTATTACATGTGTCATACGTGTTTATTACCTGTGTTATACTTGTTTTTTACATGTGTCATACGTGTTTATTACCTGTGTCATACGTGTTTATTACATGTGTCATACGTGTTTATTACATGTGTCATACGTGTTTATTACCTGTGTTATACGTGTTTATTACATGTGTTATACATATTTATTACCTGTGTTATACTTGTTTATTACCTGTGTTATACGTGTTTATTACCTGTGTTATACGTGTTTATTACATGTGTCATACGTGTTTATTACCTGTGTTATACTTGTTTATTACATGTGTTATACATGTTTATTACATGTGTCATACGTGTTTATTACCTGTGTTATACGTGTTTATTACCTGTGTCATACGTGTTTATTACATGTGTCACACGTGTTTATTACCTGTGTTATACGTGTTTATTACCTGTGTTATACTTGTTTTTTACATGTGTCATACGTGTTTATTACCTGTGTTATACGTGTTTATTACCTGTGTTATACTTGTTTTTTACATGTCATACGTGTTTATTACCTGTGTCATACGTGTTTATTACATGTGTCATACGTGTTTATTACATGTGTCATACGTGTTTATTACCTGTGTTATACGTGTTTATTACATGTGTTATACATGTTTATTACCTGTGTTATACTTGTTTATTACATGTGTCATACGTGTTTATTACCTGTGTTATACGTGTTTATTACCTGTGTCATACGTGTTTATTACATGTGTCACACGTGTTTATTACCTGTGTTATACGTGTTTATTACATGTGTTATACATGTTTATTACATGTGTCATACGTGTTTATTACATGTGTCATACGTGTTTATTACCTGTGTTATACTTGTTTTTTACATGTGTCATACGTGTTTATTACCTGTGTCATACGTGTTTATTACATGTGTCATACGTGTTTATTACATGTGTCATACGTGTTTATTACCTATGTTATACGTGTTTATTACATGTGTTATACATGTTTATTACCTGTGTTATACTTGTTTATTACCTGTGTTATACGTGTTTATTACCTGTGTTATACGTGTTTATTACATGTGTCATACGTGTTTATTACCTGTGTTATACTTGTTTATTACATGTGTTATACATGTTTATTACATGTGTCATACGTGTTTATTACCTGTGTTATACGTGTTTATTACCTGTGTCATACGTGTTTATTACATGTGTCACACGTGTTTATTACCTGTGTTATACGTGTTTATTACATGTGTTATACATGTTTATTACATGTGTCATACGTGTTTATTACCTGTGTTATACGTGTTTATTACCTGTGTTATACATGTTTATTACCTGTGTCATACGTGTTTATTACATGTGTCATACGTGTTTATTACCTGTGTCACACGTGTTTATTACCTGTGTTATACATGTTTATTACCTGTGTCATACGTGTTTATTACATGTGTCATACGTGTTTATTACCTGTGTTATACGTGTTTATTACCTGTGTTATACATGTTTATTACCTGTGTCATACGTGTTTATTACATGTGTCACACGTGTTTATTACCTGTGTCACACGTGTTTATTACCTGTGTTATACATGTTTATTACCTGTGTCATACGTGTTTATTACATGTGTCATACGTGTTTATTACATGTGTCATACGTGTTTATTACCTGTGTTATACGTGTTTATTACATGTGTTCTACGTGTTTATTACCTGTGTCATACGTGTTTATTACCTGTGTTATACATGTTTATTACCTGTGTTATACATGTTTATTACCTGTGTCATACGTGTTTATTACCTGTGTTATACATGTTTATTACCTGTTATACGTGTTTATTACATGTGTTATACATGTTTATTACCTGTGTTGAGGGCCGGTGGGCCCCCAGGCGTCACGCTGTAGACCTGCAGGAACTCTCGGGGCCGGCTCCCTCCAACGATGTTAAAGCCGAAGCCTCTGGGGCCTTTGGAGAGTCTGGTGTGGATGGAGTATCCCTTTAATAAACTGGGCTGCTCCACGAACTCCGGCACTGGACCAAAACACACACAGACGGGTTTTAATCTGGGCTCTGTCTGAGATGTGTGACCCCTCCTGGTCCCTGCACATCCCATCATGTTTCCATGGCAGCCATTACAGTTGTTTTTGTGTCCTATTATTATTATATTATTTACAACTTTGTACAAAAAATAAAAACTGATCAGAACAAATGTTTTTTGACTCTTCTCCAAAAAATTAAATGTGAATATATGGGATGAAAAAAACACAGAGACTTTAATCACCAAAACTAGAATTTAAGAGGTTAATGTTTTTTTAAATTCATAAATATTTTTTATTTACAAAAAAGTTTAAAGAGCAGTGGTTGGAGTGGTGTTTCTGATCAAAAACCCGTCTGGTGTAAAGTCTGAGTGAGAGGATGTGCTGCTGTAAGTCAGTGCTGCCCCCTGCTGGACGGTCTGCATCAGTGAGACTCACGTTCGTTGCACAGAGCTGTGTCTTTGCTCTGAGCTCGAGACTCTCTCCAACTGCTGCTGCTCTTCGAGTTGAGACCTCTGCAAAGAAACATAAAAAACACATCATTATTATAGATTCACAGTGGAATATGGAGATGAAATGTGGAAATTCAGCCTTTAATCCATCTCAGTTCTGTTTGTATTCTTTATTTCCAGGAGACTAGACAGAATAATGGACCAATCAGAGAGCAGCAGTAAAAACCAGAACAGAGTGAGTTTAATTTGAAACGGGAGAGTCTGACCCTGGTTCTGTGTAGAAGTGTTCTCCTGAGTCGCTGAAGGCCACATCCCATTTTTCAGGCACAGCTCCTCCTCTTCCTCGTCTTCCTCCGGCCTCAGACCCGTCTCTGCTTCCTGAGGCCGACTCCCACGATTGGCTGAGAGGCAGCGTGGTGGGCGGAGCCACGGCCGAACCTGGAGAGACACCACGAGGTTATTTACACAAGGCTCCAAACTGGGACCAGAACTCTTCATCGGAACAAGAGAAAGAAACTGAAGAAGTTCAGTGAAGATTGTTTTGCTGGTTTGAAAAAGCAGCCAGTATTTTAATTTGGTTCCTGTGCACTGCTCTAAAAACAGAAACATGTTTTATATTCAATAAAACTCTGAATAAATCCTTCCAAACCCAAATAGTTTATTTTAAAATCAATCATTTGTGTAAAAACAGTCTTTTAAACACAGATAAATACTGTCAATTCAATCACGTAATGTTTAACGAGGAGGAGATCATTGTCGTCCTGACGCTGAAGTCACAGCTAAGCTAACGCTAAACTCTAAACTTCAGTTTGGTCAAATGGATTAGTATTTTGGAGGAAACACTGGTCTGGTTGTATTTTTGTTGTTGGTACCTGAGTGCGTCGTGTCCTCCTCACTGTTGTCCCCCTCCTCTCCAGCCTTCTCCAGGTTGGACAGGGACTTGCTCCTGGTCCTGAAGTTCCTGAGGAGGCTGCGGTGCTCCTGGTACGTGATCGGGGGGCTCTCTGGACCGATGTGGACCGGCCTCGGGGTCCCGTAGTAGTTCCCTGAAGGAAAAATGGACACTTTCTCGTCTAAATGTGACACTATCACCACTTTTTATTAAAAAAATATATATATAAGACAGGCCCAGTGTGTGGTGAATGTGACATAAACAAAACTGTTTATTTATTTCACAAAGTAACCATTAACAAACTGAAAAAGTATTTGGATCTGGAGTTTTATTTGGTTTTGAATTGGTTTCATTGGGTTTTGAACAGGTTTTATTGGGTTTTGAACAGGTTTTGTTGGGTTTTGAAGCGGTTTTGTTGGGTTTTGAACAGGTTTTGTTGGGTTTTGAACAGGTTTTGTTGGGTTTTGAACAGGTTTTGTTGAGTCCAGTCCCACAGTGTGTAATGTTCTGTAGATGTGATGCTGAAAATGTGTGTGAGCCTCTGAGACGACCTTTTGTGAACATTTATTTTCTTTAGCGTCTAAACAAATATAAAAGTGTTTTGTGTCTGATGTTTAAAGTGTTTTATGAAGCTGCAGCAGTAAATATTTTCAGGTGAGAGCAAAGAGACTCGTGGGAAAACCTCAGTAAATGTATGACTGCAGTTCTATTCCTGTCGCTTTAATCCTGCTCAGATTAATGCACAGAGAGGTTTCAGGATTAGAGCCGCCGCAAAATCCGCTTTTCCCCCAAACGCTGTTAAAAAATTAGACGTCGATCACAGACGGCGTTTACCTCCGACTGGAAATATGGAACCGAGAGAAGCAGAGGAAATCATCTCCAAAACTCTTTATTCTGTTGAATCTGAACTAAATGAGCTCTTTTCACCGTGTGATGGAGCTGGGTTTGGTTCTATGACCTTTGAACTTGCCGCTCTCCAGCAGAGCTCCAGATTCCTCCAGAGAAAAAAACTCCTCGATCGACACAAAGTTATAGTCCACTCCAGAAATCTCTCCGTCTCTGGGCTGTCTGGTCGTACCTGCAACGAGAACAGGTTTAGACAGGTTTTAGAAGGATTTGAACAGGTTTTAGATGGATTTGAACAGGTTTTAGATGGATTTGAACAGGTTTCAGAAGGATTTGAACAGGTTTTAGAAGGATTTGAACAGGTTTCAGAAGGATTTGAACAGGTTTTAGAAGGATTTGAACAGGTTTTAGATGGATTTGTCTCTGTAGTATTTGAATAAACTGTAAATGATTCCTGGTTCTTTCAGAGACTCTTTAAAGCCACAGAACAAACAGAACAAACAGAACAAACAGAACAAACAGAACAAAGAGAGAAAGGCTCAGGTGAGAATTACAGGTGAACGAAGATAAACATTGAGGTGATTTATGACCAGGTTTAAACAGCTCTGAGGGAGCGTCCACACAAACAGGACTAAGATCAAAAGATATCTATCTATCTATCTATCTATCTATCTATCTATATATATATATATATATATATATATATATATATATATATATATATATATATATATATCTATATATATATATATATATATATATATAGATAGATAGATAGATAGATAGATAGATAGATATAGTCTGGTCTGGTTTAGTCTGGTCTGGTCTAGTTTTGTCTAGTCTGATCTAGTCTGGTCTAGTCTGGTCTGGTTTGGTCTGGTTTAGTCTGGTCTGGTCTGGTCTGGTCTGGTCTAGTCCAGTCTGGTCTGGTTTGGTCTGGTTTAGTCTGGTCTGGTCTAGTCCAGTCTGGTCTAGTTTAGTCTGGTCTGGTCTAGTCCAGTCTGGTCTGGTTTGGTCTGGTTTAGTCTGGTCTGGTTTAGTCTGGTCTGGTCTAGTCCAGTCTGGTTTAGTCTAGTCTGGTCTGGTCTAGTCCAGTCTGGTTTAGTCTGGTTTGGTCTAGTCTGGTTTAGTCTGGTCTGGTCTGGTCTGGTTTGGTTTTGTCTAGTCTGGTCTGGTTTAGTCTGGTCTGGTCTGGTCTAGTCTGGTCCAGTCTGGTCTGGTTTGGTCTAGTCTGGTTTAGTCTGGTCTAGTCTAGTCCAGTCTGGTCTGGTCTAGTCTGGTTTAGTCTGGTCCAGTCTGGTCTGGTCTAGTCCAGTCTGGTCTGGTTTAGTTTAGTCTAGCCTGGTCTGGTCTAGTCCAGTCCAGTCTGGTCTGGTTTGTGTTCAGACTCACAGGGGACAGCTCTCAGATACAGGTTTTCTCTGATGACCTGCTGCAGTTGACTGTCCATTGATCCTGGAGTGAAGCATTTACTCAGATACAGCCTCAGGTCTTTACACAGAGACGAGCCTGGAACACAGGGAATTATGGGTAATATCAGACACTGGAAAAGGGAATATGGGTAATATACAAACAGCAAACAGGGAATTATGGGTAAATAAAACAAAAGGGATATGGGTAATATACAAACAAAAGGGAATTATGGGTATATACAAACAAAAGGAAAGGGTATATACAAGACAGCCTGGAACACAGGGAATTATGGGTAATATCACAGAGACCAGCCTGGAACAGAAGGAATTATGGGTAATATCAGAGAGATAATAAAAGTCTTGGTTTAGACCCATTTTTAGTCTGGGTTTAATCTGGTTTAGTCCTGGTTTTAGTCCTAATTTAGACCTAATCTAGACTTACTTTAGTCGTGACTTGGACCTATTTTTACATTGGTCTTTAGTCCTTGTTTAGTCCTGGTTCAGTCCGGTCTTTAGCCCCTGGTCTAAACCCTGGTCTGGTCCTGGTCTGACCTGGTCTAAAACAGTTTTTAGTCCAGTCTTCAGCCCCAGTCCAAGCCTGGTTCAGAAGGGTTTAACCTGGTCCTAACCCCTGGTCTAACCCGGTCTAACCCGGTCTAGCCCGGTCTAACCCTGGTCTAACCCGGTCTAACCCGGTTTAGCCCAGTCTAACCCTGGTCTAACCCGGTCTAACCCGGTTTAGTCCGGTCTTACCTGGCGACACGGTCTTGATCCTGATTGGCTGAGGGCAGGAGTTGAGGACCCCTCTGACGTCACCGAGGGTCATTCCTAATATGGGCGTTCCTCCGATCTCCAGGATGATGTCGCCGACCGTAGCCCCGCCCCCTGGAGCCGCGGTGACGAATGGGAACTCTCCGTAGTCGGCTCCGCCCCCGACGGCCAGCCCCAGCTCCCCACTGCCCCCTAGAGGCACGAAGCTCTCCTGCACCTGCACAGAACCAGGACCAGATCAGGACCAGACCGGGACCAGACCGGGACCAGGACCAGACCCAGGACCAGACCAGGACTAGACCAGGACCAGACCAGGACCAGGACCAGGACCAGGACCAGACCAGGACCAGACCAGGACCAGACCCAGGACCAGACCAGGACCAGGACCAGGATCAGACCCAGGACCAGGACCAGGACCAGGACCAGACCGGGACCAGACCAGGACCAGATCAGGACCAGACCAGGACCAGACCAGGACCAGACCGGGACCAGACCGGGACCAGATCAGGACCAGATCAGGACCAGATCAGGACCAGACCAGGACCAGACCAGGACCAGACCAGGACCAGGACCAGGACCAGGACCAGGACCAGACCAGGACCATACCGGGACCAGACCAGGACCAGACCAGGACCATACCGGGACCAGACCAGGACCAGACCAGGACCAGACCAGGACCAGACCAGATCAGGACCAGGACCAGATCAGGACCAGACCAGATCAGGACCAGGACCAGGACCAGGACCAGATCAGGACCAGACCAGATCAGGACCAGGACCAGGACCAGACCCAGGACCAGGACCAGACCAGGACCAGACCAGGACCAGATCAGGACCAGGACCAGACCAGGACCAGGACCAGGACCAGGACCAGGACCAGGACCAGGACCAGGACCAGACCAGACCAGGACCAGATCAGGACCAGGACCAGATCAGGACCAGACCAGATCAGGACCAGACCAGATCAGGACCAGGACCAGGACCAGGACCAGACCCAGGACCAGACCAGGACCAGGACCAGACCAGGACCATACCGGGACCAGACCAGGACCAGGACCAGGACCAGGACCAGGACCAGACCAGACCAGACCAGACCAGGACCAGACCAGGACCATACCGGGACCAGACCAGGACCAGGACCAGACCAGGACCAGGACCAGGACCAGACCAGGACCAGGACCAGGACCAGACCCAGGACCAGGACCAGACCGGGACCAGACCGGGACCAGGACCAGACCAGGACCAGACCAGGACCAGGACCAGACCAGGACCAGGACCAGACCCAGGACCAGACCAGGACCAGGACCAGGACCAGACCAGGACCAGACTTATTGACTACATGTCCTGATCATTTGGAGAGTGACACTTATACTAAGTCCAGAGTATTTACTGAAAGCAAATGGTGATAAAATAAATAACAGTTCTGGACTCTTATTAAAGACTGGTCTCAAGACTATCTTGTGAAGATCTTGGTCTTGTCTCAGTCTCAGACTTCAAGACCAACCAAGACCAGAAATGGTATCTTTGTCTGTTCTTGGGACTGAATGTCTAGACCTGGTCTAAGACCGGACTAACTCTGTCTCCTGAGTCTGGACCTGGTCTAAGACCGGACTAACTCTGTCTCCATGAGTCTGGACCTGGTCTAAGACCGGACTAACTCTGTCTCCATGAGTCTGGACCTGGTCTAAGACCGGACTAACTCTGTCTCCATGAGTCTGGACCTGGTCTAAGACCGGACTAACTCTGTCTCCATGAGTCTGGACCTGGTCTAAGACCGGACTAACTCTGTCTCCATGAGTCTGGACCTGGTCTAAGACCGGACTAACTCTGTCTCCATGAGTCTGGACCTGGTCTAAGACCGGACTAACTCTGTCTCCATGAGTCTGGACCTGGTCTAAGACCGGACTAACTCTGTCTCCATGAGTCTGGACCTGGTCTAAGACCGACTAACTCTGTCTCCTGAGTCTGGACCTGGTCTAAGACCGGACTAACTCTGTCTCCATGAGTCTGGACCTGGTCTAAGACCGGACTAACTCTGTCTCCATGAGTCTGGACCTGGTCTAAGTCTGGACTAACTCTGTCTCCATGAGTCTGGACCTGGTCTAAGACCGGACTAACTCTGTCTCCTGAGTCGGGACATGTCTCTGGGACGTGTCTCTGGGACGTGTCTCTGGGACATGTCTCAGGTGTGTTTACCTTGGAGCGCCAGTGCAGTTTCTTCACTGTGGCTTTAGACATGGCTCCGCTGCAGAAAACACAGAAAACACAGAAAACACAGAAACGTTAATGAAACTCAGAGAAACCTCAACCTTTTCTTGAATCACGTCAGTTTCATAAACGTCTCTTTTTGTCTCGTTTAAGACGAAAAAGAAGGAAAAGTGTGAATCAAGTGGATTCTCGTCGTCAGCGTTTGTCTTTTATCAGAGCCGCGTCACGACGACCCCTCGCTGTGCCTTTAAAGCGTCTCCACGGCAACGGCGGCGTTCAATCAGAGCCACACAGAGGCACTTCCTGTGTTTTTATTTTGGCGGAGTGTGTGTTTCCTGTGGAGCAGAGGAGCAGATGGTGACAGATGACGGGAGACGCTCTGAGCAGGAAACCAACATTTATCAGGATTATTTACTCAAATCTGGGCTTGAATGTTTAAATGTTTGTTTTGACAGACCTGGTTGTCTCCAGACTGAACGCCTTGTTTGAAATATATTTAACAATTTTAGCAACATTTCAGGACAGACTTAACTACCCTTAAATCATTTGGCTCTAACCCAGTTTCCTTTGGTTCTTTTAAATATTAAGGACTGTCAATGTATTCCTCTATAACTTATATAATTAATAAAAACTATCAAAGTGTTCGTACAGAAATAGAAACAGACTTCAGAAGATGGAATAGCTTGCCATTAATATTTCATTCACGTATAAGTAATATCAAAATGAAGACGGTCCTGCTCAATGACACCATTATCTCCAACTAAATCCTGTTGGAACAAGGCTCCTTCGCCAGAAACACAAAAGTCATTACTGGTCCTTCATTATGAGCCCAGTTTAAAAATGGCCCAGCTTCACGAGTGTCTTGGAGAGAACAGAAAATATTTACCCACACAGAAGATGAAAATTGTCCTATTTTTACTATTTCAATCTGAAACTGTCCAATCAACCGTTAGTTTTACATAAACACACCTGAGGCCTTCAGTGTCTCCAACAGAAGAAACACCTTCTGTTGTTACCTTCTTCTACAGCGACGAGAACTGATGGTGCTCCATGAAATGCCCCACTTTCTACTCATCCCTTTCACAGATTAATAACTAAACCAGGCAGATTGGTGTCAATAATGTAAGGCTTGTATTAAGCCTCAGACTGACCCACACATGTACCGTTAAAACTGGACTGAAATATGGCAGAAATCCTCCAGAAAAAACAACCATCAAATAATTCATTACAATTTCATGTGGACGACCGGCTCAAACTGCTTCGATATCAGAACAAACTTGATCTGAAGTTCTAAACAGTCAAATGTTCTGTAAAATGAAATGACACAGGGTTATTATTATTATTATTATTAAAACCCTGTCAGGCTTTTGTTGTGATTAAACTGGTCCAGTCCAATCAGTGAAGAATGAGAAGAGAAAAACCAGAGTGAAACGTGTCATATTTGCTCAGGACTCTGCACTAGAGCAGGACTAGAGCTGGATTTAAATTAGAGCAGCTCCATTAAAAGATCCTGCCTCAGCCTCGAGACACGAGTTTACGCTCAACTGAGTCAAAGCAACATCATCAGCCTTTGTTCATGTTTACATCAGACTTCTGTGAAAAGAGACATCAACAATCACAGGATGAACCCAGAAAGAGACAGAATTCAGTCCAAGACGGTCGGTTATTTCACACCGACTGGTCACATGACGTTCCAGGAAGTTTAATAGCTGCAGATAAAGTGTATTTTCAGCTGAATATGTCTTTTAACAGAGAAACAGCTGAAAAAAGAAAAGCATCAACAGAGAAAAGGGAGACAACGTAAAACACAGATAAATACTGTCAATTCAATCACGTAATGTTTAACGAGGAGGAGATAATTGTCGTCCTGACGCTGAAGTCACAGCTAAGCTAACGCTAAACTCTAAACTTCAGTTTGGTCAAATGGATTAGTATTTTGTGGTTTTATTTTTTAATAAAAGAGAAGCTGGAGAGGTCTCTAGACTGATTTTGGAGGAGAGTGGAGTTTAATGTTAGCTTAGTGCTAATGTGTTAACATCCACCGACTACAGACACTTCCACTTTAATCAGTTTGATTTCATTCATCAAATATCAACTGTAATTGTGTGTTTTCTCTGGATTCAGTTTGGATTTGTGTTGCAGGTGATGTTACACACTTTGTCTTTTGTTGAATCCACAACTACGCTGAATAAAAGTGTGTTTGTGAAGCGAGCGGAGTCCAGCCTGCTGCTCCAGAACAGGACACAACTACATCTGCATCAACGCAAAGGACGTGTCAATGAAGAGAAGCAGCTGCAAAAAGCATCCACCAGATTGAACTAATGTTTAAGAACCGACGACAGGAGGGTTTTATTGGATTATTTATGATTTAAATGTGAAGGTTTTCTCAGTTTGACTTTAATGTGTTTGGACGGAGTTGGAATAAAAGTCTGAATCAGTTTCTTGCATCAGATCGACTCCTGTCGTCTGCTCTTTTTCAAACCAACATCAGTCCTGGTCTAGTCCTGGTTCAGACCTGGTCTAGACCTGGTTCAGACCTGGTTCAGACCTGGTCTAGACCTGGTTCAGACCTGGTCTAATCCCTTGTTTGGTTCAGTGATCTCTAACTCGAAGCAAACAGGGAATAAAACAGAAAATGAAAAACAACAGCTACATTTACTCTTTTCTTCTTCATTCAGACTTTTTTATCCTTGTCTTTGGCCTATTTCTTTAAATGTTATGTAAAAAGGTCCAATGAGGAAAATAGAAGCTAAATAATAAAATAATTCTAACAGTTAAATCATAAAATGTCCTCCCTTTGTCTTTAAAAGAGAGACAGAGACAACACACTGAGACTAATGAGAGTCCAACACAGCCCAGAGTCAGAGCTCATTAAAAGAAGGTTTAAAACAGAAGATGTTTGTGACAAAATAAGAAGAAATGTGTCATATTTAAATTCAGACAAAACAGGACGACTGTCAGAGAAACAAATGTGACGAATGAGGAACAAAAACTTTCTCTGAATCACATTTAGAATAAGTCCAGGTTCATTCAGGGTTTGATCCAGTTTAGTCTTGATTTAGTCCTGGTTTAGACCTGGTTTAGACCTGGTTTTTCAGCTTTTATTCACAACAATATGAACAAATATGGTTTTATGCAGATATTAACAAGACAAATGAACGTTTTATTCAGTGAAACGTCAAATGGAGGCAGGTTTAGGGGTAATTATTTCAACAGGTTTAGTTTGAAGCATGATGCTAACAGCTTTAGCCTCAGTTTGTTCCTGGATCAGAGACTCGCTCAAACACAAACCGAGTCCTACCTTCAGCTGGAAACTGCTCTGGTGTCATTCCTCCCTCCGTTTCTTTTATTTCTGTTTCAGAGTTGGTTTGTTGTGAGGCTGGTTTGGATAAAGAGGTCAGAGTCCACACTGACGTCACAGACTTCAGGGAGTGGACACTTTTATCACGACTCTGTGAGTTTAATGTGAGGCGGGCTCATCGTCAGTAAAAACACTTATTCTAATGACTTTTACACACTTTTAAATAAAGGACCTTCCCAATACAAATAATATTTCAACCAGGCCTTGAACCCATGAGTAAATTAACCCATTACAGTGGAGCTAGTTCGCATTTATTTATTTATTTTTGTTTTATTTTTTTTATTTGCTGTTTAATATTTTTACTACTTTTTCTTATTTTGTTTATTTATTTTCTTATATTCCTTATTCATTTTTTTTTCTTATATATATATCATTTATTTTCTTTATTTATAATATTAGTAAAGTGATGAGTGCTTTTTTTTACTTCATTTGTGATAAAATTCACGGAATGTTTGGACTAAATCTGCTCTGGACCAGGACCAGGTCTGGACTGGGACCAGGTCTGGACCGGGACCAGGACCAGGTCTGGACCAGGACCAGGTCTGAGTCTGATTTATGACAACAACAACAACAACAACAACAACAACAACAACAACAAACATTGTCAGATTAATTTATTTGTGGAAAAATGGAAAAGCCACGTAAATAATGTATAAATATATGTATATTTTAAACTTCATTCATAAATCATTCTTTGGATTTAATTAATAATCTTAATAAATTGTATTGTTACGTAACTGTATAATAATAACTAATATTGAATATGATATGAATCGATTTAAATGAAATGGATCTAATACAAATTAAATAAATATATCAACATCTGTTCATTTAGATTAACACCATCTGACCCTCACAAGTCTCACTAAAACCAGGTCCAGACCAGGTCCAGACCAGGTCCAGACTCAGGAGACAGAGTTAGTCCAGTTCTAGACCAGGTCCAGACTCAGGAGACAGAGTTAGTCCAGTTCTAGACCAGGTCCAGACTCAGGAGACAGAGTTAGTCCAGTTCTAGACCAGGTCCAGACTCAGGAGACAGAGTTAGTCCAGTTCTAGACCAGGTGGAGTTATATAATCCATGAATAAAAGTCTCTAGAGACTCTTTAATCTGTTCTTTTGTCTCGTCTCAGTTGGTTTTGTTGAGTGTAAAGTCTGCAGGCGACACGTCGACTTCACACAGCGCTGCGTCTGTCTGTCACTCTTCTGTAACTGAACGAGACTCCTGAGGCCTCATGGGAAATGTAGTCTGTCTCATCTCTTTACAACAAACACGCTCCGATCTTTAACAACGAACAAGAGCCAGATTCATTCAGAAACAAACAGAGACGAGACGCACAAGATTCATTCAGAAAAACTGAACCAGGTCTAAACCAGGTCTGAACCAGGTCTGAACCAGGTCTAAACCAGGACTAAACCAGGTCTGAACCAGGACTAAACCAGGACTAAACCAGGTCTGAACCAGGACTAAACCAGGTCTAAACCAGGACTAAACCAGGTCTGAACCAGGACTAAACCAGGTCTAAACCAGGTCTAAACCAGGACTAAACCAGGTCTGAACCAGGTCTAAACCAGGACTAAACCAGGACTAAACCAGGACTAAACCAGGTCTAAACCAGGACTAAACCAGGACTAAACCAGGACTAAACCAGGTCTAAACCAGGTCTAAACCAGGACTAAACCAGGTCTAAACCAGGACTAAACCAGGACTAAACCAGGACTAAACCAGGACTAAACCAGGACTAAACCAGGTCTAAACCAGGTCTAAACCAGGTCTAAACCAGGACTAAACCAGGACTAAACCAGGTCTAAACCAGGTCTAAACCAGGACTAAACCAGGACTAAACCAGGTCTAAACCAGGTCTAAACCAGGTCTAAACCAGGACTAAACCAGGTCTAAACCAGGTCTAAACCAGGACTAAACCAGGTCTAAACCAGGACTAAACCAGGACTAAACCAGGTCTAAACCAGGTCTAAACCAGGTCTAAACCAGGACTAAACCAGGTCTAAAAGTCAACAGAAATAAACATAAACAACCACGAGACTGTCAAGTCTGATCAGAGTCAGTCACCTCTGACCTCTGACCTCTGACCTGAGTTATTCAGGTTTTATACACACAAGACAATCATGATTTACCAGCACAACGTTATGGACCACATTAGAACTGTTCTAATGGAGCTGTGTTAAAACCAGGTCTAAACCAGGTCTAAACCAGGTCTAAACCAGGTCTAAACCAGGTCTAAACCAGGACTAAACCAGGTCTAAACCAGGTCTAAACCAGGTCTAAACCAGGACTAAACCAGGTCTAAACCAGGTCTAAACCAGGACTAAACCAGGTCTAAACCAGGTCTAAACCAGGACTAAACTAGGTCTAAACCAGGTCTAAACCAGGACTAAACCAGGTCTAAACCAGGTCTAAACCAGGTCTAAACCAGGACTAAATCAGGACTAAACAGGACTTATTTTTCAGGCTGAAACATAGTCTTTATTGAATTAAACTCTGTATAAATCCTCCCTCAGTTCAGTCCTGGTCTGGAGCAGGTCTCTGTGGACTCTAGTCCTGGTCTGACCCGGACTCAGAGGAACTCAGTCTAAATGTGGAACCAGGGTCACGTTCAAAGACTTCAGGGAAAAAGGAGGAGCGGCAATTCATTTCTATAATCACATTTCAATCACAGGTCTAAATCTGGACTAAACCAGGTCTAAATCTGGACTAAACCAGGTCTAAATCTGGACTAAACCAGGTCTAAATCTGGACTAAACCAGGTCTAAATCTGGACTAAACCAGGTCTAAACCAGGTCTAAACCAGGTCTAAACCAGGACTAAACCAGAACTAAACCAGGACTAAACCAGGTCTAAATCTGGACTAAACCAGGTCTAAACCAGGTCTAAACCAGGACTAAACCAGAACTAAACCAGGTCTAAACCAGGTCTAAACCAGGTCTAAACCAGGTCTAAACCAGGACTAAACCAGGACTAAACCAGGACTAAACCAGGTCTAAACCAGGACTAAACCAGAACTAAACCAGGACTAAACCAGGTCTAAACCAGGTCTACAGTCAGAGCTTAATTCAGGACTTTCACAGAGCTTCAGTCTGAAATTAAAAATCTCCTGAAAGTGCCTTAAGACGTGATCTAGTCTTTATAATGAAGGATTTTAATAGATGAGAATGATCAGTCCACAGCAGGATTTTGTCCAATCACAGCTCACTTCAGGTAAAAAGGAGCGCTCCCATTGGTCGACACTGATGTCAACAACGAAGGAACAAGGAAATAAACCAAGGAAATGGGTTATTCTGTTGGAAATATGTCTTATTTTACAGAGAAACAGCTCAAAGATAAAAATAGAGAAACAGGAGCAAATGAAACATGGATAAATGACCGTTTTTTCTTTTAAATTAAATTTCAAATAAAAGAAGCAGGAAAGGTTACTGCTGTTGGGTCTGAGACCGGAACAAATATATACATACATATATATATATATATATATATATATATATATATATATATATAAAACTTTGAAATAGTCACTCTTCATTTCCATAAAAACACTTCAGAAACAACTACTACACATTCCTCTAGGTCTTTATTCAGAGTAATGTGTCTCCTGTTAAACATTTACCTGAGATCACACCTGAGTCTGAGGTCTAGACCAGGTCTGAACCAGGTCTAGTCCAGGTAGAGTAACTATTGTCATCAAGACCAGACTCAGACCTGGTCCAGACCGACACCAGGTCCTGATCCAGGTCTCTGATGTGGTCCAGAGTCTGGGACGAGACCAGGACCCTCTGAAGTTGACTTCAGACTGACCCAGGGAAAACCAAGACCAGACCAAGACCAGACCAAGACCAGCCCAGTCCCAGACCAGACCAGGAACACACAAGACCAGCCCAGTCCAAGACCAGACCAGGAACACACCAGACCACACTTTCAGATGAATGAAGAAATCTGAGGTTCAGTTCAAGACCCAATGGAACCTGGACTAGGACTGACTCCAGCATCTGTATTATCAGTTCTGCAGGACTGAACCAGGACTAAACCAGGACTGAACCAGGTCTTAACCAGGTCTAAACCAGGTCTAAACCAGGACTAAACCATAACACAGACTAAAATCTAAATCAATACTGCACGATACAACAACACATTAGTACTACAGATGTGAATGTCTGTGTAAAACCCTGCTCCAGGGCCGACCCAGGACTAAACCCGGATCAGAACAAGGTCTAACCCTGGTCTAAAGCAGGTCGTAATCTGGACTAAACCAGGACTAAACAAGACTGCACTATACAATACAACAGCGTTTATGAACAGTGTTTATGGTCAGTGTTACTACAGCAGTACATCTCTGCTCCAAGGGCTGACCCAGGACTAAACCAGGTCTAAACCAGGTCTATCCCAGGTCTAACCCAGGTCTAACCCAGGTCTAACCCAGGTCCACAGCAGGACTCCTCACGCGCTGCTCGGAGAACACTCAGAGACAAAGGCAGCGCGGCAGTGAACGGTCACAATGCGCTGACTCCGCACTGGCTTCACACAAACCGCTCACAAACGGCACGAGTACGCGCCCGTGTCCGCTCCCACGCGTGCACGCGCCCGGTCACGGTGTTACCTTCATAATCTCTTCATTTCGTGCGCATTTCCCGCTCCTCGCTGCGGGTCCGATGCTGCTTTTTGCGCCGTTTTTTCCGCCTCTCTCTGCCGCTTCTGCCGCTCGTGCCGCCGCTGGAGCTGGAGCCGCGCTGCTGTGACGGACGCACACACGGGCGCGCGCGGGCGTCACACTGGGGCTGCGCGTGCTCGTGGGCAGTGCGTGAGGTGCAGTGCAGGTAGTGCGCGTGCGTGAGGGGGGGTTTACTATTCAGCGCCGCTCCGCCGCTCGCCGCATGTGTCAGCGTCAACGTGTGAGGAAATGTGTGTGTGCGGAGCCGCGCGTGCCACAGCGTACGTGCGCGTGCGTGTGTGCGTAAGGTAGTGCAGGGGGCGGGGCCTGAAGGGGGATTCAGGGTGAAGGGTGACGTCACGGTGCGTGTGTGAGGGAGAGGGTTTCTGCGGCAGAGTGAGGACATGATCTATGGGACTATTACTGGCTTTGGCCACTAGAGGGAGCCATAGACCTGGTCAGACCAGGTTTAGTCCTGGTTAGACCTGGTCAGACCTGGTTTAGTCCTGGTTAGACCTGGTTAGACCTGGTCAGACCAGGTTTAGACCTGGTCAGACCAGGTTTAGTCCTGGTTAGACCTGGTCAGACCTGGTTTAGTCCTGGTTAGACCTGGTTAGACCTGGTCAGACCAGGTTTAGTCCTGGTTAGACCTGGTTAGACCTGGTCAGACCTGGTTTAGTCCTGGTTAGACCTGGTTAGACCAGGTTTAGTCCTGGTTAGACCTGGTCAGACCTGGTCAGACCTGGTTTAGTCCTGGTTAGACCTGGTTAGACCTGGTCAGACCTGGTTTAGTCCTGGTTAGACCTGGTTAGACCAGGTTTAGTCCTGGTTAGACCTGGTCAGACCAGGTTTAGACCTGGTTAGACCAGGTTAGACCTGGTTTAGTCCTGGTTAGACCTGGTAAGACCTGGTTTAGTCCTGGTTAGACCTGGTTTAGACCCGGTTTAGACCCGGTTTAGACCCGTTTTAGTCCCGGTTTAGACCTGTTTTAGACCTGGTTAGACCTGGTTAGATCTGGTTAGACCTGGTTTAGACCTGGGTTAGACCTGGTTAGACCTGGTTTAGTCCTGGTTAGACCTGGTTTAGACCTGGTTAGACTTGGTCAGACCAGGTTTAGACCTGGTGTAGACCTGGTTAGACCTGGTTTAGACCCGTTTTAGCCCTGGTTTAGACCTGGTTCAGTCCTGGTTAGATCTGGTTAGACCTGGTTTAGACCTGGTTAGACCTGGTTTAGTCCTGGTTTAGACCTGCTTTAGACCTGGTTGGGCCTGGTTTAGTCCTGGTTTAGTCCTTGTTTAGTCCTGGTTTAGTCCTTGTTTAGACCTGGTTTAAATCAGGTTAGACCTAGTTTAGTCCTGGTTAGATCTGGTTAGACCTGGTTAGACCTAGTTTAGTCCTGGTTAGATCTGGTTTACACCTGAGTTAGACCCTCAAATCCTCCTTAAACCTGTTCTAGTCCCAGTTCTGTGGTTGTATAAATGAGGAACAGATTAAAGTTTGTAAATCCCTGTAAACACTCTTTACTGATGAAAACAGGACACACTGCTCCTGTCTGCTTCTCCAAACTATCATCACCATCAGGATCTCAGACTTTCACTAAAGACTGGATTATTACGTTCTTTATTGAATAAAAGACAAAACACAGCTCATACACTTTAAAAAGTCATCCAAGCTGTTGCTATGATTACTATTGTTGTTTAACTGGAAATAGAAAAAGGTAATTCATTGATAACGGTGTACTTTTTGTGTTACAAATGTTATTTTGATAAATTACGTTGGGTTAAAATAATGTCTTAATCACATTATTATTAATCACAGTGTTTTTCTTTTGAGACAAGTTCTGTGAAAATCCTTTTGTCTTGACTCAAAAATTTAGCTCCTCAATTTAATTTGTTGACACAGTAGCTTTGTTTTACACCCACCCGCCTAATCAACACCTGCCGCCTACTCAACACATGGCCCCGCCTACTCAACACATGGCCCCGCCTACTCAACACCTGGATCCGCCCACTCAACACCTGGATCCGCCCACTCAACACCTGGCTCCGCCTACTCAACACGTCCTGTCTGACTAGTCTGAACATTAGCTTTAACCGTGACCACATCTCTGGCAAAAAGTGTGAGTGAATCCACCAAGTACAGCTGAAGGTAGTCTTCCTTTTTCTCACACCGTGCACACATTTCTTGATTACATGTATTTACTTTCGTTAACATTATGACTCATTTTGAAAGTGGTAAAGAAGTTAGCCTGCTACCAGCTAGCTTGAGACGTGCGTCTGGGAACGTCAGTTTTAGGTGGTTGAATGTATCTGAAAGACCTCTCAGTGTAATTGTATTATTTTCAAGCTGCTTACTGTAAAGTGTAGTGTATTTTTAAAGTTTGTTTGAAGCTGAAAGTGACTGGAAAAGGATTTAGTCAGTCTCTGCCGAGTGTTGTGAGGCTGCTGAGGCGCCATTTTTTCCAAATATTTTAGGCACAGTCAAGGACGTGGCTTATTTCTAGAGTTTATTGTTGTTTTTTCACCGTCTTGTTGTGTGTATCATTTATTAGTAAAAAGACTTCACTTTTTGAGATTTTGTTCTTGATAAGAGTACATTCAGTATTAAAAGGGTCAGGGGGCGGTAGGATATGTGAAGAGAAAGCAGGTACTTACAAATTCATATTTTTGTGATTGACAACGTGTTAAAACGGATTGGGTTTGCGAGTTTTCAAATGAATAAAGACATTTAGTTGTTAGCAGATGAAAAATTGGTTTACATAATGTATAAAATTCTACTGTGGCAACTCAAATTAATAAGTAATCAACTTAAAATTGTATGGAGGGCACCTATTTGTTGAGTTGATCCAACGTTTAAAAACATACTATAGATAATAATACAGTTACCCCAAAAGAAAAGACAATTACAGCCCTTTTGGGACAAATCAAAAGGCTACTGCAGAGGGTTGCGTTTTTTTTGTTGGGCCAAGACATTTCTTTTTAGAGTGTATCTTTACTGATGCTCGTCACAAAGAGAGACTGGACTGTGCTGCTCAGGTCCAACAAACATAAAACTGTAGAAAAAAGGCTGAGAAAAGAACAGAGAAAACAAAAGGCCTGGTCTAAAACATGAGTGACATCAGAGAGGAGTCTTTAGTTTGATTAAAGTTACTGTGAGACCTGCTTCAGACTCAACAGAGTTTAGTTTGTTTTGTTTGTTTTTTACATTGAGCTTGACTCAGTGTAATAAAAATGTCAGGTCTGTTCTTCAGACTGTATTTAACCTGGGCTTGATGGGAGTGAGTGCATTGAAAAGCAGAGCTCCTCCATAAAGACTTCATTTGGAAACAATTTCACATTTACTCCAAGTCTTCTATTTAACTCCATAAAGCTTTATTTGTTTTGTTATTTTAACCCTGGAGATAAGGCTGTGTGGTTTAACAAAGAGGAGCCCGTTAAGTCTCACTCAGTCTTCATTTCTCAACAGAATCAAATTTAAAAAAAATAAATAAATAAATAAATCCTGTGTTCGTCCTCAGCTGTGATTTCTGCGTGGCTCCAGCAGGGGGCAGCACTGCTCTGTTTGTGAGATTATATACAGTCCACAGAAGGAAACAAAGAGGAGAGGGCTTGAAATCTGCAAACATTGTGCTTTATAAAGGTTTAGTGCTTGAATTTTGGAAATAAGACTTAAAAATATGAAAATGTTGGCTTTATGTGAAACGAATGAGACTGGTCGATGAGTTTAGTTACTGTTTTATGTTTTATTTGGTTAGAATATGATGTAGCACTGCTGTAAGGAGCTTTAAAAGAGTCAAAACCAGGACTAACCCTAGACTAGAGCAACATCCAAAGTCTTCATGAACATTGTATTGAGCTGATCTTACTCCGTGTGATGTTTCAAAAGGTCAATGGTTGAGCAAAGTGTTGTATTTTTGAGTATTTTTTCCAGAAAGGATCGATGGAAGAGACAGAAACGGGACCAAATCTGGGCCGTGGTCTGGATTAAACCGGGATTAAAGTGGGATTAACACAGAGCAGTGATGGTTTTATCTGCCTCTGGATCAAAACAAGAACCAGCACCAACACCAGGAACATGATCGGACACAACACCGAGAGTTCAGTAAAAACACACGGCTCTAAAGTCGCCTCGAGCTCTTCACCTTCAGCCGAGGTCGACGCCTCAATTTATCTCGAGAGGCCTTCACACCAGCTTTAATCCCACAGTGATGGAGGTTTAATGGAGCAGAGGTGGAGCAGAGGTGGAGCTGAGGTGGAGCTGAGGTGGAGCAGAGGTGGAGCTGAGGTGGAGCAGAGGTGGAGCAGAGGTGGAGCTGAGGTGGAACAGAGGTAGAACAGAGGTGGAACAGAGGTGGAGCTGAGGTGGAGCAGAGGTGGAGCTGAGGTGGAACAGAGGTAGAACAGAGGGGGAGCTGAGGTGGAACTGAGGTGGAACAGAGG
Source organism: Rhyacichthys aspro (assembly GCA_036850595.1). Taxonomy (NCBI): domain Eukaryota; kingdom Metazoa; phylum Chordata; class Actinopteri; order Gobiiformes; family Rhyacichthyidae; genus Rhyacichthys; species Rhyacichthys aspro. The sequence goes on along the minus strand of CM072154.1, from coordinate 24,685,474 downwards.
TGGAGCTGAGGTGGAACAGAGGTGGAGCTGAGGTGGAGCTGAGGTGGAACAGAGGTAGAACAGAGGTGGAGCTGAGGTGGAGCAGAGGTGGAGCAGAGGTGGAACAGAGGTAGAACAGAGGTGGAGCAGAGGTGGAACAGAGGTGGAACAGAGGTGGAACAGAGGGGGAGCTGAGGTGGAACTGAGGTGGAACAGAGGTGGAACAGAGGTAGAACAGAGGTAGAACAGAGGTGGAGCAGAGGTGGAGCTGAGGTGGAACAGAGGTGGAACAGAGGGGGAGCTGAGGTGGAACTGAGGTGGAACAGAGGTGGAGCTGAGGTGGAACAGAGGTGGAGCTGAGGTGGAGCTGAGGTGGAACAGAGGTAGAACAGAGGTGGAGCTGAGGTGGAGCAGAGGTGGAGCAGAGGTGGAACAGAGGTAGAACAGAGGTGGAGCAGAGGTGGAACAGAGGTAGAACAGAGGTGGAGCTGAGGTGGAGCAGAGGTGGAGCAGAGGTGGAGCTGAGGTGGAACAGAGGTGGAGCTGAGGTGGAACAGAGGTGGAGCAGAGGTGGAGCTGAGGTGGAACAGAGGTGGAACAAAGGTGGAGCAGAGGTAGAACAGAGGTAGAACAGAGGTGGAGCAGAGGTAGAACAGAGGTAGAACAGAGGTGGAGCAGAGGTAGAACAGAGGTAGAACAGAGGTGGAGCAGAGGTGGAGCTGAGGTGGAGCTGAGGTGGAACAGAGGTAGAACAGAGGTGGAGCAGAGGTGGAGCTGAGGTGGAACAGAGGTGGAGCAGAGGTGGAGCTGAGGTGGAACAGAGGTGGAGCTGAGGTGGAGCAGAGGTGGAGCTGAGGTGGAACAGAGGTGGAGCTGAGGTGGAACAGAGGTAGAACAGAGGTGGAGCTGAGGTGGAGCAGAGGTGGAGCTGAGGTGGAACAGAGGTGGAGCTGAGGTGGAACAGAGGTAGAACAGAGGTGGAGCTGAGGTGGAGCAGAGGTGGAGCTGAGGTGGAACAGAGGTGGAGCTGAGGTGGAGCTGAGGTGGAGCAGAGGTAGAACAGAGGTGGAGCTGAGGTGGAGCAGAGGTGGAGCTGAGGTGGAACAGAGGTGGAGCTGAGGTGGAACAGAGGTAGAACAGAGGTGGAGCTGAGGTGGAGCAGAGGTGGAGCAGAGGTGGAGCTGAGGTGGAACAGAGGTGGAGCAGAGGTGGAGCTGAGGTAGAACAGAGGTGGAGCAGAGGTGGAGCAGAGGTAGAACAGAGGTGGAGCAGAGGTAGAACAGAGGTAGAACAGAGGTGGAGCAGAGGTAGAACAGAGGTAGAACAGAGGTGGAGCTGAGGTGGAGCAGAGGTGGAGCTGAGGTGGAACAGAGGTGGAGCTGAGGTGGAACAGAGGTGGAGCTGAGGTGGAACAGAGGTGGAGCAGAGGTGGAACAGAGGTAGAACAGAGGTAGAACAGAGGTGGAGCAGAGGTGGAGCTGAGGTGGAACAGAGGTGGAGCAGAGGTGGAACAGAGGTGGAGCAGAGGTGGAACAGAGGTAGAACAGAGGTAGAACAGAGGTGGAGCAGAGGTGGAGCTGAGGTGGAACAGAGGTGGAGCAGAGGTGGAGCTGAGGTGGAGCAGAGGTAGAACAGAGGTGGAGCAGAGGTGGAGCAGAGGTAGAACAGAGGTAGAACAGAGGTGGAGCTGAGGTGGAGCAGAGGTGGAACAGAGGTGGAGCAGAGGTGGAACAGAGGTAGAACAGAGGTGGAGCTGAGGTGGAGCTGAGGTGGAGCTGAGGTGGAACAGAGGTGGAGCAGAGGTGGAGCAGAGGTAGAACAGAGGTAGAACAGAGGTGGAGCAGAGGTAGAACAGAGGTGGAGCTGAGGTGGAACAGAGGTGGAGCTGAGGTGGAGTTGCCGTGGTAACAACATAATATCCTAGGATCTTGTTGAAGGGTTGTGTCTCTGACGAGTGAAGGGCGTAACATTAAAATGAATGTTAGTTTTTAGTTTGTCTTGTGTTGACTCAGGTTTGGGACGTCCCATTGGCCGATGTTGACTTATTGTAGCGTTGCCATGGTTACACGGTTGGAGCTAGGTCGTGCTCATCATTTTTGATCAGGATCATGGGACGACTAATTGGACCAAAGTAGGTTTGTCTGTGAGGTTTATTTCTGGCGTCCCAGATGCATGTGTTGTTCTGCAGGGGGCGCTATCGCTCATATCCTCCACTTTCACAATAAATGTGAATAAACCACTCAAATTTATTATAGTTATAGTTAGAACTCTTTCATGTTCAGCAGCGAGCGACAAAAATAAAACCTATAATGGCAGCGTTGCTGTTTTGTTGAGCCTTTAAACTATCATTTCAAATCGTTAAAGGCTCCAGATGTAGGTTTGAGGAGAAGACCTTTCATCTTTCGTGTTTTGAGTGAATTCTTAATAAACCTTTTCTTGATCATGTTCTGGATGAACCTCCTCTTCTCTGGTTAAACACATCCGTCTGATTCTCCACCTCTGTCTCTTTAATTCTCCATCTCTCTCCATCTCTCTGGCTCTAATCCCTCGTGCACTGCCTCTCGTGCACGCCCCTCACGTGCACACCCCTCACGTGCACGCGCAGAGGCAGATTAGAGCCAGGGCCGAGCAGCTGTGGCTCCATCTCCGCAAATACAAACCGGACCAGTTTCTGTTTTTATGGGATTTATTTTAAAGAAAAAGAGAAGAATGGGATTGTTTTGTTTTTGTTAAAGTGAAAGATGGAGAAATGAACGGCTGCTGGAGCGAGAGATTAAAGAAAGAAGTGAAGTAAAGATGGAGAGAGTGGAGTGTTTCTGGAGCTGAGACTGAAACAGTGAAGAATGTACGACGAGGGACGGAAAAGTAAGAGCCACACTTTGATCTGAGACTGGATTTTACATGAGATTAATCTGTTTATTCTACATTCATCTTAAAAAAACAAAAAGCACATGTTAGATCAAAATAAACGTGTTTAGATTCAGAGGAAACTGGATTATTTTAAAAGGTTAAATGTTTATTTTCACAAAATTGTGGCTTAAAATAAAACTAAGTGAGTGTTATTTTTGAGAAGTTGGATCAAACATGTTGAGTCCTGGTTAAAACCTGCTTTAGTCTTTGCTTTTTCTGGCTTCAATCTGGCTCAGACCTGGATTTGTCTTGTTCTGGACCTGGTTTAGTCCTGGTTTAGTCCTGGTTTAGACCTGGTTTAGTCCTGGTTTAGACCTGGTTTAGTCCTGGTTTAGTCCTGGTTTAGACCTGGTTTAGTCCTGGTTTAGACCTGGTTTAGTCCTAGTTTAGTCCTGGTTTAGACCTGGTTTAGTCCTGGTTTAGTCCTGGTTTAGACCTGGTTTAGACCTGGTTTAGTCCTGGTTTAGTCCTGGTTTAGACCTGGTTTAGTCCTGGTTTAGTCCTGGTTTAGTCCTGGTTTAGACCTGGTTTAGTCCTGGTTTAGTCCTGGTTTAGACCTGGTTTAGTCCTGGTTTAGTCCTAGTTTAGACCTGGTTTAGTCCTGGTTTAGTCCTGGTTTAGACCTGGTTTAGTCCTGGTTTAGTCCTAGTTTAGACCTGGTTTAGTCCTGGTTTAGACCTGGTTTAGTCCTGGTTTAGTCCTGGTTTAGTCCTGGTTTAGACCTGGTTTAGTCCTGGTTTAGACCTGGTTTAGTCCTAGTTTAGACCTGGTTTAGTCCTGGTTTAATCATGTGTGTTTGTTTGGTCCTGATTAAGACCTGGTTTAGGTCTGGATTAGAGCTGGTTTGTTCTAGTTTGGATTTGGTTTAGTTTTGGTCTAGACCAGGTTTAGTCCAGTTCTTTGGTCCGGGTCTTTGTCCAATCACAGCTCACGTCTGAAAAAGGAGCGCTCTCATTGGTCGACACTGGCGTCAATCAGGAAGTAATGTCTGCAGATAAAACTGTGAAAGTGTTTATTCAGGTCTGTCTCTGTCTTTTTACAGAAAAACAGCACAAAAAAAGGAAAAGATAGAGAGAAAAGAGAAGCAAAATAAAACGAGGATAAATATTCACAGCAGAAACTAATAATAACTTTATAAATACGTAAAATTACATTCAGCCCAGTCCCATTTGTCCCATTTTAGGTTATATAGATTTGTAGATTGGTTTAATACATCCACGGCAGACGTCACGTGAAAAGCTTTTGTGTGGAGTATTTTGAGAATGTGCTCCTCTGAGTCTGAGCTGGCTCTGGTCACAGACGAGACGCTGAAGCAGGTTCAAAAAACACAAAAAGAATGTTTGTTTACGACATGTTTCTGAAAATCAGTGAAAACATGGTGTTGTGCGTTAACGTGAGACGAGCTGTTCTACGACTCTGACCTGACGATGTGACGCTTTAGTGAGATTTATCACAGAAAGAACTTCATTAAAATAAAATCATCGCTTTGACGTTATCTTTGTCTAATGTTTAAATGTATTTGATCTGAAACATTAAAGTGTGACAAATGTGGAAAAAATTGAAATCAGGAAGGGGGCAGATACTTTTTCACAGCGCTGTACACGAGAACATTAAAGGAACAGAAAACAGGACTGTCGCAGTTTAAAATCTTATTATTGTCCAAATTAGTTCCATTCTCGCCTCTTTCTCAGATGTGGATGAATATGATGGAAATTTCTTACCCTTCGTTTTAAGAGGTCCCTTACATCTCAGTTTGAAGGGTCTCCCCTCGACTCCCCAAGAGTAGGACTCAGGGAAGGACTGGGACTGGACCTGAGGGACATTTATCACGTCTGTGTCTCACAGATCTGTCTCCAAACAAAACAAACAAACAAAACAACATTATCTCATTTACCTTTTATTCATTTATGGATTTGAGCTCCACAGACGACTCTGAGGTTTTACTCTTGGTCACAGCCTTGAATTCAGCTCTGGATGAGTTTGTTTACAACTCTCTGGACAGCACTAGCATTAGCATTAGCACTAGCGTTAGCACTAGCATTAGCTTTAGCATTAGACGTTAGCATTAAACGAGCCGTTATTATCTTAACAACAAAAGTGGCTCTGATCTGTCTGAATCAAACCCGGTCCATTTTGTGAGCTCATGAGGTCATAAGGTCACGAGGTCATAAGGTCAAAGGACATAGCACACTGTAAAATGTAACTGGCCGTCACAACTTAAAAATACAATTCCAAGACCTGCCTCAAATGTTTATGTGAAGTCAAGGTGCTCAGTGCAGTAATGTTAATGTTAATGTTAATGTTAATGTTAATGTTATTAAAGTGTTGGATGAAGTTTCCTGAAAAAAGAATCTCTAGTCTTAGTTCAGTTGATTTAGGTTCATATATCGACAGATGATTGAGACAGTTCAATAAACTTGATTCAAATATAGACACAGCTGCTCAAAAACATTCTAATGAACTCTTATCGTATTATTAGAGAGTGTTATTCAGGAGTCAGTTAATAATAGTTAATAATAAATAAATACCCATTTATGAGTTCATACTCTGTGGAAATATAGCTTTATTTGTTTGTTCCTGTTTGGATCTAGATCTAAAAGTGAACTCCCTGAGCCGCTGTAGAAACACAAAGTAATGGAGCTGGAGTTGGTTCTTTTCTTCTTTTGTGACATTTGTCTCAGTGACCTTTAACACAGTGCTCCTTCACAGTAAAACTACTTTAACTGATTAAACAGAGGAGAAAAGTTTCCTGTAATGATCTAAAGCTGTTTCCAGAACTGTCCCTGAATCCGTCGTCTTTAATTCTGCTGTAAATCCCTGAGTCTGTGATAAAATAAGAGTCAGAATAAACCTGTATTGTCCTGAAGGATCTGTGGGACAAAGGCTGGATTACTGCTGCCACGGTAACGGTGATGTCACCTTGGGTCAGGCCTAATGCCTCGGTTTCCACGGCGACCGCATCCGGGTTCAGCGGCGGCGGCCATTTTGACTGGGATTAACGAGTAATTTTACTCAAAGTTTACAAAATAAAAGCCGAGATATTTGAATATTTGAGGAATGAGCCAAAAGAACACGTTTAGGAAAATAAAACTGTAGAAGTGGGCTCTGGATGCTAAAGCTAATGCTAAAGTACAGATGTTGTTGGCTTTAAATGTGGCTTAAAGTGAAGTCAATTAAAAAAAGTCCATTACCTGATTTTTTTTCCTGTTACATTTAGTTTTTCACTGTTATCACCTAAAGTTTATTGTAACAGGAACAGAACCAACTTATTTATTATCTTTTTATTCTTTTCTTTTAAAGACGATGCAGTCGCCAAAGAGCTGTACACAAATGAAAGTGTTTAATCATTTATTTAATAAAGACGGCTGCATGTGTGTGTGACAGTATTTATTAACTCAGCTGCAGAATATAAAACACTTTTTGAATTGAAATAAAAGACAAAGACAGATTAAAACAACATAAACATAAAACATGAATTAAACATAAGTAAAAGCAACAGAAGGTTCATAGAAGTGATTTCAGACTCTTTTTTCATCTTTGGAGCGTTGTTTTTTCTGAAGTGAACTAATGGGACAGAGCCTCAGACCGAGCTCTGATCTGACTCTAATGAGACTTTTCCTGAGGCTCCATCCACTGCCTCCAGCTGATCATGTGACCGCAGTCATGTGACCTCCTCCGACCAGAGCAGACCCGCTCTCACTCAGTTTTATCTCATATTCTTCTTCATATTTTTAATGTTAATGACCAAAGTTTAGTGGAACAGAGTTTGTTCACATTTATTCAACCACAGTCGAACCAAACCACGATGAACTCAGTCTCACACAGTCGTTCAAAAAGACTCTTGTTTAAGACCTCTTCCTTTCCTTTTGTATGGGCCCTGACTTAGTCCTGGTTAGTCCTGGTTAGTCCTGGTTAGTCCTGGTTCAGTCCTGGTTTTCCTCGTGTTTTAGTCCGGTTTTGTCCCGGTTTGTTCAGGTACAGATCTCATTAGTTCTGGTCCACGTCAGATGTAGGTCACAGCTGTTCACTCTGTGTCACTGTCGTGCTTTAATCACACGGACTTATTCAGATCTGACTCCAGTCTCTGCTCCGACTCTGAACCCACTGTTCTCAGGGTTTACTCATTTATCTGATGGTTCTGTTTTTCTCAGACGAGGATGGTCTGGGACTGAGGAGCGTTCTGTTTGAGTGTTCGACCTTCATTTGAGCAGTTTGTTTCCTCTTGAGTCGTTGTTCTACACCAACACATTAAAGAGTTCCTGATTGAGGCGATGTCAGACTTATCAAGGACTTCTAAAGTGTGTAAACCTTCCTGAACTGTCTTGTAGTGTTTTCTCAAAGTTTTATGTTCAGAGTAAAGTTCAGTTCGAGAGGGAAGTCCAGCTGAGACCATGGTTCAGGGAGGACTATGAGGTTACAACCACATTCTGACCTTTAATGAACTAATTAATGGTTTCATTTAAAATATTAACGTCTGATTCCTCAAATAAATTCAAACACTAGCCTTTTCTTTTGTCTTTTATGTTAGTTTTAGATGTGAATGAAGTGAGTTCTCAAACATAAACCTTCTGATCCTGAAGGTTCACTCCAACATCATCCTGTGTTGTTCAGGTGCGTTTTCTGTGTTGCGTTCAGTGCAGTTTATAACCTCTCTCTTCTCTCTGTGTTGTGTTCAGGTGCAGTTTATAACCTCTCTCTTCTCTCTGTGTTGCGTTCAGGTGCAGTTTATAACCTCTCTCTTCTCTCTGTGTTGCGTTCAGGTGCAGTTTATAACCTCTCTCTTCTCTCTGTGTTGCGTTCAGGTGGCGTCCGAAACGGCTTCGCTCGGGGGCTGGAGGGGGCAGAGGAGGGGGGAGAGGGGGAGGGCGAGGAGGGAGGAGGGGAGGGGGACGGAGGGGGCGGAGACACCGACAACCAATGGGACGCGGAGCTGGACGGAGAACCTGAAGGAGGACAGGACGATGGCGTCAGGATGAAACGAACCGACACTTTACACTCGACGACGAGTTCCACCGGAACACAGCGCCGCAGAGGACAGCAGCACAAAAAACAGGTGAAAACAGAGAAAAACAGGTGAAAACAGACAAAAACAGGTGAAAACAGACAAAAAACTGGTGAAAACAGAGAAAAACAGGTGAAAACAGTCAAAAAACAGGTGAAAACAGACAAAAACTGGTGAAAACATACAAAAAACAGGTGAAGACAGAGAAAAACAAGTGAAAACAGAGAAAAACAGGTGAAAACAGGTGAAAACAGAGAAAAACAGGTGAAAACAGGCAAAAAACAGGTGAAAACAGAGAAAAACAGGTGAAAACAGGCAAAAAACAGGTGAAAACAGAGAAAAACAGGTGAAAACAGAGAAAAACAGGTGAAAACAGGCAAAAAACAGGTGAAAACAGGCAAAAAACAGGTGAAAACAGAGAAAAACAGGTGAAAACAGGCAAAAAACAGGTGAAAACAGAGAAAAACAGAGACCAGAGTCAAACCAGTCGAGAAACGAACAAAAGAAACAAACAAAACTAGTGTTGAACTGATAAAGAGCTGCAGAAATGAGAAACTTCCTGCAGCTTTTCCACCAACATTAACAGTATTTTATTGTGACAAATTAAGTGTTTGATTCTGATTCTGTTTGTGTTTCTGTTTATGTTTGTGTTTGTGTTTATGTTTATGTTTGTGTTTGTGTTTACGTTTGTGTTTCTGCGGTGTTTCCAGGTTCAGGGAACGAACCAGGTCCAGAGAGCCCCTCGAGCCCTGTTCTGCCTCCGACTCAATAACCCCATCAGACAAGCTGCCCTCCACATCGTCGAGTGGAAGTATCCTCCTCAGACCGGCCAATCAGAACGCAGTATTCACCCTGAGTCAGACCGGCCAATCAGAACGCAGTATTCACCCTGAGTCAGACCGGCCAATCAGAACGCAGTATTCACCCTGAGTCAGACCGGCCAATCAGAACGCAGTATTCACCCTGAGTCAGACCGGCCAATCAGAACGCAGTATTCACTCTGAGTCAGATCAGCCAATCAGAACGCAGTATTCACTCTGAGTCAGACCGGCCAATCAGAACGCAGTATTCACCCTGAGTCAGACCGGCCAATCAGAACGCAGTATTCACTCAGTCAGACCGGCCAATCAGAACGCAGTATTCACTCTGAGCGTGATCCTGAAAATACAAGCATCAGTCGATAAATGAGTCCAATATAAACAAAAAAAGAGGAAAATGGTAGAAAGTTCACATTTAGAGAATAAAATATACAGTAAATAAACAAGATACTTTTTCCTTTTGACCTCCTTCGAAACTTTATTTAAAACACACTTTACTTTTGACGAGTTGGACCAGGACACAGCACAGGAAAGAACTACAGCATAAAACACAGGAAAAAAAGAGAAAAAGAAGGACAACAGGACAGAAAACTGATAAAAACAGGTGCAAAAAAGAGAGAGAAGCTCTAGGTTTCCTGAAGTCAAGTATTTAATAAACGATGATATACTTTTTCTATTGACCTCATCCTTTGTTAAAAACTGTGGAGTCATGGTGTTTTCTGAAGAGTTTCTTAGCGTGTGTCTCCAGACCCTTCGATATCTTCATCCTTTTGGCCATTTTTGCGAACTGTGTGGCTCTGGGAGTGTCCAAACCGTTCCCTGAAGACGACTCTAACTCCACCAACCACGACCTGGTGAGTCCCGGCGCTGAGCCTCTACTCTCACTCACAAGAAAATGTTTTGAATAGTTTTACTGTGAATGATAATCTTGAAGGGTTCTTATGGTGCCTTTGAGCTAATTTAGTTCTGTGTGTTTACTGTTGATCCAAGCTAACAGCCTCCTGCTAATATGATGCTAAAGCTAAGCTAACGTAACATAAATTCAGATAAAAAGTCTAAAAGGGAGCACAAACCCACAGGCTGATGAAACATTGTCTAATCTATTCCATGTTTAAAACGGTAATACTTTTTATTTAACTTTCTATTTATTTTATTTTATTATTGATTTATTTATTTATTAACTAATAAGCTCCAAAAAACCCTGACCATTTGAAAGGATTAAAGCCTGTTCAGACGATGAGTTCATTAAAGTCCTTTTTGTTCCGGTCGTTGTGACGTTTGAAGCTTGAACTGCTTGTGTTGTTTTTGTGTGTGATGCTAAAGCTAAGCTAACACTTCCCTCTGTAAACAGCGGCGGGGTCAGAGGTCAGCGGTGTGTGAAATGATTGACAGGTGGAGGATGAGAGTTGATCAGCTGATCTCTGTTCAGTTCATGCTCTGATAACTCTCTCTCTCTCTCTCAGTCAGAGTCAGTGTCTCTCGCTCCTCGTTCGCTCTGGAGCCGGGTTTAGTTTGAAGTGACAGCTCTGGCTCCAGACTCAGACTCACGTTATAATGCAGTAGAATCATAAATAGTGTCTATAAATATGAGTTTAATTTAGGACTTAACCATTGATTCACTTTAAACACAATCTCTGCACAGTTTTTATAATAGTTTTATCTGAACAGAAGCCACAGGATTGCACTGATTTTTAGAGAAATCTGGGTCTTTTTTTGCAGATGAGGCTCTAAATTCATGTTTATTTCAAACCTTCAACAATAAAAACAATATAAATCTACATCTACAATAAATATAAAACACATTCTTTATTAAAAGTGCACATACAGTGTTTAGGTTAAATATGTTTTTGTCATTTCTCTGAATAATTCTTTTTTGGACCTTAATGTTTTAAAAGTCTCTCGTCATAATCACAGCTTTTATTTGCTTTTATATATTTTTTATTTTCCTGAAACTGGACTCTGTTTTATTTCATGTTTTAACCTGAGACTGTTTTGTGGCGTCTAATAAACATAAAGTAACAGTGATATTGAAGGAATGGTTGTGTTTGAGCGTTCATCCACAGACCTTCGCTCAGAGAGACACAGATTATGAGATAATCTCAGAGATGCTCTAGATTCGGTTCAGGTCACGTGACCAGGATCAGTCTCGGCCTGTTTCAGTGAAATAACGGCTCCTCTTTCTGTTTATACTTTATTATTTATAGTTTTTACAACATAAACATTACATAATACAAAAACTAAAAAACCGAAGAGTAAGTCTATTCTTAATTCATCTACCAAGTATTTATTTTATCTCATATTTAGAATTATACTCATTATTTACACCCATCAAAGATTATATAATACACTTCATTATCATTTTTAACAATTAAATATTACGTTTATTCTTTATATCTTCCGCCTCCATCTTTTTCAAACTCATCTTCTTCGTGACTTATTTGTGACTCGCTTTTTCCACAGATTTTAATTCTTGAATCATTTTAACTCAACTCTGTTCATCTGGAGGTTTGGTTTTTGTTTTCTTGTTTTTTTTCCACCCATCCACTTTAATTCTGTGATCCTTAAAACTATTTTTTTTTTAATCTAAATGAAGATTTGCTGGAGGTTTTCCCAAAAGCATATTTTCTGTTTTTTAAATCCAATGTTGTTTTGAAGAAGTTTTTCAACGGCTTTAGTACTTAAGTAAATAATTAGCACTATCTTCTCCACATTTCCTCATTTCTTCATTTTAATTTTTTGCCAAAGTCTCTGGGGTCAAGAAGTATTTCATATTTATTTTTCAGGCAAATTCTCTCCAAAATAAGAAGCCGATTGTATCATTTATTTCCTTTTATTCTCTGTAATTTGCAGATAACTTCTCTTCACATTTTTCCTTAATGTTGTTCACACCTTTTTTGCAGCAAATCATTCACTTTGTTTATGGCACCTATTGATTAAATATTGTAGTATTTCATAATGAAGGTCAGAGGGTTTATGTTTTATAAATACTCATAGATTTGAGTAGAAATGTTTTCAAAAGTGTCTAAATTGTTCTCTTTATACATTTGACGACATGAAGCGGCCATTTTGTGTCAAGAACCATTACTATTATTATGATTATCTGTAATTATTATTATATTATTATTTTATGTCAGTTTTTGGTTGTTGTGTTTTCAGGAACAAGTGGAGTACGTGTTCCTCATCATCTTCACGGTGGAGACCTTCCTGAAGATCCTGGCCTATGGTCTGGTCATGCACCCGAGCTCCTACATCCGCAACGGCTGGAACCTGCTGGACTTCGTCATCGTCATCGTCGGGTGAGGCTTTCACAGGAAACACGCACAGCTTTGAGTCACATCATTAATCAATACACGGTTTATTGGTTTGAGGCTCGAGGCCATCGCTGACTTTTGTCTAATTAAAGAGATTTGTTTTGGTTCAGAGAGTTCTTCCACGGCTCCAGCCTCAGGATCAGAGCCGATCAGAGCCGATCAGAGCCGATCAGAGCCGATCAGAGTCGATCAGAGTCGATCAGAGACTATCAGAGCCGATTAGAGCCGATTAGAGTCGATCAGAGACGATCAGAGCCGATCAGAGCCGATCAGAGTTGATCAGAGACGATCAGAGACGATCAGAGACGATCAGAGCCAGTCAGAGTTGATCAGAGCCGATCAGAGTCGATCAGAGTCGATCATAGTCGATCAGAGTCGATCATAGTCGATCATAGTCGATCAGAGACGATCAGAGTCGATCAGAGTTGATCAGAGCCGATCAGAGTCGATCGGTGACGATCGGTGACACAGGGATGCAATACTCTTCTGTAAAAATCAGTCGTGTTAAATGAACTCCAATAATGTTAAATTTAATTAAATAATTCTAATGTGTAGATGGTATGATTCTTCACTGAGTGGATCAGAGACAGAGGTGAGTTTGGGACACACTCTTTAGTTTTTCTCTGTGTGACCTTTTCTCAAAAAAATAAAGCCTATGCATCATTTCAATTACAGAATTTAATTTAAAGACAAGACGCTGTGACTTGAGTTTTGGGACAAGTTATCATCAAGAAACACAACTCGTCAAAACGTGTGAAATCAGAGCAAATCTTCATTTCAATTCAAGATTTACAGGATATTTATGGACAATAACAATCCATAAACATTTGTTTCTTGTAGTTGTTTCTGAAGTGGATACACAGTTCATAGTGTTGCTCTAAATGTGGAATATCCTGAGATACTTTGAGTCTATTTCAGTCTGAGAGAATGAACCTGAGCGTGGTATCGACACAGACCCCAGACCCATCGATCGAGGCTCAGACTCCACACAGAGTTCTTCAGGACACATTCAGGACTCATTAAGACTTTACACCTGTCGGAAGAGCTCACGTGAGACCTGAGTCACGTTAGTGTCGGCTCTGAACCGGGTCACACACTTCACTTCACTATAAATATATTCTGCTCCGAGGCTTCGTCGAAGTGTGTTCAGCTCTGACTCAACTTTATACACATTTAAATATCAATATTTTAATGTTTAAATATCAATACAAGCAGCGTCAGGACATACTCTGATTTACTTTAATATAAAGAAGGCACAGCTTTTATAGAATAATATAAACGACATGTGAACAGCAGCTGTGCAGTGTTAATGTTAATCCAGTGTTAAATACAACATGTTTGATAATGATGTAAATGATGACAGTGTTTAGCTCCTGTTTGGAGGAAATGTGTTGTTATCATAATGAGCCTGTCTTCTGTAAAAGTGGCAGCTGTTATTGTATTCTTTTAAAACTAATGAGACATATGGTGTTTTTACTTACTTTTTATATTATATTTATATATTATTATAATTACACATATGTCTCAGACTCCACTCTCCTCCAAAAGCAGAACCTCTCCTGCTTCTCTTTTATTAAAAAATAAAACACAAAATACTAATCCATTTGACCAAACTGAAGTTTAGAGTTTAGCGTTAGCTTAGCTGTGACTTCAGCGTCAGGACGACAGTTATCTCCTCCTCGTTAAACATTACGTGATTGAATTGACAGTATTTATCTGTGTTTTACGTTGCCTCCCTTTTCTCTGTTGATGCTTTTCTTTTTTCAGCTGTTTCTCTGTTAAAAGACATATTCAGCTGAAAATACACTTTATCTGCAGCTATTAAACTTCCTGGAACGTCATGTGACAAGTGTCGACCAATGGGAGAGCTCCTTTTTGGAGCATGTGATTGTCCAAGGTTTTCTGTTCCTGAATAGAGGTTCTCATCTGTTACAATCCCTTACAATAAACACTAGATGGATCATAAAGACTGTTTGATTTTATAATAAACTATTTGGGTTTAAACTATGTTCACAACGAGAAGAATGTAAATCATGGTCATAGTTGTTGCTCACACTCAAATACATTTACATAATCACACAGTCCATGAATATTATGATTATATGACATCAATGTAGGGCTTAGATTCCACTGAACAGAAAAGTGACATAATTGCCCATGTTTTCCACTAATCTACAGCTTGTACTTCATCACATTTAATCCTCATCATGAATATTCTGTGTGAGCGGTTTTCTTTTGTTCTGTTTTAAACGCTCTCGAGGAGAGTGAGATTAGAAGTGACGGCAGTAAACGCAGCCACCAGCCTCTCACTTCTCTCAGTTCTCTCACTTCTCTCAGTTCTCTCAGTTCTCTCTGTTCTCTCTGTTCTCTCTGTTCTCTCACTTCTCTCGGAGCTGGATGTAAAAGTATGTGACGTGTGACGAGACTGAACTAAACTCTGCTCCAACACCAGCTCAGAGGAAAAGAAAAGAGCAAGAGTCCGCACTGAAGCAGATAAATAATACTCAGTGGTAGAGTATTGAAAAAATGCATTTGAATAAGAGTCAATGGCACAAAAAATACTGAAGGGACAAAGGTGCAACTGTTTAGTTTAAATACACAACCTGGACACACAAACACTTCTCTTCTGTCTCTGCTGCTTCTGTTCAGTTTCTGTTTTCGTTAATAAACCCCGTCTCTTCTGTGTCTCCTGTTTCCAGTCTGTTCAGTGTGGTGCTGGAGACCATGACCCATAAATCTGGAGAACAGGCGACCCACCACATGCCGGGGAAACCTGGAGGTCTGGACGTCAAAGCCCTGAGAGCCTTCAGAGTCCTGAGGCCCCTGAGGCTGGTCTCTGGAGTCCCCAGTGAGTCCTGAGCTCTGATACTATCTAAACACAGACCTGACCCTAGACACAGAGCGAGAGGGCTGCAGAGGTTAAAGGTTGTTTGTTCAGAGTTGAGTTTTTGCATCCCTCTAGAACTGGACCTGCTGAAGAGTAGTTTCAGATTTTTCAGCATTTACTTTTTCAGTGTAATCTCCTTAAGACGTGATCTAGTCTTTATAATGAAGGATTTTAATAGATGAGAATGATCAGGACACAGCAGGATTTTGTCCAATCACAGCTCACTTCAGGTAAAAAGGAGCGCTCCCATTGGTCGACACTGATGTCAACAACGAAGGAACAAGGAAATAAACCAAGGAAATGGGTTATTCTGTTGGAAATATGTCTTATTTTACAGAGAAACAGCTCAAAAAAGATAAAAATAGAGAAACAGGAGTAAATGAAACATGGATAAATATCTAAACATGGATTTAACGTAATGTCTTAATATTTTGTGGTGAAAATTGGTCTGGTTTGAACTTCTTTTAAATAAAAGAAGCTGCTGTTGGAGAGAGGTGGGTCTCGAGCCCATAACCCTCTGTGTTTGTGTCTCAGGTTTACAGATTGTCCTGAACTCCATCATGAAGGCCATGGTGCCTCTGTTACACATCGCTCTGTTGGTGCTCTTCGTCATCATCATCTACGCCATCATCGGACTGGAGCTCTTCATCGGACGCATGCACAGGACCTGCTACTACACCGGGACAGGTCAGAACCCACAGGACCGGGACTAAACCGAGACTAAACCAGATCTGAACCAGTTTAGGGTTTAGACCGGATTTAGACCTGTTCGTCCCGTCTCTTCCTATTGATTGGATTTTGTCTTTGTCCATTTTCGTTTCATTTTTTATGCGTTTGTGAAAGTGTCATTTTTGTTGTATTTTCGGACACAAAAATGTGTTGTTGACAAAAAGTATGAAAAAAAATTATCCATCAACAAAATAAACACTGTCGTAAATTCAGTATTCATAATGTTTTATCATCTGTTCCTCTCTCAGATACGTTTGTGGGTTCTGTTTTATTCTCTCCTGTCCCTGTCTCAGATACGTTTGTGGGTTCTGTTTTATTCTCTCCTGTCTCTCTCTCAGATACGTTTGTGGGTTCTGTTTTATTCTCTCCTGTCTCTCATATTTGTTTGTGTGGGTTCTTTTAAAACCAACCCCTCTCTCAGATACGTTTGTGGGTTCTGTTTTATTCTCACCCGTCCTTCTCTCAGATACGTTTGTGGGTTCTGTTTTATTCTCACCCGTCCTTCTCTCAGATACGTTTGTGGGTTCTGTTTTATTCTCACTCGTCCTCTCTCATACGTTTGTGGTTCTTTTTATTCTCCCCGTCCTTCTCAGATACGTTTGTGGGTTCTGTTTTATTCTCTCCGTCCCTCTCTCAGATACGTTTGTGGGTTCTGTTTCATTCTCTCCGTCCCTGTCTCAGATACGTTTGTGGGTTCTGTTTTATTCTCTCCGTCCCTGTCTCAGATACGTTTGTGGGTTTTGTTTTATTCTCTCCGTCCCTGTCTCAGATACGTTTGTGGGTTCTGTTTTATTCTCTCCGTCCCTGTCTCAGATACGTTTGTGGGTTCTGTTTTATTCTCACCCGTCCCTGTCTCAGATACGTTTGTGGGTTCTGTTTTATTCTCACCCGTCCTTCTCTTAGATACTTTTGTGGGTTCTGTTTTATTCTCTCCTGTCCCTGTCTCAGATACGTTTGTGGGTTCTGTTTTATGCTCACCCGTCCTTCTCTCAGATACGTTTGTGGGTTCTGTTTTATGCTCACCCGTCCTTCTCTCAGATACGTTTGTGGGTTCTGTTTTATGCTCACCCGTCCTTCTCTCAGATACGTTTGTGGGTTCTGTTTTATTCTCACCCGTCCTTCTCTCAGATACGTTTGTGGGTTCTGTTTTATGCTCACCCGTCCTTCTCTCAGATACGTTTGTGGGTTCTGTTTTATTCTCACCCGTCCCTCTCTCAGATACGTTTGTGGGTTCTGTTTTATTCTCACCCGTCCCTGTCTCAGATACGTTTGTGGGTTCTGTTTTATTCTCTCCGTCCCTGTCTCAGATACGTTTGTGGAGGACGAGCCGGTGCCCTGTGCGTTCGCGGGACACGGTCGTCAGTGCACCGTGAACGGCACCGAGTGCAGGGGCCGCTGGGACGGGCCCAACGGAGGCATCACCAACTTCGATAACTTCTTCTTCGCGATGCTGACGGTTTTCCAGTGCATCACGATGGAGGGCTGGACCGACGTGCTCTACTGGGTACGCACACTAAAGACCCCAGACCCAAATCCAGCTAAAACCTGTTCAAATTCTACCAAAACCTGTTGAAATCCATCTAAATCTGACTAAAACCAGTTTCCATAAAAAAAGGAAAGTATGTGACACTGCTTTTGTCTCAGATGAACGACGCCATCGGGTTCGAGCTGCCCTGGGTCTACTTCGTGAGTTTGGTGATTTTCGGCTCCTTCTTCGTCCTGAACCTGGTTCTGGGAGTCCTCAGCGGGTCCGTACCCTTTCTTTTCTCCTGGTTTCAGTTTGTTCAGGTTCAGATTGTGATTATTTCATGTTCGTGTGTGTTTTGTTTCCTCAGAGAGTTCAGTAAAGAGAGAGAAAAGGCCAAAGCTCGAGGAGACTTCCAGAAACTGAGGGAGAAGCAGCAAATGGAGGAGGATCTGTGCGGATACATGGACTGGATCACTCAGGCCGAGGACATGGACGAGCTGGACGAGGACGGGAACCCCCGTGAGGCCGGGTTCAGGCCGGGTTTAGAATGGGTTCAGGCCGGGTTTAGAACGGGATTAGACCCGGTTTAGACCCGGTTTAGAGAGGGTTTAGACCCGGTTTAGACCCGGTTTAGAGAGGGTTCAGACCGGGTTTAGACCCGGTTTAGAGAGAGTTTAGAACGGGTTCAGAGCGGGTTCAGAGAGGGTTCAGACCGGGTTTAGAGAGGGTTCAGACCGGGTTTAGACCGGGTTTAGAGAGGGTTCAGACCAGGTTTAGACCGGGTTTAGAGAGGGTTTATACCAGGTTCCGGCCCGGGTTTAGAGAGGGTTTAGACTGGGTTTAGAGAGGGTTTAGACCAGGTTCAGGCCGGGTTTAGTGAGGGTTTAGACCGGGTTCAGGCTGGGTTTAGAGAGGGTCCAGACCGGGTTTAGAGAGGGTTTAGAATGGGTTCAGACCAGGTTTAGACCGGGTTCAGGCTGGCTTTAGAGAGGGTTTAGACCGGGTTTAGAATGGGTTTAGAACAGGTTCAGACCGGGTTTAGAATGGGTTCAGACCGGCTTTAGACCGGGTTTAGAAAGGGGTTAGACCTGTTTTTTTTCTTGTTTTCTTCAACACAGTTAATTCAAAGCCATTTTTCTGATAAAACTTAATTCTTGTCTTGAATCCTATTTGGTCACAAACAGTAAAAGTTAAATCAGTGCATTCTTCAGGATAAACTCATCACAGAAAGTTCTGTATTTGTTTGTTAATGAAGCAGTGTTTGTCTTCGTCAGATCCGTCTCTGGGAGATCTGTCCGATAAGAAAAGAGGAAAGTTCGGATGGTTCAGTCACTCCAACGAAACTCACGGTGAGTCTCTGTTCGTCCGGAGCGAGTCTAAAAGTAGACGCGTCCCGTTAAAATCTGGGTCTGTCTCTGAATCGACCTGTTTCTGAATCACACACTTGTTATATTTATCTTCATCTGGTTCTGTTTGTGTTAAAGCGAGTCTTCCAGCGAGTGAGACGGCCTCGGAGAACACGGAGAACATCGACGAGGAACACTACAACTGCTGCCAGGCCTGCTGGTACAAACACACACACCGTACAAACACACACACACACCGTACACACACACACACTGTACACACACCGTACACACACACACACACACACACACACACACACACACACTGTACATACACACACACACACACACACACTGTAGATACACACCATACACACACACACACACCGTACACACACCGTACACACACACACACTGTACACACACCGTACACACACACACACTGTACATACACACACACACACACACTGTAGATACACACCATACACACACACACACACCGTACACACACCGTACACACACACACACTGTACACACACCGTACACACACACACACTGTACATACACACACACACACACACACACCATACACACACCGTACACACACACACACTGTACATACACACATACACACACACACACACACACACTGTACATACACACACACACACACACACACACACACACACACACACTGTACATACACACCATACACACACACACACACCATACACACACCGTACACACACACACACTGTACATACACACACACACACACACACACCATACACACACCGTACACACACACACACTGTACATACACACATACACACACACACACACACACACTGTACATACACACACACACACACACCAACACACACACACACACACACACACACACACTGTAGATACACACCATACACACACACACACACACACACACTGTAGATACACACCATACACACACACACACACACACACACACACTGTAGATACACACCATACACACACACACACACACACACCGTACAAACACACACACCGTACACACACACACACTGTACATACACACACACACACACACACCATACACACACACCAACACACACAATACACACACTGTACACACACACTGTACACACACACTGTACATACACACCGTACACACACACCATACACACACACCAACACACACCATACACACACACACACACACCATACAAACACACACACACACACACACACACACACACTCACTCACTCACCATACACACACACACACACACACACCATACACACACACCATACACACACACACACACACCATACACACACACCATACACACACACACACACCATACACACACACTCACAACACACACAACACACACTCTGGTTTCTATGTTGAATGGGGACCAAGTTTCTGAGCGTTGTTTGTGGGGACCAGTCTTATAAAGTTCTAGAGGTTTGAAAAAATCAGTTACAATAACCACATTTTTAGTGCATACACAACTTAAAACACCTGATTTAATGAAGTCATGATAAATGGGGACGTATGATGGGGTCCTCATTTACATTTAATCTGCATAATTCACACAAATCTCTTTTGCTTTGTGGGGACCTTGTAAAAACAGTAAGACTATTACTAATGACAATGTTATTTGCATGTTTCACACAAATCCCATGTGACTAGTGGAGAATTTCTTTTCTTGCTCTGTCTTGTTCCAGCGCTCGAATGATGAAGATCCCCTGCTGGTGAGATCTGTTTCTTAAAGTCATATTCTGTATTTATTAAATGAATCCTAGTTCATCCTGATGAACTGTGTCTGTGTGAAAGTCGAGTGCTGCGTCGCTGGAACCGAGTCTGTCGCAGAAACTGTCGGACGGCGGTGAAGTCCACCACCTTTTATTGGCTGGTGCTGCTGCTGGTCTTCCTCAACACGTCTCTGAGCGCCTCGGAGCACTACGACCAGCCGGACTGGCTCACGCAGGTCCAGGGTGAGACCGGAACCGGGACCCGACCTTAGACCAGCTGGAACTCACCTGATTTAAACCTTCCTGTTGTTTTCCTCAGACATCGCCAACAAAGTGCTGCTGTCTCTGTTCACGGTGGAGATGCTGCTGAAGATGTACAGTCTGGGTCTGGCTCATTACTTCGTGGCCTTCTTTAATCGTTTCGACTGTTTCGTGGTTTGTGGAGGAATCATGGAGACCATCCTGGTGGAGCTGGAGATCATGCCTCCGCTGGGCATCTCCGTCCTGCGCTGCGTCAGGCTGCTGCGCATCTTCAAGGTCACGCGGTGAGGACCAGAGAAAACCTGAGAAAACCTGCTCTAAACCTGAGAAAACTTGTTCTAAACCTGGGAAAACCTGATCAAAACCTGAGAAAACCTGTTCTAAACCTGAGAAAACCTGATCAAAACCTGAGAAAACCAGAGAAAACCTGATCAAAACCTGAGAAAACCTGAAAAACCTGAGAAAACCTGGGAAAACCTGTTCTAAACCTGAGAAAACCTGATCACAACCAGAAAAAATCTGCTTTACCAGAAAATCTGTAAAAACAGATAAAACCTGATTAAAACCAGTTGAAACCAGGTTGAAACCAAATAAAACCTGTACAAAAATAGTGAAACCTGTTTCTATCTAACTGAGACCTGCTCTAAACCAGATCAAACCAGTTTAAACCAGTTAATAAGCAGATAAAACCTGTAATAAACACAGCTCCTGCTCGTCCTCCTGCTGACCTCTGACCTCTGACCCCTCTCAGGCACTGGACGGCTCTGTCGAACCTCGTGGCCTCGCTGCTGAACTCCATGAAGTCCATCGCGTCTCTGCTGCTGCTGCTCTTCCTCTTCCTCATCATCTTCGCTCTGTTGGGGATGCAGCTGTTCGGAGGAAAGTTCAACTTCGACGAGACTCAAACCAAACGCAGCACCTTCGACGCTTTCCCTCAGGCTCTGCTCACCTGCTTCCAGGTACGTGAGAGCAGCGACCCCTGACCTCTGACCTCTGACCCCTGACCCCTGACCCCTGACCTGAGCCTAACACACAGCTGAAAAGAAAAACATGCTAAAGTTATTTTTATTTGTCTCAAAATGAATCATTAATAAACATGATCCAGAAGTTCAACACTGATGGCTTCAAGGCAGAATTGTTTCCAAATGTATTTATTTTTTGCCTCAAAACTGAAGGCTGCTGATTGACTGGAGCCAGCAACGAAAAATGATCAAAATGGCACTAAATTCCAGCTGAAAAGACTGTATTCTGAAGATCTTTTATGTTGTTGTGTTGTGTGTGTGAAGCTAAGCTTAATGCGCTAATTAAAACCATGTTTTAGTAATCCATGCAAAAGTAAAATAAAGTGGATTCTGAGTTAATAGAAGTGAGATGATTTCAGATCCTGACGGGAGAGGACTGGAACGTGGTGATGTACGACGGCATCATGGCGTACGGCGGACCCGTGTTTCCAGGAATGATCGTCTGCGTTTACTTCGTTATCCTCTTCATCTGCGGAAACTGTATCCTTCTCCTGCACTTTCAAAATAAAAGAACTGTCAATTTAAACAGAAAAACGTTTGTTCTAGAACCGACATCTGCTCAATGACATTTAGCTTCACTGCTTCCAAAGATTAAATATGGGTTTTTCATGTTTCAAAAACCTGAGTCTAGTGCTTTTAAATGTGTTGAAGCAGCACAGAGTGTTTTAAATGTTCCTGATGAAAGGACAGACATCCTGCTGAACGTGTTCTTGGCCATCGCTGTGGATAATCTGGCCGGAGGAGACGGAGACGACAAGAACAAAGAGTGAGACGCACATAAAAGACCAATTAATACAGAGACGGAGGTTAATGCTCTAACTTTCTGGTTCCTCTTTGTTTGTTTGTTTGTTTGTTTATAGCAAGAAGAAGGAAGAAGAAGGAGGAGAAGAGGAGGAAGGGGCAGAAGGAGAGGTCAAAGTGAGGGTCTTTACCTTTTTGTGAGATTTTGACAACAACCCCCATAAATTTTTGCTAAATTCAAAATCTGGCTTAAAATCCTTTGACTCGAGTGAAATAGTGAATTAGAGTCCTGTTCAACTACATTTGTTATAAAAACGTTCATTCCTGTGTGAATATTTGGAATTGAACGTGACAGTATTCCTGATCCGATACTGTCCAATTATGTTTTCACAAGATATTCACAGAAATCATCAGAAAACCTCGGGTTTCACTCTGAGCTCAGTTAAAAGTCCTGTTTTCTTTTGTTGAGGTGGACATCGATGAAGACACCGAGTACGAGGAAGAGGAGGAGATCGCCGAAGGAGACGACGGTCAGTTCTTTACGGAGGCTTTATGAGTAAATATTAGGATCATCGATTAATGTTTTGCTCTAAACGCTGCAGACGGAGGAGTGCAGTTAAAGATGGCCGACCTGTCTCCGCCCAAAGAGAAGGTGGTTCCAATCCCAGAAGGCAGTGCGTTCTTCTGCCTCAGCAAAACCAACCCGTACGTCCAGACTTTATATCTGTTTTTACAGGAACACTGCACATTCATATTTATTTATGTAATTAATCATACATAAAATATAAAAGCAATGAATAAACAAAACTGTAATGTGAATAATCGTCAAATGTACATTATGTATGTACAGTTTTTATATTTTTTCATGTGTTTTATTTGTTGTTTATGTCACGTTTCTTCTTCGTGTGTTTTATTCTGCGCAGGATCCGAGTGGCCTGTCACACTCTGATCCATCACCACATCTTCACCAACCTCATCCTCGTCTTCATCATCCTCAGCAGCTGCTCGTTGGCCGCTGAAGATCCAATCAGAGCGCACTCCTTCAGGAACAACGTGAGGCTAGAACCGGACTGGAACCGGACTAGAAACGGACTTGAAACGGACTAGAATCAGACTAGAACCGGGCTAGAACTGGACTAGAACTGGACTAAAATTGAACTAGAACTGGACTAGAACTGGACTAGATCTGGACTAAAGCGAAATATATCTGGACTAAAACCAGGACAAAATCAGGACTGAACCAAGTCTAACCAGACTAGAACCTGGACTAGAACCTGGACTGGAACAGGACTAATCAGGACTGAAACCAGGACTAAACCAGGACTAGAACAGGACTAAACCAGGACTAGAACAGGACTAAACTAAGCAGGTCTAAACCAGGACTAACCAGGTCTGAACAGGTCTAAACCAGGTCTAAACCAGGTCTAAGTAGGTCTAAACCAGGTCTAACCAGGTCTAAACCAGGTCTAAACCAGGTCTAACCAGGTCTAACCAGGTATGAACAGGTCTAAACCAGGTCTAACCAGGTCTGAACAGGTCTAAACCAGGTCTAAGCAGGTCTAAACCAGGTCTAACCAGGTCTAACCAGGTCTAAACCAGGTCTAAACCAGGTCTAACCAGGTCTAACCAGGTCTAAACCAGGTCTAAGCAGGTCTAACCAGGTCTAACCAGGTCTAACCAGGTCTAAACCAGGTCTAAACCAGGTCTAACCAGGTCTAAACCAGGTCTAAGCAGGTCTGAACAGGTCTAAACCAGGTCTAACCAGGTCTAAACCAGGTCTAACCAGGTCTAAACCAGGTCTGAACAGGTCTAAACCAGGTCTAAGCAGGACTAAACCAGGTCTAACCAGGTCTAAACCAGGTCTAACCAGGTCTGAACAGGTCTAAACCAGGTCTGAACAGGTCTAAACCAGGTCTAACCAGGTCTAAACCAGGTCTAAGCAGGTCTAACCAGGTCTAAACCAGGTCTAACCAGGTCTAAACCAGGTCTGAACAGGTCTAAACCAGGTCTAACCAGGTCTAAACCAGGTCTAACCAGGTCTGAACAGGTCTAAACCAGGTCTGAACAGGTCTAAACCAGGTCTGGGGTAGATCCTGGTGGAAGTGGGTCAGTTCGTGTCGAGGTTAAAGCAGCAGCTGCAGCCCTCTGTTTCTCTCAGATTATCTCATAAACCACAAACACATTAATCTGAATAAATGTGCTTCTGTTTCACGCGACACAGACTAAAACCCTGCTGTACTATGAGCCTCAAGGCCTTTTTAAAGCAACACTGCTGCATTTTCCAGGATTTGAACATCAGTGATGGCCTATAGAGGGCGATAGAGGGCGATAGAGCACGCATCTCTCTCAAAAAAGCAATATACAGTCAATTACAAACTCATAATGTAGAGTTTAAATCTACTGTGGTTTATGTGCAATAAACTGTATGTGGTTTGTGTAAAATAAATGAGTCTGGCTCAGATTGTCACATTATTAATTAAATACAAGAATGATGCCACATTTACCATCATCAACATGTCTCTGATGGAGATTATTCAAAGCTCCACTCCCTTTTTTCAGCTGTTTCTCTGTTAAAAGACATATTCAGCTGAAAATACACTTTATCTGCAGCTATTAGAGTCCCTCCCTCGTCCTGCTGCAGGTTCGAGCTCGTTCATGATAAATAATTCTGTTAAACAAGTCACATTC
>CM072154.1:24653054-24655554 GCA_036850595.1 Rhyacichthys aspro | reverse complement strand
CTGCTCAGAACTTACTAGAACGTGCTCAGAACTGACTAGAACCTGCTCAGAACTTACTAGAACCTGGTCAGAACTTACTAGAACGTGCTCAGAACTCACTAGAACCTGCTCAGAACTGACTAGAACCTGCTCAGAACTCACTAGAACCTGCTCAGAACTCACTAGAACGTGCTCAGAACTCACTAGAACGTGCTCAGAACTCACTAGAACCTGCTCAGAACTGACTAAAACCTGCTCAGAACTCACTAGAACCTGCTCAGAACTCACTAGAACCTGCTCAGAACTGACTAGAACCTGCTCAGAACTCACTAGAACCTGCTCAGAACTCACTAGAACCTGCTCAGAACTGACTAAAACCTGCTCAGAACTCACTAGAACCTGCTCAGAACTCACTAGAACCTGCTCAGAACTGACTAAAACCTGTTTAAAACGGACTAAAACCTGCTCAGAACTTACTAGAACCTGCTCAGAACTCACTAAAACCTCTTGAGAACTGACTAAAACCTGTTTGAATCATGTTTTATTCCTTCCTGTTTTTAACCCTGTGTGTGTTTAGCGTCAGTGTGTGGAGTACGCTCTGAAAGCACAGCCCTTAAAGCTGTACATCCCCAAAAACCCAGTTCAGTTCAAGTTCTGGTCCATCATCAACTCCACCGGCTTCGAGTACGTCATGTTTGTCCTGATCCTGCTCAACACCGTCACCCTGGCCGTTCAGGTAAGCACCGCACCTCACACTGGTCACACACACCTCACACTGGTCACACACACACCTCACACTGGTCACACACACCTCACACTGGTCACACATACCTCACACTGGTCACACACACCTCACACTGGTCACACATACCTCACACTGGTCACACATACCTCACACTGGTCACAGAGATGAGCACCGCACCTCACACTGGTCACACACACCTCACACTGGTCACACATACCTCACACTGGTCACACATACCTCACACTGGTCACACATACCTCACACTGGTCACACACACCTCACACTGGTCACACACACCTCACACTGGTCACACATACCTCACACTGGTCACACACACCTCACACTGGTCACACATACCTCACACTGGTCACACATACCTCACACTGGTCACACAGGTGAGCACCGCACCTCACACTGGTCACACATACCTCACACTGGTCACACACACACCTCACACTGGTCACACAAACCTTATACTGGTCCAACAGGTGAGCACGTACCTCACACTGGTCGTTCAGTTGTCATATATAAACAAAACAATCAAGACAAAACACAATGACACACATTTAACTGTTTAGAAGTGTCCAATATAAAAATAGGTCTCCACTGTTAGGTGCTTGAGAGAAGTGCTCAAGTGCTTGTCTTTTTTTCTGACGTCTCTTGTGTATTACTAGAGAACCACTTTCAGCAGTTTCAGATGTTAAATCTGACTTTGTCTCGGTGCTTGTGCTTGTGTGCTTAGCACTACGAGCAGTCGAAGACCTTCAGCTACATCATGGACATCCTCAACATGGTGTTCACTGGACTGTTCACGGTGGAGATGCTGCTGAAGCTGCTGGCTCTGAGGCTCAGGGTGAGGCCTGCACAAACACCAGTGCTAACCTCAAGAGTGTAAAGAACATTTAATTACACTAAACTGTGGAGAAGGTGCTTTAACTGGTTCCGGCTCAGGGTGAGGACATACATATTACATGGAAATTTGTGTTACACAAAGATTTGGAGCCTTCTTTTTCTAAAAGACGTCTCTGTGATTCAAATGAGAGATTTACGACAGATTTAAAAATAAAAGTCCTGAAGCACAAACTCAGCTGTAGTTTCTTAAGCTGAAATAAAACAGAAAATTCACTCTTTTATTTTATTTTTTATAGAACATTTTTTTAATATTTTGAGAGATTTTGATTTTTGGCACCAATTTATCGCCGTAGAACAATCACATTTCCTGAATGAGTAAAATAATGCTCCTGATTTACAGCTAATTGCAGTAAATATGTAATAATTTTCCTCAGTTTCACGTGAGTATTATGTTTTGTTTTGCAGCATTACTTCATCGACGCCTGGAACTCCTTCGACGCTCTGATCGTGGTCGGCAGCGTCGTGGACATCGTGGTCACAGAGTTCAGTGTGAGGCACTATTCTGGTCTCTGTGGTTTTCAGGGTTCACTTCAAACAGAATAAAAGTGTGTTTTTAATTGTTCAGAGCGGAGAGGACAGCTCCAGAGTCTCCATCACGTTCTTCCGTCTGTTCAGAGTCATGAGGCTCGTCAAACTCCTGAGTAAAGGAGAAGGCATCAGGACTCTGCTCTGGACCTTCATCAAGTCTCTGCAGGTGACAGACCGGACCAGGACCGGACCAGGACCGGACCAGGACCGGACCAGGACCGGACCAGGACCGGACCAGGAGTGGACCAGGACTGGACCAGGACCGGACCAGACCGGACCAGGACCGGACCAGACCGGACCAGGACTGGACCAGGACTGGACCAGGACCGGACCAGA
>CM072154.1:24634391-24636891 GCA_036850595.1 Rhyacichthys aspro | reverse complement strand
TTATGAGTTTGTAATTGACTGTATATTGCTTTTTAGAGAGAGATCTGTGCTCTATCGCCCTCTGTCGCCCTCTATAGGCCATCACTGATGTTCAAATCCTGGAAAATGCAGCAGTGTTGCTTTAAAAAGGCCTTGAGGCTCATAGTACAGCAGGGTTTTATTCTGTGTCGCGTGAAACAGAAGCACATTTATTCAGATTAATGTGTTTGTGGTTTATGAGATAATCTGAGAGAAACAGAGGGCTGCAGCTGCTGCTTTAACCTCGACACGAACTGACCCACTTCCACCAGGATCTACCCCAGACCTGGTTTAGACCTGGTTAGACCTGGTTAGACCTGGTTTAGACCTGGTTTAGACCTGGTTAGACCTGGTTTAGACCTGGTTTAGACCTGGTTAGACCTGGTTTAGACCTGGTTTAGACCTGGTTAGACCTGGTTAGACCTGGTTTAGACCTGGTTTAGACCTGGTTAGACCTGGTTAGACCTGGTTTAGGCCTTGTTAGACCTGGTTAGACCTGGTTAGACCTGGTTTAGACCTGGTTAGACCTGGTTTAGACCTTGTTAGACCTGGTTAGACCTAAGTTAGACCTGGTTTAGAGGTTTAGACCTGTTCAGACCTGGTTTATACCTGTTCAGACCTGATGTAGACCTGGTTAGACCTGCTTAGACCTGGTTAGACCTGGTTTAGACCTGGTTAGACCTGGTTTAGACCTGCTTAGACCTGGTTTAGACCTGTTCAGACCTGGTTTAGACCTGGTTAGACCTAAGTTAGACCTGGTTTAGAGGTTTAGACCTGGTTTATACCTGTTCAGACCTGATGTAGACCTGGTTTAGACCTGGTTTAGACCTGGTTAGACCTGGTTAGACCTGGTTTAGACTTGGTTAGACCTGGTTTAGACCTGGTTAGACCTGGTTTAGACCTGGTTAGACCTGGTTAGACCTAAGTTAGACCTGGTTTAGACCTGGTTAGACCTGGTTAGACCTGGTTTAGACCTGGTTAGACCTGGTTAGACCTGGTGTAGACCTGGTTTAGACCTGGTTAGACCTGGTTTAGACCTGGTTAGACCTGCTTAGACCTGGTTTAGACCTGGTTTAGACCTGGTTAGACTTGGTTCAATCCTGATTTTGTCCTGGTTTTAGTCCAGATCTATTTCGCTTTTATCCAGTTCTAGTCTGGTTCTAGTCCAGTTTTTGTCGAGTTCTAGTCCGGTTCCAGTCCGGTTCTAGTCCGGTTCTAGTCCGGCTCTAGTCCAGTTCTAATCCAGTTCTAGTCCAGTTCTAGTCCGGTTCTAGTCCGTTTCTAGTCCAGTTCTAGTCCGGTTCTAGTCCAGTTCTAGTCCGGTTCTAGTCCAGTTCTAGTCTGGTTCTAGTCCAGTTTTTGTCGAGTTCTAGTCCGGTTCCAGTCCGGTTCTAGTCCGGTTCTAGTCCGGCTCTAGTCCAGTTCTAATCCAGTTCTAGTCCGGTTCTAGTCCGTTTCTAGTCCGGTTCTAGTCCGGTTCTAGTCCGGTTCCAGTCCAGTTCTAGTCCGGTTCTAGTCTGATTCTAGTCCGTTTCAAGTCTGGTTCTAGTCAGTTTCTAGTCCGATTCTAGTCCGGTTCTAGTCCGGTTCCAATCCAGTTCTTGTCCGGTTCTAGTCCGGTTCTAGCCTCACGTTGTTCCTGAAGGAGTGCGCTCTGATTGGATCTTCAGCGGCCAACGAGCAGCTGCTGAGGATGATGAAGACGAGGATGAGGTTGGTGAAGATGTGGTGATGGATCAGAGTGTGACAGGCCACTCGGATCCTGCGCAGAATAAAACACACGAAGAAGAAACGTGACATAAACAACAAATAAAACACATGAAAAAATATAAAAACTGTACATACATAATGTACATTTGACGATTATTCACATTACAGTTTTGTTTATTCATTGCTTTTATATTTTATGTATGATTAATTACATAAATAAATATGAATGTGCAGTGTTCCTGTAAAAACAGATATAAAGTCTGGACGTACGGGTTGGTTTTGCTGAGGCAGAAGAACGCACTGCCTTCTGGGATTGGAACCACCTTCTCTTTGGGCGGAGACAGGTCGGCCATCTTTAACTGCACTCCTCCGTCTGCAGCGTTTAGAGCAAAACATTAATCGATGATCCTAATATTTACTCATAAAGCCTCCGTAAAGAACTGACCGTCGTCTCCTTCGGCGATCTCCTCCTCTTCCTCGTACTCGGTGTCTTCATCGATGTCCACCTCAACAAAAGAAAACAGGACTTTTAACTGAGCTCAGAGTGAAACCCGAGGTTTTCTGCTGATTTCTGTGAATATCTTGTGAAAACATAATTGGGCAGTATCGGATCAGGAATACTGTCACGTTCAATTCCAAATATTCACACAGGAATGAACGTTTTTATAACAAATGTAGTTGAACAGGACTCTAATTCACTATTTCACTCGAGTCAAAGGATTTTAAGCCAGATTTTGAATTTAGCAAAAATGTATGGGGGTTGTTGTCAAAA
>CM072154.1:24626891-24629391 GCA_036850595.1 Rhyacichthys aspro | reverse complement strand
CTAAACCGGGTCTAAACCGGGTCTAATCCCGTTCTAAACCCGGCCTGAACCCATTCTAAACCCGGCCTGAACCCGGCCTCACGGGGGTCCGTCCTCGTCCAGCTCGTCCATGTCCTCGGCCTGAGTGATCCAGTCCATGTATCCGCACAGATCCTCCTCCATTTGCTGCTTCTCCCTCAGTTTCTGGAAGTCTCCTCGAGCTTTGGCCTTTTCTCTCTTTACTGAACTCTCTGAGGAAACAAAACACACACGAACATGAAATAATCACAATCTGAACCTGAACAAACTGAAACCAGGAGAAAAGAAAGGGTACGGACCCGCTGAGGACTCCCAGAACCAGGTTCAGGACGAAGAAGGAGCCGAAAATCACCAAACTCACGAAGTAGACCCAGGGCAGCTCGAACCCGATGGCGTCGTTCATCTGAGACAAAGCAGTGTCACATACTTTCCTTTTTTTATGGAAACTGGTTTTAGTCAGATTTAGATGGATTTCAGCAGGTTTTGGTAGAATTTGAACAGGTTTTAGCTGGATTTGGGTCTGGGGTCTTTAGTGTGCGTACCCAGTAGAGCACGTCGGTCCAGCCCTCCATCGTGATGCACTGGAAAACCGTCAGCATCGCGAAGAAGAAGTTATCGAAGTTGGTGATGCCTCCGTTGGGCCCGTCCCAGCGGCCCCTGCACTCGGTGCCGTTCACGGTGCACTGACGACCGTGTCCCGCGAACGCACAGGGCACCGGCTCGTCCTCCACAAACGTATCTGAGACAGGGACGGAGAGAATAAAACAGAACCCACAAACGTATCTGAGACAGGGACGGAGAGAATAAAACAGAACCCACAAACGTATCTGAGACAGGGACGGGTGAGAATAAAACAGAACCCACAAACGTATCTGAGAGAGGGACGGGTGAGAATAAAACAGAACCCACAAACGTATCTGAGAGAAGGACGGGTGAGCATAAAACAGAACCCACAAACGTATCTGAGAGAAGGACGGGTGAGAATAAAAACAGAACCCACAAACGTATCTGAGAGAGAGGGACGGGTGAGCAAAAAAACAGAACCCACAAACGTATCTGAGAGAAGGACGGGTGAGGGCATAAAACAGAACCCACAAACGTATCTGAGAGAAGGACGGGTGAGAATAAAACAGAACCCACAAACGTATCTGAGACAGGGACAGGAGAGAATAAAACAGAACCCACAAAAGTATCTAAGAGAAGGGAGGGACGGGTGAGAATAAAACAGAACCCACAAACGTATCTGAGACAGGGACGGGTGAGAATAAAACAGAACCCACAAACGTATCTGAGACAGGGACGGAGAGAATAAAACAGAACCCACAAACGTATCTGAGACAGGGACGGAGAGAATAAAACAAAACCCACAAACGTATCTGAGACAGGGACGGAGAGAATAAAACAGAACCCACAAACGTATCTGAGACAGGGACGGAGAGAATGAAACAGAACCCACAAACGTATCTGAGAGAGGGACGGAGAGAATAAAACAGAACCCACAAAAAGGTGTGGGGGAGGGGGGGGGGGGGGAAAAAAAGGAACCAAAAAGCGCATCTGAGAGACAGG
The DNA here is from genome assembly GCA_036850595.1 of Rhyacichthys aspro. Classification (NCBI taxonomy): domain Eukaryota; kingdom Metazoa; phylum Chordata; class Actinopteri; order Gobiiformes; family Rhyacichthyidae; genus Rhyacichthys; species Rhyacichthys aspro. The sequence continues at coordinate 24,627,807 of CM072154.1, read as the reverse complement.
GCGAGGGGAGAATAAAACAGAACCCACAAACGTATCTGAGAGAGAGGACGGGTGAGAGAATAAAACAGAACCCACAAACGTATCTGAGAGAAGGACGGGTGAGAATAAAACAGAACCCACAAACGTATCTGAGAGAAGGACGGGTTTGCATAAAACAGAACCCACAAGCGTATCTGAGAGAGGGACAGGAGAGAATAAAACAGAACCCACAAACGTATCTGAGAGAGAGAGACAGGAGAGAATAAAACAGAACCCACAAACGTATCTGAGACAGGGACAGGGAAGAATAAAACAGAACCCACAAACGTATCTGAGAGAGGAACAGATGATAAAACATTATGAATACTGAATTTACGACAGTGTTTATTTTGTTGATGGATAATTTTTTTTCATACTTTTTGTCAACAACACATTTTTGTGTCCGAAAATACAACAAAAATGACACTTTCACAAACGCATAAAAAATGAAACGAAAATGGACAAAGACAAAATCCAATCAATAGGAAGAGACGGGACGAACAGGTCTAAATCCGGTCTAAACCCTAAACTGGTTCAGATCTGGTTTAGTCTCGGTTTAGTCCCGGTCCTGTGGGTTCTGACCTGTCCCGGTGTAGTAGCAGGTCCTGTGCATGCGTCCGATGAAGAGCTCCAGTCCGATGATGGCGTAGATGATGATGACGAAGAGCACCAACAGAGCGATGTGTAACAGAGGCACCATGGCCTTCATGATGGAGTTCAGGACAATCTGTAAACCTGAGACACAAACACAGAGGGTTATGGGCTCGAGACCCACCTCTCTCCAACAGCAGCTTCTTTTATTTAAAAGAAGTTCAAACCAGACCAATTTTCACCACAAAATATTAAGACATTACGTTAAATCCATGTTTAGATATTTATCCATGTTTCATTTACTCCT
>CM072154.1:24608995-24626858 GCA_036850595.1 Rhyacichthys aspro | reverse complement strand
GTCAAGGTAAAAGTTAAGTTGGAGTGGACACCATTATGACGGAAGCTTCGATGGACCAATCAGGAAGCAGCAGTGGACGAAACTGCAATTGCTATTTTTAACAAAAAAGAAATATGAAGATTTTGAGCTCTGATTTTAAAAAGAAAGAATAGAGCTTTAATTTTACTGAAGAAGAGCTGTGAGTGAATCCAAGATGGCCGCTGTTGTTTGTTTAGAGACTGACTGTTTTTTCTCGGTCTGTTTGGCTTCGAAACAGTCCCACTATTTTCTAAACTGAAAGTGCATTTGTCGTAACAGTTTAATAAAACAACAAAACATTTACTTTTTCAAAATATTTTCCAAAATAACAAATTTGTAAAGGCTGTGAAATAAGATGGCAGCATGAAGCAGGAGGGTCTCCAGTTACTGAAAGATAAGATGGCCGACAGTTCAGACTTTAACGATGGAAAGTGAATCATGTGACTTTTCTCTGTTTTTGGAGCTGACTTTTAAAACATTCCCATTTTTATTCCACATTTAAAAAGTGGAAATATTTCAAAATCAAATGGAAAACACTGCTTTAACCACACCAGTGTCTGTCTCTGCTGTTTTTATTTGTAAAACTGTGTCTTTTTTTACTCTGTGTTTTTTAAAGGTTTTCTTTGTCTTTTTCATATAATTTTCTCTCGTCACATTCATGTCCCTCCGTCTCGTCTCTTCTGTTCTGATGAGTTTCCCTCAGGTTTATTCCGACACTAAGGGCTTTTTCTTCAGATTTTACGCCTGGTTCCTTTTTCAAACGACAAACACAACCCTTTACCTCAAATAAAACCTTTCAACAAGTCTCTGTCTCATTCTTCTGTCTTTTTATATTTAAATTCCTATATTTCCTCTTTTATTTGTGTCATAATCTAGAAGAGTGGAGTCAAGTCAAAGTGGTGAGGGGCAATATTATTGTATTCACTCTTCATTTTGACTCTTTATTTAATGTACTATAAATTGTAAAAAGCCCTTTTAGAGACAGGTTATGATTAAATATATGATATATCAGATTACCAGGAAGATAATATATGTATCTGTCCCTAATAAATAAACCATAAATGTCCCTTCATTGTAAATAAATAAATAAATGATGCTAATACATATGAAAACTCCAGAAGCACATTTTGTAGAGAGGCCATATTTAATGAGGACTGTCCCACTTTCTCTCATGTCTCAACAAATATCTATCTCAATGTCCCAGTTTTGAACAGACCATTTTAACAAACACTAATCACTGCAGTGACTTCAAAACACTCATTTTATTATTTGCCCTGCTGTGTTTTTACCTATAAACAGGAAATACATTCAAATAAATGCTGTAAGTCTGTAGCTGCACTGGGAACACGTGCATCTAAAGTGTAATTACTGGATGGTCTGAAGGTTTGTGGGTTTTTTTTGTTATTTCAGTTGAAACGCACCAGTGCAGTTCATTTTTACTGCTCATAAAACAACAATAACCATAGTTTAATCAGAACAGGTTTTTGTATGAATCTGGTCACTGTCTGCTCAGCCTCACAGCGCCCTCTCCTGGTCCTCTCGTGTCTCTACAGCAGTGTTCTCATTAAAACATCTGCAGAGGGTCACATCTGTCTCACCTCTGGCCACAAACCTCACACTAATGAGCAACTTTGTGAGATTATTGTCAAAAGAACAGATGATAATAATGAGCAGAGAACAAACAAGGGCCATATTTTCATCTGGGTTTGTTTTTAGTTCTAAATTAATGATATTAAGTTTTGGATCTTCGTTTGTTTAAAAAACGAATGTAATTACAGTGAAATACTGTCAAATGGCAACAGTAAAAACCTGTAAAACATCAGTAAATACAGTGAATTACTGTGAAACATAAAGATGCTGCACTAACAACTATCTGCAGCCAAACTCTATATTCTATTGTATTTTTATTCAGACAGCTTCCACAATCTCAACTTTATTTTCATAATTTATATCTTTAACAATAGCCCTTATATACTGTTGTACAATCTAAATCTAATTAATAAAGATGAAAGGCAGTTTAACCTTGGGTCTGTGTCAGACACACATCTGTGTCTTTAAACTGCTCTGAGTGAAAATAAGAACTCTTCCCAACAACACAACAATAACAGGATACATTACAGCTCATATAAACATCCTTGTCTTTAGTTTAATATTTTGTTGTCATCTCTATAAAGCGTCCCCTCCTACGTACGTCATGACGCACGCGCCCTCCCGAAGGACACTCTAGAAACACGTCAATATCTTTTTAAAAATCTTTCGAAAACTTCATAAACACATCGCTCTGTGTTTATCCCACTCGTGTTCTTCTCCTCACAAACACTTCTCCTCCTTCCTTCCTTCCTTCCTTCCTTCCTCCCTTCCTCCGTCCATCCCTCCGTCCTGGTACTTCCGGGCTGACTCCAGCTGATGCTGATGCTGACGCCACAGCCTCCTCCTCCTCCTCCTCTTCCTCCTTCGCGCTGGATCTCACCGTTTCTCGCCTGAATCTCGTCTGTTTCTCGGTGTCTGCGGTGAGCTCTCGACAGGAGGCAGGATGGACGTCGTGAATCAGGTAAAACAACAACAAAAAAACACATTTCCAACCGCGCAATTCCCTTTATTCCTTCCATTTTCTTTCTAATCTCTGTATTCACACTCAAGTATTCGTGTTTTTCCGTCTCGTTTTGGCATTAATTCTGCGTCTGGGGTCGTGGTACATCGTCACGTATCTTGTGCTTCAAAATCAAAGTGAAAACGTTAAGAAAATTTGCGTTAAATCGACGAAATAGTGATTCTTTTATTCGTCAAAACGTTCGGCTATTTTCGGTAATTTCCGTCATTCTTCGGCGTCCCATTGGTTTACATTGGGCTCCGTAGACTTCAACACGAACGCGTCAAAATACGGATGTTTTGATGATTTTAAACGGGTTTAACGTGTTTATTCGCGTCGAACAAACACGTTTCCCTCCCTTGGTTTGGTTTGGAGAAGGGTTTAAGGTGGAATAAAAGGAAAGTGTTGTTTTTTAAGGGTGTAATCGCGTCTGTTTGTGCGGTTGTAAAAGAAAATGGCAGCCAGTGAAAAGGATGGAGAAGGATGGAGCATCCTCTGTTTCCGCTGATACTGATGCTGAGCTGCTCCATCGTGTTTGTCCTCAAATTAAACCTCATTTGAATCTAAAATGATGTAATAAATCCAGTAAAGCAGCACCTTTTGACGCAATAACGCGATGCTAGCTCATAATTAATGCTAATACCTTGAATATCCGCGACACGAAACAGAGATACAGCTTATTTCTGCATTTTCTCCTGAAAATAAACTCCAAATCTAATATTAATTTGCTATTCCCCTCGTAATTACTTTAGAATTATTCCATTAAAAACGTGTGACTGCTTTTTGAGTTAATATTAAAGTAAGAAGGTGATTAATTCATGTTTTGTCAACTTTATTTTATTAAAAACACAGTAAAATGAATTAATATGTTCCTACAGTGACTGTTATGGAAAATATGACACGTAATAGTATTAAAAATAGTTCTTAACCCTGAAACTATATATTTTCAGATTTCTCATAAACAATTGTATGTCTAAATCTATATCTATAATCTATATCTTGTGAAATGATCTAATTAAACTCATATGGAATATAATTAATTAAATATACATGCTGTTATATTGTTGATGAAGATAATGGTAAATTAAAAAGTCCAAATGACGTCACATGCTTAATGCACATGTCTATTTTATCATTAAACTATGACTAATATAAATATAAACAAATAGAATTTAATCAACAAACATAAATAAATAGATCAAGTGCATATTTATCAGATGTGGTTTAGCTGCAAAAACATAATTATCATGAAATGGCTCTGGTTTAAATGCTCTGACTTCATCAAAAAGAAAAAATATATTTGACCAAAGCAGCAGGATTTGATCTCTTCATTTTTAATCATTTGACTCTTTGTGAAATCATTAAAGTCAAAACCTGTTCTATTTGATCAACATCTGAGCCTCAGCAGCGAAAGGCTTCAGTCACAAATCTGTCAGAAATATGTTTATCAGACTCTGGATGAACACAGCTGAGAGAAGAAGAAACAATCTGTATTAAAGTAGATTCTAAAACATGATCATGTGTAAAATCAGAGGCGTATGAAGCACACGTGTCAAAAATAACCAAAGAGTCCGTTAGGCTCCGCCCACAGCCAGGTGCAGCTCGTTCAGGTCGTAGTTCTGATTAACTGTGAAACAATACACACCCTAAATATTGTTAAATATTGACCTTTTCGTGTTGCTTTTTAGTAATAATAATGAAAATATCTCTGCACATTTTGTCTCTGATACAAAACTCTTGAGACGAGCTGAATGTTTTTGTGAGTAACTCTTTTTGGTAAAAATCTGAAGAGTTTGGATGAAGCTCTGAACTGTTTTAGTTTTAGACAAATCTAACTGTTTCAGGAAAATATCAGACAAAGAGATCATTTTAATTCAAAGTTTAATTTCACTCTGTAGTTTTAGGTCATAAACCAAATGTAAGCTTTTTAACCCAGTGAAGAAATTCCTCCAAACACAGAGTAAAATATTATCTGGACATATCGATAATAAAGATAGAGCTTTAGACAGATGGAAAACCTTTATTGCAGTGAACGGTCACAGACTGAAGCAGCACTGCTCTTCACTGCATCTTTATTTATTAACCAATAAAATGAAACAGATACAGAAGTAGATTTGCGTTGTTGGGTCTGATCCTGCCACAGACACAGCTCAGTGTCAGGTTTCAGTTTGTAATAAATGATCTTTAACATCAACACGAGCAGCTGTTTGTGAAACTGACTCCAGAGAAAATCAATGAAACTCATCTGTGCTTTATCAGAACCTCCTCACTCTGTTCTAACGTTCACTCTAACGTTCACTCTAACGTTCACTCTTGTTCACTCTAACGTTCACTCTAACGTTCACCTCTCTAACGTTCACTCTGCTCAACTATTTCACACTAAGTTCACTTAACTTCACTCTAACCTCACTCTTCGTTCACTAACGTTCACTCTAACGTTCACTCTGCTCTAACGTACCTCTAACGTTCACTCTAACGTTCACTCTGCTCACTCTAACGTTCACTCTAACGTTCACTCTAACGTTCACTCTAACGTTCACTCTAACGTTCACTCTAACGTTCACTCTAACGTTCACTCTGCTCTAACGTTCACTCTACCCACCGTACTCAAGTTCACTTGCTCTAACGTTCACTCTAACGTTCACTCTGCTCTAACGTTCACTCTGCTCTAACGTTCACTCTAACGTTCACTCTAACGTTCACTCTATCGTTCACTCTAACGTTCACTCTAACGTTCACTCTAACGTTCACTCTATCGTTCACTCTGCTCTAACGTTCACTCTAACGTTCACTCTATCGTTCACTCTAACGTTCACTCTGCTCTAACGTTCACTCTAACGTTCACTCTAACGTTCACTCTGCTCTAACGTTCACTCTAACGTTCACTCTAACGTTCACTCTGCTCTAACGTTCACTCTAACGTTCACTCTATCGTTCACTCTAACGTTCACTCTAACGTTCACTCTAACGTTCACTCTGTTCTAACGTTCACTCTAACGTTCACTCTATCGTTCACTCTAACGTTCACTCTAACGTTCACTCTATCGTTCACTCTAACGTTCACTCTATCGTTCACACTAAAGTTCACTCTAACGTTCACTCTATCGTTCACTCTAACGTTCACTCTAACGTTCACTCTAACGTTCACTCTAACGTTCACTCTAACGTTCACTCTAACGTTCACTCTGCTCTAACGTTCACTCTGCTCTAACGTTCACTCTAACGTTCACTGCAGACGGGAGGGAACTGGGGTCATTCCAACTCCTCCAAAACCCAGAAATGATTAATCGCTCAGATTTTATTGTCTGTGTGTGATGCCAGACAATAATTTAAGATCTGTGTGGATTTACGGAGCGTTCAGGACCACAGCCCTGTCCTCAGAGCCTCCTTCAGGGTCAGACGAAAAAAACAGCCTTCAGGGAAAGAGCAGGAGCTATCTGTCTTTTAATTTATCGTGTTAGCACAAACTGCATCTTTCGCCCACACAATGACACATTCGTCTGGATAAACCACACAAACCAGTGTCCAAATAGTTCATCATACGAACAAATGACTTAAATGAATATAGTCCATGATAATATCAGCAGGAACGGTTCATGTGAGTGAGAGGAGCTGGGGTCAGGGGTCACAGACGGGAAAACTCTTCTGTATCTGCCTAACTTCATAAATAACACTTTTATTTTGCAGTATATATATTATATTGCAGTCTTTGTGCATCGTCCTGGTGCTGATGAATGCATCATGATGCATTCATGTGCTTCTCGGAAACTCTGAGTATCTGAGATAAGAAGTGGTTCTTCTGACTTTGGTGTGTTCAGGTGATTTCAAGAAACGCAAAAAACCCCAAAACAATCTAAACCATAACAACAGGAAGATGGAGTCATAAATGTGTTAATGTTGTGTTTAAATCCAGTCACAGCAGCAGTTATTAGCAGCACCTCAAGAAAAGGAAGACTATTCAAAACATAAGAAGTGAACATAACGTGTGTTGAAACCTCTAAATACAGACGAAATAAATAAGTAACTTAGTATAAGTATTTTAAACTAAAATATCTTAAACGTTTGCTTTCCTTCTTCCTCCTGATGATGATGAAAATAACCTCAACAGAGTCTCAGGTGAGTTTCAGAGTCTGTTGTTCCGACTCCAGCAGGATTCATCTGCATTTATCAAGTCAGAAGAACATATATTCCGCGGAGCACCTGAATGCACCGTGAGTGTGCAGCTGTAAAAAGGAAGTGTTAAACTGAAAGGCTGTTTTACACAACGACGCGTTTTCACAAAACCACAATGATTCTGTTTTGAATCCGAGGTGCTTTGGTCACAGTCTCTGCAGCAGGAACCCGCCCCCTACTGGTCAGGCCGGTGTACTGCACCGTGTTGGTTGTGTGATTCAAAAGTGTAAAAGTGTCTAATTGGAAACAGCTGACCTCTCCTGGTGTTGTTCTGGTTATTCCTGTCTGACTGATCTCTGTGTGTGTTGCAGCTGGTGGCCCAGGGTCAGTTCAGAATCCTCAAAGTCCCTCTGGGCTTCATCAAGGTCCTACAATGGGTGAGTCTGTCCCGCCTGAGCCAAAAACCATCCATGTGACATCCAGAAAGAAAACCCTGAATCTGGTTTTAGTTCTAGTTTAGTCCTGGTTTAGTCCTGGTTTAGTCCTGGTTTAGTCCTGGTTTAGACCTGGTTTAGTCCTGGTTAAGTCCTGGTTTAGTCCTGGTTTAGTCCTGGTTAAGTCCTGGTTTAGTCCTGGTTTAGTCCTGGTTTAGACCTGGTTTAGTCCTGGTTTAGACCTGGTTTAGTCCTGGTTAAGTCCTGGTTTAGACCTGGTTTAGACCTGGTTTAGTCCTGGTTTAGTCCTGGTTTAGATCTGGTTTAGACCTGGTTTAGTCCTGGTTTAGACCTGGTTTAGTCCTGGTTTAGACCTGGTTTAGTCCTGGTTTAGTCCTGGTTTAGATCTGGTTTAGACCTGGTTTAGTCCTGGTTTAGACCATTTTTTCTGGTAAACAAGCCAACATTTATTCCTTAAAACCGAGCCTGGTGAAAACCTGCCTGAACCGGTTCTGCTCGGTCCTGGCCTAGACCCACAGAGAACAGATGGTCTCGGTCGGACTCGCTGTGGGAGGGGCCTGCTCCGTCTCCATGGAAACTGGACAGGAGGAGGCGTGTCCCGGTCCATCTCCACGGCGACGCGGTTCCAAAGGGGGCGTGGCTTGTTTCCGTGGCGACCGCAGTGACAGATGCTGCTGGTTTTAGTGTTTACAGTGACTCAGCGTTTTATATTTAAACAAGTGATGAGTCATGCTTCTGCAGAGATGCTCTTTATTTAAATCCAGAATCTGACTTTATTTACATTTACAAATCAGACCTGGTCCTGGCTCAGACCTGGTCCTGGCTCAGACCTGGTCCTGGTTCAGACCTGGTCCTGGCTCAGACCTGGTCCTGGCTCAGACCTGGTCCTGGCTCAGACCTGGTCCTGGCTCTGACCTGGTCCTGGCTCAGACCTGGTCCTGGCTCTGACCTGGTCCTGGTTCAGACCTGGTCCTGGCTCTGACCTGGTCCTAGTTCAGACCTGGTCCTAGTTCAGACCTGGTCCTAGTTCAGACCTGGTCCTGGTCCTGGCTCAGACCTGGTCCTGGTCCTGGCTCAGACCTGGTTCTGGCTCAGACCTAGTCCTGGTTCAGACCTGGTCCTGGTTCAGACCTGGTCCTAGTTCAGACCTGGTCCTGGCTCAGACCTTTTCTGGAGCAGGTTTAGTCCAACATTTGTTGAATCAGACTCTTTTCTTACAAATGAAATAAAAAAAAAGCTAATTTCACATCAGTCTGTGTTTTATCAGAATAATGAGATATTATTTGAACTGTTCTGATTGGCTGAAAGGAGCAGGTGACATGAGCCTCGTCCAATCAGCTCCAGGTTTTACTCTGAAGACCCTCCCTTTGGAAAGATCTGTTACGACACCAACACACTGTCGGGGAAACCTCATTGAATATGATTAATTGTTAATTGAGTGAATGATGTGGACCTGCAGGTTTTTGCTGATACACATTTCTGTTGTGTTCTGTCGTAGTTCTTTGCGATCTTTGCCTTCTCGACCTGCGGCAGCTACTCGGGGATGTTCAGGATGTCTGTGGAGTGTAAGAACCGCACCGACAGCGACCTGAGCATCGAGGTGGAGTTCGAGTACCCCTTCAGGTCAGGACCTCACCGTTAGACTCAAACACTACTGACTCTTCACAACGTTTTTATGAACCTCGTCCTGATTTATTTGGAGATTATTGTCTCTGTCACAGCTGTAGCCTGCTCCGAGCTCGTCCTGCTCTGGACCTCAGGATTTTTTGTTAAATGTACAAAAAAAGCACTGTGTATAGCGCTCAACCAGAACTAAAATATAAATACTACCAAACAAAAACAGATTAAAGCAATTACAACAAAATGAAATAAAGACGGAACTAGAAATAGCTTCAACATAAACACACAACTTTATGTTCCACAAAAGTCCTCCTGAAATCCTCTAAACTCTTCCTCTTGAGGTTTATCTCCGTCTCGGCTGATTGTAGTGTTTGTTTGGAGCTGTGATGTTCCCTCAGAGACCCTCCCTCGTCCCGCTGCAGGTTCACCTGTACCTGCCCCTCCTCTGTGTTTCAGACTGCACCAGGTGTACTTCGACGCTCCCACCTGTAAAGGAGGCACCACCGAGCGATACTTCCTGGTCGGGGATTACTCGTCTTCGTCGGAGTTCTTCGTGACGATCGGGGTCTTCGCCTTCCTCTACGCCACGGCCGCCCTCAGCATCTACGTCTTCTTCTTCGAGAAATACAAGGAGAACAACAAGGGGCCGCTCATCGTGAGTTCAGCGTTACACAGTGATGTAGATACGTCACACTGAAGGGTTTAAGGAGGAGAAGAGGACTGATGCATTACTGTGGTCCTCAGAGAGCTATTGCTTATTGTAACAGGAATCATCGGAAAAAACCTTGATCTAGTCCCAAAGAAATGTGTTATTCTGTTGGAAATACGTCTTATTTTACAGAGAAACAGATAAAAAAGATAAAAATAGAGAAACAGGAGCAAATGAAACATGGATAAATGTTGGTGATGCTTCAGTGTTTAATGAGACAGAGATAATTCCAGGATCACTACAGTCTACAACGATAAACTATAAAGATAAGTTTTAGGTCAGATCTCAACTTGATTTAATGTAACGTAGTATTTTGTGGTGAAAATTTGGTCTGGTTTGGCTTTTTTTTAAATAAAAGAAGCTGGAAAGGTTACTGCTGCTGTTGGAGGAGAGACCGGGACAAAAAACTAAATTAAGAACTGCACGATGTCGACCAATGGGAGCGCTCCTTTTTACCTGAAGTGAGCTGTGATTGGACAAAATCCTGCTGTGGACTGATCATTCTCATCTATTAAAATCCTTCATTATAAAGACTAGATCACGTCTTAAGGTCTCATTTTTTCAGATGATTCCTGTTACAATAAACTTTAGGAGATTACACTGAAAAACTAAACACAGACGGCTCCGGACCCTCTCAGCCCTAACCCTGACCCTCTCTGCTGCAGGACCTGGGGGTCACCGCGGTCTTCGCCTTCATGTGGCTGGTGTCGTCTGCAGCTTGGGCCAAAGGTCTGTCCGACGTCAAAACAGCCACTGATCCAGAGAAAGTGGTGACTCTGATCGACGCCTGCGACAACGAGGGCAACCGCTGCAGAGAGGTCCACGACCCGGTCATGTCCGGGCTCAACACCTCCGTGGTAAGTCCTGGTTAGACCTGGTTTAGTCCTGGTTTAGACCTGGTTTAGTCCTGGTTTAGACCTGCTTTAGTCCCGGTTTAGTCCTGGTTTAGTCCTGGTTTAGTCCTGGTTTAGTCCCAGTAAAAACGAGGCTGAAGTGTCCTTGTTTTGTTCTGGTTTGATTATTTCTTCTCGTTTTGTTTCTTTCAGGTTTAATTTCTCTCAGTCTTGTTTTTATGGCGCCTGGCTTAATTTTTCTTGCTGTTTCTCATCTTTAGGCTTTTTTCTTAATTTTTTCCTTTCTTGAAAGGCATTCAGTTTCATTATTTTGACAGTTTCGTCTCTGTTTGTATATTTTGGGTTAATTTCTCCCTCTATCTGAACTGTAAGGTGTTTGGCTTTACTATTTCTCCCGTTTTTTTGTTTTCTTGGTTTGATTTCTTCTATTTTTTTGTCTTTCAGGCATTTTGCGTCATTATTTTCTCCCTATTTCTTGTCTTTAAGGCGTATATCTTGAATAAATTCTCCTTTTCTCTCGTCTTTCAGGCGTTCGGCTCCGTTATTTCTCCCTCGGTCTCGTCTTTCAGGCGTTCGGCTCCGTTATTTCTCCCTCGGTCTCGTCTTTCAGGCGTTCGGCTCCGTTATTTCTCCCTCGGTCTCGTCTTTCAGGCGTTCGGCTCCGTTATTTCTCCCTCGGTCTCGTCTTTCAGGCGTTCGGCTCCGTTATTTCTCCCTCGGTTTTGTCTTTCAGGCATTCGGCTCCGTTATTTCTCCCTCGGTCTTGTCTTTCAGGCGTTCGGCTTCATAAACCTGGTGCTGTGGGCTGGAAACCTGTGGTTCGTGTTCAAAGAGACGGGGATCATCGCTCCGTTCATGAGGGCCCCTCCTCCTCAGGCCAAACCCGCACCGGACGCCTACGGCCAGCAGGGGGCGTACGAGCAGGACCCCTACGCCTCCAACCAGGGCGGGTACCAGCCGGACTACAGCCAGCAGGGCTACAACCAGGTGAGACCCACTAAAACATGGACCAACTAGAACCAGCTCTTCTTCAACTAAAACCTGTTCCAATCCAACTTAGACCCATGCAAATCCATCTAAAACCAGTTTAAATCCAACTAAAACCAGTTTAAATCCAACTAAAGCTTGTTCAAATCCAATAAAACCTGCTTAAATCCAAATGAAACCTGTTCTAATCCAACTAAACCCTGTAAGAATCTATAATAAAGTGCTACTGACAATTGAATTTAGGATCTTTATTTTAAGTTTTTGATTGCAGTAATGTACTTATATTTTGCCTGTGTCTGATTTTCTGTTGTGTGTTTTGAAGGATGCAGAGTACGGTCAGGGCTACGGCCAGCAGGGGGCGCCCACCTCCTTCTCTAATCAGATGTGAGCCCAGCATTTACCACAAACAGGTGAGGAACACTTTTAAAACCAGATTAAAGTTAATCAATAAAACTGTTCTTACCTGAGTCTGTCTGAGACCCGAGGAAACTCCTAAAAACCTGCAGAAATACATCAGAGGACTTTATTTCATATTTTGACTCCTGCCACTGTTTTAATGAAATTCCCAGTTACCGTTTCTGTCGTGCTTTTTTATGATGATCCACATAAAACTTTTGAAAACAATGTGACAGTAATGAATGTGTTTGTTCAGGAACGTTCCACTGATCTGACAATAAGGTTTTAGAATTTCTTTGCATTTTTATTCAAATATCAATCATCAATCAAACTTCATTCAGCTTAAAGCAGCTCAAGGTGCTTCACAAAATAAAATCACACAATATTCACAACCGTTTAAAAACAGTGGTGGCTTTATTTCACTTTATTTATTCAGTAACAAAGAATAGAGTAAAACAATGTATAAAATAAATTGAAAGTCAAATCAATATTTTTATAAAACACCCAACATAAAAGCTAAATAAACTTTGTGTTTGTTCACCAGACTCCAGACTTTAATCTGACATTCTCTAAAAGTTTTGTTTATGTCTAATTAAATCTAATCTAATCTAATCCCATGTTTCTTCTTATTGTTGTTTGTGTTTTTTCAGAAAGCGTCGGAGTGAAGCTCCAGCGTCTGCCTGTCGTCCGTCTGAGTGTGTTCGGGGAGGGAGGGTCAAGGGTCAAACGGGGCAGAGACCTTTAGATGTTCACTATAATCAATGTGTAAATGAATTGAAAAAGCACCAGAACCAATCCGTGTATCAATAATGTTATTGATGATGAAGTGTGTAGATATCACTCTGACAGATGTTTATTATAATCCTATAGAAGATATTTGAGTTCGGGTTTTTTAAGAAATGAACTGTTCAGGACTGGGCTCCTTCACAAATAATATAATAAAACACATACACCTAATAATAAATAATACAGACTGGTGTGAAGGAAGAGGTTTAGACAGGTCCAGGCTCCAGAACATGCTTCATATTTATCCCTTTCTTTTATAATTTACCAAGAAACACAAGGAGAGTGACTAATGAATACTGTTAGTTTAAATCTCAACCTGTTCAAAACCAACTAAAACCTGCTGAAAATCAACTAAAACCCCTGAAATCCAACATAAACCTGTTCAAATCCATCTGTAACCCTTTTAAGTCCATTTTAAAACATGTTCAAATCCAACTAAGACCTGTTCAAATCCATCTAAAACCAAACCGACGTGAGGGATGTGATATAAAGAACAAACAGACACCAGCTGTAAACCGTTCAGATCTAACTCTGTCTCTTTCAAAACCAACGGCTTCCTGTGTTTACTCCGTTGTTTTTTTGCTGCATGTAAATACAAACAGGAAGTGATGTCATTCAACCCCGAGCCCAGTCTGAACCGGACTTCCTGCTGCTGGAGCCTGGATCCAAAATGGCCGCCGCCGTTTTCTCTACAGTTTCGCCCTGTCTCTGCTGTTGTTACATTCCTCTGGAGAAGCGTCCTCTCGACTGACTTTAAACACTTTATTTATCTTTACATCAGCTTTAATTTATGTTTTAATCTTTTATAAGCTTTAAAATATAGATGAATCCTTGTGAAGTGGGAATAATATCAGGTTCAAGAATGAACGTATGGTTTTAAATTGGTTTGAAAACTGCTGTCTTTAGGGAGACTTTAACTCCCATGAATCAGAAGGCTGCACAATCTTAATTTTGGAAAGGTTTGCGGAAATGTATGTTGTATGTTTGTTTACTGTTATTTTATTTTGAAAGGAGGAAAAAGTAATCGAGGAGGAAAAAAGACAGAAAGAACAAAATGATTTGAAGAAAAGGACAGTGAACATTCTGACAAAAAGTAATGAAATATTGTTTAAAAAATATAGAAGGAATGACTCCACTTCCCATGATGCATTTCAGCAACAACAGCTTTCTGCCAAAACTTCATTAATACCTCTTTATTTAAATATCGTTGAGCGGGACGTTCCTCTTCTTCTGCCAAACCCAGTGTTGTTATTGGTGGAGTCCTGGGCCAATCAGCTTCCAGCTCGTGTCGTTGTCGCCGGGCGGTTTTTATTTTTGTTTTTGGGGAAAAAGTGGTGCATGGTGCTGTGTTTATGCTTGTGTCGTAAAAGTAAAGAGTGTCGGTGATTCTACCCTGTTTCCTCCGAGTGAAAGAGACCTTTATTTATTCATCTGTACCTCTTTTTTTATTTTGTTCATTTATTTTCTTACTTTTGAAGGAAAAAAGGTTATTTACTTAAGTCGTAAGATTATGAGTTAAAGGGACGAAAGAAACGACCAATACTTAATGGTGTAGTCTCATTTTTTCCAATTGTACTTTGTTTATTTAGAAACAGAAGGAAGGAAGGTGCATTTTAAACCTAAGTACAGCTCAGAGTATGTTTAGGGACTTCCTTTAGAAAGAAAGAAAATGGATAAGGATGGAAGGATAAGAAGGGTGGAAGTGTACAAGGAAGGAAGAAAACCACATTTATTTATCAGATTAAAAGGTTAGAAGTTAACATGGGCCTGGTTTGTGATAGTGGAGATAGAGCTGAGGACGTAGGGAAGGAAACAAGGAATAAAGAACAAAGGAAAAAATAAAAACATAAAGGAATAAGGGATGATAGAAAAAGTTAAGTCCAGCTCTTCCTCCTTTTGTTTCTGTGTGATGTCACTTCCTGTGCAGCTCCATCCGTAACCATGGCGACAGTGTTTATGAAAAGTGATGTAACTGACGCTGATGATTGACATGTGTGTGAGCCGTTGCCGTGGAGACGCCCCGCCCCTTTTCCTCCCGCTGTGTTCATTCAGTGAAACTTTCAATAAACAACAAACTGCTGTGGATCCTCTGAGTCTGAGTAAAACCTGGTTTAGACCTGGGTTAGTCCTGGTTTAGTCCTGGTTTAGATCTGGGTGAGTCCTGGTTTAGACTTGGGTTAGACCTGGTTTAGATCTGGTGTAGACCTGGTTTAGATCTGGTTTAGTCCTGGTGTAGACCTGGTTTAGTCCTGGTTTAGACCTGGTTCAGACCTGGTTTAGTCCTGGTTCAGACCTGGTTTAGACCTGGTTTAGTCCTGGTTCAGACCTGGTTCAGACCTGGTTTAGACCTGGTTCAGACCTGGTTTAGTCCTGGTTCAGACCTGGTTCAGACCTGGTTTAGTCCTGGTTTAGACCTGGTTCAGACCTGGTTTAGTCCTGTTTCAGACCTGGTTTAGACCTGGTTTAGTCCTGGTTCAGACCTGTTTTAGTCCTGGTTTAGTCCTGGTTTAGTCCTGGTTCAGACCTGGTTTAGACCTGGTTTAGTCCTGGTTCAGACCTGGTTTAGTCCTGGTTCAGACCTGGTTCAGACCTGGTTTAGTCCTGGTTTAGACCTGGTTCAGACCTGGTTTAGTCCTGTTTCAGACCTGGTTTAGACCTGGTTTAGTCCTGGTTCAGACCTGGTTTAGTCCTCTTCAGGTGGAGGTGGAGTTGTTAGTTGCAGCTACTTTTAAAAAATCTCAAAAAATAAAAATCCTAACTTGTCACCTGTTCCACTGAGACACATACATGTGTTTTTGACACATACATGTGTTTTTTGACACTTGTTCTTTCCTTTCATCTGCAATATTTGACATAATTTATGAGATAAAAACCATCATATATCAAAATATGCGTAGTTTTGTTTCCTGTGAAGTAAAAATGTCACGGCCTTTTGGTTCCATCCCTCGGTGTTCTTCCTGATTTAATGGATATTGTTGTTTTTGCAAATGAAGAACAGGAACAAACCAGGCCATAACACCCCCCTCTCTGCTGCCCAGGTTTTCTGAGGCCACTTCCTCTCAGACCCCTCCCTCCCTCTCTCCTCCCTCCTACCTCCTCTCTCCTCCCTCCTCCAGACTCCTCCTCTCTGTTGTATCTCTCAGATCCTGATGCTGCAGAGCTCGGTCTCGTCTCGGACTCAGGACTCAGGACTCAGGACTCAGGACTCAGGACTCGGGACTCGGGACTCAGGACTCAGGACTCAGCTCGGTGTGAGTCAGTGGCTGAAGGATGGAGCCTGTGTGTTTCCTGATGCTGCTCAGCGCCACTCTGCTTCAGTCCTTGCAGGTAACACACCTGAATATTTACCTTTACATCGAACACAGGCTAAATATACGAAAAAGATGGAAATATAAACGCTGGTTCTGTCAGAGACGGTGTTACGCAGTTCACTGTCGTTACTGATAAATGATGTTCTTAAAGAGACAGGACTCAAAATAACCTTATGTAATACAGCCATTTATTTAGTCCTGGTTTAGTCCTGGTTTAGTCCTGGTTTAGTCCTGGTTCAGACCTGGTTTAGTCCTGGTTTAGTCCTGGTTTAGTCCTGGTTTAGTCCTGGTTCAGACCTGGTTCAGACCTGGTTTTTGTCTCTTTTATTACGTCTTGTTGATGTGAATGTGGGCCGTTGAGGACCGTCTCCATGGCGACAGCAGGAGCCCGTCTCCGTAGCGACCAGCCCATAATAACCCAGTCCTGATGATGAATCATTTCTGCTGCAGTTTACTCCAGAATCTGGATTTAAAGAATAAAACTCAAATCATTCATGAATTTTACATTTTCAGATTTAAAATTGAGAAAAGTAAACAGCACTATTTTATTTAAAGCCTGTTTTTGTGAAAGACTGAATGGTTCTAAAGAGAAATGTGACTGGTGTGAAGGTTTTACTTGGATTTGAACAGGTTTTACTTGGATTTGAACAGGTTCTTTTCATGTCTGCTTTATTTTGGTTCACAGACATTACTCGACAGTTTTTCTCTGTAAAGAGACTAAATCCCTCCGAACAATGACTCAGGCAAAAACCCATTTCCTTTATTTTTTTACTCAGATCCGGTCCCAGTCTCTCAGATATAATAATCAGAATAAAGCCCAGTCAGTCTGAGGACGGAGGCCTGGCTGGAGCGTGGTTCAGGTGCGAGCGGGCCGTAAACGTTCATTTCCTGATGGATTTACGGCTGATGGAAGCGTCTCTCTCTCTTATGGGATTTACTCTGGACCGGGTTTGATCAGGTTCAGGCAGCGCTCTTAGTCCCACTGTTAGTCCTGATTTAGACCTGTTTTCATCATTGGTTTAGTCCAGTTTAATCCAGTTTTAGTCCAGTTTTAGTCCAGGTTTAGTCCTGGTATAAAAGCATACTGCTGTTGTAAGACTCTGGCCACTTTTCTGCTCACTTTTTGTTCTGGGAATTCTTTCTTTCTTACGTCTGCCTTGTCCTAAAACCAGGACTAAACCAGGTCTAAACCAGGTCTAAACCAGGACTAAACCAGGTGTAAACCAGGACTAAACCAGGACTAAACCAGGTGTAAACCAGGACTAAACCAGGACTGAACCAGGACTAAACCAGGTCTAAACCAGGTCTAAACCAGGACTGAACTAGGATTAAACCAGGTCTAAACCAGGACTAAACCAGGACTGAACCAGGACTAAACCAGGTCTAAACCAGGTCTAAACCAGGACTGAACCAGGATTAAACCAGGTCTAAACCAGGTCTAAACCAGGACTGAACTAGGATTAAACCAGGTCTAAACCAGGACTAAACCAGGACTGAACCAGGACTAAACCAGGTCTAAACCAGGACTAAACCAGGTCTAAACCAGGTCTAAACCAGGACTAAACCAGGACTAAACCAGGACCAAACCAGGTCTAAACCAGGTCTAAACCAGACTTTTGCAGCAGAAAAGGAGACAGTGGCTTTGTGTTCAGTCTTTGCGTCGTTGTATAAATTGGACCTCTAGTCAGCACCAATCACAGACACTGTTGCAACTGCTTGAGCCACTGTTTATCTCTATAATTACAGCCATTTTTCTGAACCAAGAATCTATAATAATTGGAGGAAAACAGTGTTTATGAGTGAGAAAAGGACAGGTTCACTCTTTCAAACCGATCGATCAGTTTCAGCGACGACAGACTTAATCAATATTTGGTCTTTATCTCAGTCTTAACCACAGCAGCAGCCCCCTATCAGAGCTGTTTACTCACTGTCACCAATCATCAGAGAGGGGTTCGGGCGCCAAGCTCACGGCAACTTCACGTCCCCACGGAGACCAGAGGGACACATAATGGAATGAACTGCAG
>CM072154.1:24372846-24608895 GCA_036850595.1 Rhyacichthys aspro | reverse complement strand
CATAAAATACTAATCCATTTGACCAAACTGAAGTTTAGAGTTTAGCGTTAGCTTAGCTGTGACTTCAGCGTCAGGACGACAATTATCTCCTCCTCGTTAAACATTACGTGATTGAATTGACAGTATTTATCTGTGTTTTACGTTGTCTCCCTTTTCTCTGTTGATGCTTTTCTTTTTTCAGCTGTTTCTCTGTTAAAAGACATATTCAGCTGAAAATACACTTTATCTGCAGCTATTAAACTTCCTGGAACGTCATGTGACAAGTGTCGACCAATGGGAGCGCTCCTTTTTGGAGCATGTGTAATCCCTCAGAATAAACAGTAGATGGATCATAAAGACTGTTTTTACACAAATTATTGATTTTACAATAAACTATTTGGGTTTAAAGCCTTTTCACAACGAGAAGAAAACAAATTTCAGGAGGAGTGTGTTTAAAGAGGCTCTGTTCTTCTGCAGCGTCTGGTGGCGATGAACATGCCTCTGAACGCTGACGGGATGGTGACGTTTAACGCTACTCTCTTCGCTCTCGTCCGAACTGCTCTGAAAATCAAAACTGAAGGTAAGTGACCTTTCCACACGAGAAACACCAGCAAAATTAAACAAATGTAATTACAGCAAAAGATGTGACGATAAAAGGCTGAGTCAGTGAATGCACCACAGCTCCAGCTCTAAACAGTGTCAGTTTTTTCTTTTTTTGTTTGAAGAACTGAACTTAAATACAAAGAGAGCATCATTTTTTCTCTTGTATGCCTCAGTTTTGCTCCAAACATGGGAACCTTTATGAGTTCTTTAATTCTTTAAGTCTTTGTTCCTCAACAGTCCCGTTATTATTTTCAGTATTGGTTTGATTCAGATTTGAAGTTTTATGGATGTTTTCTGAGCAGGTAACCCTGACGTGGAGAACGAGGAGCTGAGGGCCATCATCAAAAAGATCTGGAAAAGAATCAAACCCAAACTTTTAGACGAGGTGATCCCTCCACACGAAGGTAAAGGTACTGGTGTTTCCTTTTACTAACACTTCACTAACTTCTGTCGGACGGTTCCTGAAGGTAACAGTCCTGACGTCTCACTTTTACTCACTTTTACTGACACAGCTTTGGGTCGAAGCTGAATGTGTTTTAGGAGCAGCTCTGATTCTGTGGTACTTTTACTGCAGTACCAGGAGGCTCCAGAGGGGGCAGTGCATCATTTAGTTCTAATAATACATCCATCAAGATCCCTTTTACTAACTTCTAATAAAACTCACACTTTCATCATTTCTAAAACACTAACTGACATCTTTTAGCATGTTTTATTTTACTGAACCATTTTACAAATAAAAAAAATAGACTAAAGACTGATTAGACTGATCTAATCATTTACACAGAAATCAACAAGAGGACAATAAGTGTTTCACAGGAATCTAATGCCTCTAACCAGACTTATCTCTCTCCTCCCTTCATCCTCCCTTCCTCCCTTCCTCCTCTCCTCGTCTCCTGTCTCCTCTCTCCTCTCCTGTCTCCTCTCTCCTCTCTCCTCTCCTCTCTCCTCTCCTCTCTCTCTCCTCTCTCCTCTCCTCTCTCCCCTCTCCTCTCTCCTCTCCTCTCCTCTCCTCTCTCCTCTCTCCTCTCTCCTCTCTCCTCTCTCCTCTCTCCTCGTCTCCTCTCTCCTCTCCTCTCTCCTCGTCCTCTCCTCTCCTCTCTCTCTCTCTCTCTCCCCTCTCTCTCTCTCTCCTCTCTCCTCTCTCTCTCCTCCTCTCCTCTCCTCTCTCCTCTCTCCTCTCTCTCTCTCTCTCCTCTCTCCTCTCTCCTCTCTCCTCCTCTCTCCTCTCTCTCCTCTCCTCTCTCCTCTCTCCTCTCTCCTCTCCTCCTCTCCTCTCCTCTCTCCTCTCTCCTCTCTCCTCTCCTCTCTCCTCTCATCTCCTCGTCTCCTCTCTCCTCGTCTCCTCTCCTCTCTCCTCTCTCCTCATCTCCTCTCCTCTCTCCTCATCTCCTCTCTCCTCGTCTCCTCTCCTCGTCTCCTCAGAGGAGGAGGTGACCGTGGGGAAGTTCTACGCCACGTTCTTGATCCAGGATTATTTCAGGAAGTTCCGTAAGAGGAAGGAGAGAGGAGGTCTGAGCGGAGAAGTGGAGGACGCTAACCCGTCGGCCGTTCAGGTCAGAAACACTTTTATTAAAATAACTCTGAACACCACGAGGTCACAAGGAAAGAGGAAAGAGGAAAGAGGAAAGGAAACAGAGGCAGGTGCAGATATAAAAGCAATAGATACTGAATGTCCAATGAGATCCAGAGGAAGGAACGTTAGAACACTTTCTAAGATGTGTGTCTGTGTTGTTAAACAAGTTCAGTTTAGTTTGGAATATTTCTGTCGGAGCTTGTGATGAGTTCCTGGGTTTGTTGGTTGTGTGTTAATATTCCAGTTGTGTTAATATTCCAGTTGTGTTAATATTCCAGTTGTGTTAATATTCCAGTTGTGTTAATATTCCAGTTGTGTTAATATTCCAGTTGTGTTAATATTCCAGTTGTGTGTTAATGTTCCAGTTGTGTTAATATTCCAGTTGTGTTAATGTTCCAGTTGTGTTAATGTTCCAGTTGTGTTAATATTCCAGTTGTGTTAATGTTCCAGTTGTGTTAATGTTCCAGTTGTGTGTTAATATTCCAGTTGTGTTAATATTCCAGTTGTGTTAATATTCCAGTTGTGTTAATATTCCAGTTGTGTGTTGATAGTTGTGTAAGGCCGGACTCAAGACTCTGCAGGATCTGGGACCTGAGATGCGTCTGGCTCTAAATGAGGATCTGGAGGAAGAAGAGGAGGCCATGATGGAGGAAGAGGCTCAGTACAAGGTCTGGTTTAATCCTGGTTTAGACCTGGTTTAGTCCTGGTTTAATCCTGGTTTAGTCCTGGTTTAGACCTGGTTTAGACCTGGTTTAGTCCTGGTTTAGTCCTGGTTTAGTCCTGGTTTAGACCTGGTTTAGTCCTGGTTTAGTCCTGGTTTAGTCCTGGTTTAGTCCTGGTTTAGACCTGGTTTAGTCCTGGTTTAGTCCTGGTTTAGACCTGGTTTAGACCTGGTTTAGTCCTGGTTTAGACCTGGTTTAGACCTGGTTTAGTCCTGGTTTAGTCCTGGTTTAGACCTGGTTTAGTCCTGGTTTAGTCCTGGTTTAGTCCTGGTTTAGTCCTGGTTTAGACCTGGTTTAGTCCTGGTTTAGTCCTGGTTTAGTCCTGGTTTAGTCCTGGTTTAGACCTGGTTTAGACCTGGTTTTGACGTGTCCTCTCGTCCTCAGGGCGATGGTGGATACGGAGACAGAGACAGAAGAGGCTCGATGCTGACGCCCACAGGTGACTCTCTTTTAGAAAACCTCTGCTTAACTCTCTCAGGGTTAAAGGTCAGGGTAAAGGTCAGGGTAAAGGTCAGGGTGACCCTCAGTGTCCCGTCCGTCCTCAGGGTCCGGGGGCGGGGTCGGAGACGGCGGCGTCTCAAACGGAGGAGGTCTGATCCACAGAGTGGGGTCTCTCAGCAGAACTCCCACCGGCAGCGAACACGAGGATCTGAGCCGAGCCGGAGACAGACCCTCGGTGGGTCTCCAGAGAAGAGCCTCGAAGAACGGGCCCCTGGAGCACGGGCCCCGCAGACCCTCCTTCAACAAACACAGGTGAGTCCAGGTACAGGTGGGTCTATAACACACAGGTGAGTCTATAACACACACAGGTGAGTCTATAACACACAGGTGAGTCTATAACACACAGGTGAGTCTATAACACACACAGGTGGGTCTATAACACACACAGGTGGGTCTATAACACACACAGGTGGGTCTATAACACACACAGGTGAGTCTATAACACACACAGGTGGGTCTATAACACACACAGGTGAGTCTATAACACACACAGGTGGGTCTATAACACACAGGTGAGTCTATAACACACACAGGTGAGTCTATAACACACACAGGTGAGTCTATAACACACACAGGTGGGTCTATAACACACACAGGTGAGTCTATAACACACAGGTGGGTCTATAACACACAGGTGGGTCTATAACACACACAGGTGGGTCTATAACACACACAGGTGGGTCTATAACACACACAGGTGAGTCTATAACACACAGGTGGGTCTATAACACACAGGTGGGTCTATAACACACACAGGAGAGTCTATAACACACACAGGTGGGTCTATAACACACACAGGTGAGTCTATAACACACACAGGTGAGTCTATAACACACACAGGTGAGTCCAGGTACAGGTGGGTCTATAACACACAGGTGGGTCTATAACACACAGGTGAGTCTATAACACACACAGGTGGGTCTATAACACACACAGGTGGGTCTATAACACACACAGGAGAGTCTATAACACACACAGGTGAGTCTATAACACACACAGGTGAGTCTATAACACACACAGGTGGGTCTATAACACACACAGGTGAGTCTATAACACACACAGGTGGGTCTATAACACACACAGGTGAGTCTATAACACACACAGGTGGGTCTATAACACACACAGGTGGGTCTATAACACACACAGGTGAGTCTATAACACACACAGGTGAGTCTATAACACACACAGGTGGGTCTATAACACACAGGTGAGTCTATAACACACACAGGTGGGTCTATAACACACAGGTGAGTCTATAACACACACAGGTGGGTCTATAACACACACAGGTGGGTCTATAACACACACAGGAGAGTCTATAACACACACAGGTGGGTCTATAACACACAAGGGGTGGGTCTATAACACACAGGTGGGTCTATAACACACAAGGGGTGGGTCTATAACACACACAGGTGGGTCTATAACACACACAGGTGGGTCTATAACACACAGGTGAGTCTATAACACACAGGTGGGTCTATAACACACACAGGTGAGTCTATAACACACACAGGTGGGTCT
This sequence comes from Rhyacichthys aspro, assembly GCA_036850595.1. Lineage (NCBI taxonomy): Eukaryota > Metazoa > Chordata > Actinopteri > Gobiiformes > Rhyacichthyidae > Rhyacichthys > Rhyacichthys aspro. Next base: position 24,603,993 of record CM072154.1, on the reverse strand, counting down.
ATAACACACACAGGTGGGTCTATAACACACACAGGTGGGTCTATAACACACACAGGAGAGTCTATAACACACACAGGTGAGTCTATAACACACACAGGTGAGTCTAGTCTAGTCTGAGTGTTATTTCATTTACCCCGGAGCGTTGAGCGTCTGGTGAAGAGACTCTGTGTTGGATCGACAGGTCAAGGGTCATGGTTCTGATGGACGTATGTTGTTGTTTCAGGAGAGACTCCAGGGACAGATTCTGTAGAAACGGAGACGTGGAGTCGTTTGGAGGCGAGGGTTTCTACAGAGAGGAGGACGCTGAGAGCGTGGACAGAGACAGGTACAGATCTAAACACTACATCAGAACTAAACCAAAGGAAGGAGCAGGAGACGTTAGAACAATAACTGTTCTAACTGTAGATGAATGTATTTTTATGTCATGTTTGTAACTCGTGGTGTTTTCTCAGACGTTATCCCGACGAGCCGCCGCTGTACAGAGACCACTACAACGGACACTACTCCGGCGGTCACTACGGCAACGGCTACAGCGGCGGTAACTACGGCGACGGCTACGGCGAGGGCCGCAGGACGACGAGGAGGCGGTTGCTCCCGGCGACGCCCACAGGACGAAAACCATCCTTTAACCTTCAGTGTCTCCGGAGACAGGACAGTGACGACCTGCCCCCGCCCGGGACCTACCACCCCACCTCCCCGCCCCGGAGAACCCGACAGGTAACACCCGACAGGTAACACTAGAGAGGTAACACTAGAGAGGTAACACCCGACAAGTAACACTAGAGAGGTAACACCCGACAGGTAACACCCGACAGGTAACACTAGAGAGGTAACACTAGAGAGGTAACACTAGAGAGGTAACACCCGACAAGTAACACCCGACAGGTAACACTAGAGAGGTAACACCCGACAGGTAACACTAGAGAGGTAACACTAGAGAGGTAACACCCGACAAGTAACACTAGAGAGGTAACACCCGACAGGTAACACTGGACAGGTAACACTAGAGAGGTAACACCCGACAGGTAACACTAGAGAGGTAACACCCGACAGGTAACACTAGAGAGGTAACACTAGAGAGGTAACACCCGACAGGTAACACTGGACAGTCCTGGTTCAGACCTGGTTCAGTCCTGGTCTAGTCCTGGTCTAGTCCTGGTCTAGTCCTGGTCTAGTCCTGGTTTAGTCCTGGTTTAGTCCTGGTTCAGTCCTGGTTTAGTCCTGGTTTAGAACTGGTCTATTCCTGGTTTAGTCCTGGTTTAGAACTGGTCTATTCCTGGTTTAGTCCTGGTTTAGAACTGGTCTAGTCCTGGTTTAGTCCTGGTTTAGAACTGGTCTAGTCCTGGTTTAGTCCTGGTTCAGTCCTGGTTTAGTCCTGGTTTAGTCCTGGTTTAGTCCTGGTTCAGTCCTGGTTTAGTCCTGGTTCAGTCCTGGTTCAGTCCTGGTCTAGTCCTGGTCTAGTCCTGGTCTAGTCCTGGTCTAGTCCTGGTCTAGTCCTGGTCTAGTCCAGCTCTAACCTCTGGTCTCTCTCAGGGCTCTTACGGAGGGTTCGAGTCCCGCTCCTCGTCCTCGTCCTGGGCCCACCCCGGTCCTCGTCGGGGCCGGCTGCTGTACGCTCCTCTGATCCTGGTGGAGGAGCAGGAGGAGCGCTGGGGCCCCGAGGGGAAGGGCCCCCAACCTCCAGGTCAGGGCCCGTACTCTCTGTGTGTTTCCTAAAGTCTGGTTCTGTTTCTGAGGCTCCTTCTGTTGCAGGTGTGAGCGGAGCAGGCCCCGGGCCCTCCTGGTACGGTGGCCCTCCAGGGACATCAGGTCAGGACCACACTTTATTTAGTTATTGTTGATTGTTGACGTTTGAGGCTGAGGCTGTGTTCTGTGTTTGTAGCTCCGCCCCCTCCTCCGTACAGAGCCTACACCACCCTGAGGGTCCCGTCTCAGCTCGGGGCCCACTTCACCGAGAAGAGAGGCTCCGCGGACAGTCTGGTGGAGGCGGTGAGTCCTGATGTAGTCCTGGTTTAGTCCTGGTTTAGGGTCCTGGTCCCTCCTGTGGTCACTGCTGGGGTTAGACTTTATTAAGTCTTAGATTGATACTGGTTTAGTCCCAGTTTTGTTCTGGTCTAACCCCGGTCTTATGTTTGCCTCAGGTCCTGATCTCTGAGAGTCTAATACTTGGTTTAGACCTGATCTAGTCTTGTTTTACACCAGGTCTGGTCCTGGTCTGATCCTGGTTTAACCCGGTCTAACCCCGGTCTTGTCTGGTCCTCAGGTCCTGATCTCCGAGGGTCTGGGACTTTATGCTCGTGACCCGAAGTTCGTTGCGTTTGCGAAGCGGGAAATCGCCGACGCGTGTCACATGACCGTAGACGAGATGGAGTCCGCCGCCAGCGACCTGCTCGGTTCCCACGGCAACCACGGTCTCCTGGGCGACGCCTCCTCCCCGGCGACGACCCCCGACCCCACCGCCGTGTACAGCGACGAGGAGCCAATCAGAGCGGGCCGCGAGGAGGACGAGCTCGCCGACGAGATGAGCTGCGTCACGTCCTTCTGAGGAGGAACCGACCAATCAGGAGCCAGGGGGGTTTAAACCCACCAATCAGGAGCCAGGAGGGTTTAAACCCACCAATCAGGAGCCAGGAGGGTTTAAACCCACCAATCAGGAGCCAGGAGGGTTCAAACCCACCAATCAGGAGCCAGGAGGGTTTAAACCCACCAATCAGGAGACAGGGGGTTCAAACCGACCAATCAGGAGCCAGGAGGGTTCAAACCGACCAATCAGGAGCCAGGAGGGTTCAAACCATCAGGGAGCAGGAGGGTTTAACCCACCAATAGGACCAGGAGGGTTCAACCGACCAATCAGGAGCCAGGAGGGTTTAAACCCACCAATCAGGAGACAGGGGGTTCACATAAACAGGGGTTCAAACCAAAAGAGTTCACCACCAAATAAGAGTTCAAAATAGGAAGATTTAACCCAATAAAATATAACAAAAAAAGGTTAAAAAAAAGGATTCAAACCAATCGGCAGGAGGGTTCAAACCCACCAATCAGGAGGCAGGAGGGTTCAAATCGACCAATCAGGAGGCAGCAATGTAAGACAATGGCACGAAACGGTTTGGTTTGTTTTTGACGCACAAAACAATGGACCAAAATGAAAAGACATTGAACTATTTTGATTAAAGACTTAAAAATGAATATTATAAATAGAAGGGAATTTCTATATATATATACAAGAAAAGAGAACTTTTTTAACAAGTGAAAGTCAAGGTAAAAGTTAAGTTGGAGTGGACTAAACTGCAATTACTATTTTTAACAAAAAAGAAATATGAAGATTTTAAGCTCTGATTTTAAAAAGAAAGAATAGAGCTTTAATTTTACTGAAGAAGAGCTGTGAGTGAATCCAAGATGGCCGCTGTTGTTTGTTTAGAGACTGACTGTTTTTTCTCGGTCTGTTTGGCTTCGAAACAGTCCCACTATTTTCTAAACTGAAAGTGCATTTGTCGTAACAGTTTAATAAAACAACAAAACATTTACTTTTTCAAAATATTTTCCAAAATAACAAATTTGTAAAGGCTGTGAAATAAGATGGCAGCATGAAGCAGGAGGGTCTCCAGTTACTGAAAGATAAGATGGCCGACAATTCAGACTTTAACGATGGAAAGTGAATCATGTGACTTTTCTCTGTTTTTGGAGCTGACTTTTAAAACATTCCCATTTTTATTCCACATTTAAAAAGTGGAAATATTTCAAAATCAAATGGAAAACACTGCTTTAACCACACCAGTGTCTGTCTCTGCTGTTTTTATTTGTAAAACTGTGTCTTTTTTACTCTGTGTTTTTTTAAAGGTTTTCTTTGTCTTTTTCATATAATTTTCTCTCGTCACATTCATGTCCCTCCGTCTCGTCTCTTCTGTTCTGATGAGTTTCCCTCAGGTTTATTCCGACACTAAGGGCTTTTTCTTCAGATTTTACGCCTGGTTCCTTTTTCAAACGACAAACACAACCCTTTACCTCAAATAAAACCTTTCAACAAGTCTCTGTCTCATTCTTCTGTCTTTTTATATTTAAATTCCTATATTTCCTCTTTTATTTGTGTCATAATCTAGAAGAGTGGAGTCAAGTCAAAGTGGTGAGGGGCAATATTATTGTATTCACTCTTCATTTTGACTCTTTATTTAATGTACTATAAATTGTAAAAAGCCCTTTTAGAGACAGGTTATGATTAAATATATGATATATCAGATTACCAGGAAGATAATATATGTATCTGTCCCTAATAAATAAACCATAAATGTCCCTTCATTGTAAATAAATAAATAAATGATGCTAATACATATGAAAACTCCAGAAGCACATTTTGTAGAGAGGCCATATTTAATGAGGACTGTCCCACTTTCTCTCATGTCTCAACAAATATCTATCTCATGTCCCAGTTTTGAACAGACCATTTTAACAAACACTAATCACTGCAGTGACTTCAAAACACTCATTTTATTATTTGCCCTGCTGTGTTTTTACCTATAAACAGGAAATACATTAAAATAAATGCTGTAAGTCTGTAGCTGCACTGGGAACACGTGCATCTAAAGTGTAATTACTGGATGGTCTGAAAGGTTTTGTTTTTTTTCCGGTTATTTCAGTTGAAACGCACCAGTGCAGTTCATTTTTACTGCTCATAAAACAACAATAACCATAGTTTAATCAGAACAGGTTTTTGTATGAATCTGGTCACTGTCACTGTCTGCTCAGCCTCACAGCGCCCTCTCCTGGTCCTCTCGTGTCTCTACAGCAGTGTTCTCATTAAAACATCTGCAGAGGGTCACATCTGTCTCACCTCTGGCCACAAACCTCACATTAATGAGCAACTTTGTGAGATTATTGTCAAAAGAACAGATGATAATAATGAGCAGAGAACAAACAAGGGCCATATTTTCATCTGGATTTGTTTTTAGTTCTAAATTAATGATATTAAGTTTTGGATCTTCGTTTGTTTAAAAAACTAATGTAATTACAGTGAAATACTGTCAGATGGCAACAGTAAAAACCTGTAAAACATCAGTAAATACAGTGAATTACTGTGAAACATAAAGATGCTGCACTAACAACTATTTGCAGCCAAACACTATATTCTATTGTATTTTTATTCAGACAGCTTCCACAATCTCAACTTTATTTTCATAATTTATATCTTTAACAATAGCCCTTATATACTGTTGTACAATCTAAATCTAATTAATAAAGATGAAAGGCAGTTTAACCTTGGGTCTGTGTCAGACACACATCTGTGTCTTTAAACTGCTCTGAGTGAAAATAAGAACTCTTCCCAACAACACAACAATAACAGGATACATTACAGCTCATATAAACATCCTTGTCTTTAGTTTAATATTTTGTTGTCATCTCTATAAAGCGTCCCCTCCTACGTACGTCATGACGCACGCGCCCTCTGAAGGACACTCTAGAAACCGTCAATATCTTTTAAAAATCTTTCGAAAACTTCATAAACACATCGCTCTGTGTTTATCCCACTCGTGTTCTTCTCTCACAAACACTTCTCCTTCCTTCCTTCCTTCCTTCCTTCCTTCCTCCCTTCCTCCGTCCATCCCTCCGTCCTGGTACTTCCGGGCTGACTCCAGCTGATGCTGATGCTGACGCCACAGCCTCCTCCTCCTCCTCCTCTTCCTCCTTCGCGCTGAATCTCACCGTTTCTCGCCTGAATCTCGTCTGTTTCTCGGTGTCTGCGGTGAGCTCTCGACAGGAGGCAGGATGGACGTCGTGAATCAGGTAAAACAACAACAAAAAAACACATTTCCAACCGCGCAATTCCCTTTATTCCTTCCATTTTCTTTCTAATCTCTGTATTCACACTCAAGTATTCGTGTTTTTCCGTCTCGTTTTGGCATTAATTCTGCGTCTGGGGTCGTGGTACATCGTCACGTATCTTGTGCTTCAAAATCAAAGTGAAAACGTTAAGAAAATTTGCGTTAAATCGACGAAATAGTGATTCTTTTATTTGTCAAAACGTTCGGCTATTTTCGGTAATTTCCGTCATTCTTCGGCGTCCCATTGGTTTACATTGGGCTCCGTAGACTTCAACACGAACGCGTCAAAATACGGATGTTTTGATGATTTTAAACGGGTTTAACGTGTTTATTCGCGTCAAACAAACACGTTTCCCTCCCTTGGTTTGGTTTGGAGAAGGGTTTAAGGTGGAATAAAAGGAAAGTGTTGTTTTTTAAGGGTGTAATCGCGTCTGTTTGTGCGGTTGTAAAAGAAAATGGCAGCCAGTGAAAAGGATGGAGAAGGATGGAGCATCCTCTGTTTCCGCTGATACTGATGCTGAGCTGCTCCATCGTGTTTGTCCTCAAATTAAACCTCATTTGAATCTAAAATGATGTAATAAATCCAGTAAAGCAGCACCTTTTGACGCAATAACGCGATGCTAGCTCATAATTAATGCTAATACCTTGAATATCCGCGACACGAAACAGAGATACAGCTTATTTCTGCATTTTCTCCTGAAAATAAACTCCAAATCTAATATTAATGTGCTATTCCCTTCGTAATTACTTTAGAATTAGAGAATTATTCCATTAAAAACGTGTGACTGCTTTTTGAGTTAATATTAAAGTAAGAAGGTGATTAATTTATGTTTTGTCAACTTTATTTTATTAAAAACACAGTAAAATGAATTAATATGTTCCTACAGTGACTGTTAAGGAAAATACGACGCGTAATAGTATTAAAAATAGTTCTTAACCCTGAAACTATATATTTTCAGATTTCTCATAAACAATTGTATGTCTAAATCTATATCTATAATCTATATCTTGTGAAATGATCTAATTAAACTCATATGGAATATAATTAATTAAATATACATGCTGTTATATTGTTGATGAAGATAATGGTAAATTAAAAAGTCCAAATGACGTCACATGCTTAATGCACATGTCTATTTTATCATTAAACTATGACTAATATAAATATAAACAAATAGAATTTAATCAACAAACATAAATAAATAAATAGATCAAGTGCATATTTATCAGATGTGGTTTAGCTGCAAAAACATAATTATCAGGAAATGGCTTTGGTTTAAATGCTCTGACTTCATCAAAAAGAAAAAAATATATTTGACCAAAGCAGCAGGATTTGATCTCTTCATTTTTAATCATTTGACTCTTTGTGAAATCATTAAAGTCAAAACCTGTTCTATTTGATCAACATCTGAGCCTCAGCAGCGAAAGGCTTCAGTCACAAATCTATCAGAAATATGTTTATCAGACTCTGGATGAACACAGCTGAGAGAAGAAGAAACAGTCTGTATTAAAGTAGATTCTAAAACATGATCATGTGTAAAATCAGAGGCGTATGAAGCACACGTGTCAAAAATAACCAAAGAGTCCGTTAGGCTCCGCCCACAGCCAGGTGCAGCTCGTTCAGGTCGTAGTTCTGATTAACTGTGAAACAATACACACCCTAAATATTGTTAAATATTGACCTTTTCGTGTTGCTTTTTAATAATAATAATGAAAATATCTCTTCACATTTTGTCTCTGATACAAAACTCTTGAGACGAGCTGAATGTTTTTGTGAGTAACTCTTTTTGGTAAAAATCTGAAGAGTTTGGATGAAGCTCTGAACTGTTTTAGTTTTAGACAAATCTAACTGTTTCAGGAAAATATCAGACAAAGAGATCATTTTAATTCAAAGTTTAATTTCACTCTGTAGTTTTAGGTCATAAACCAAATGTAAGCTTTTTAACCCAGTGAAGAAATTCCTCCAAACACAGAGTAAAATATTATCTGGACATATCGATAATAAAGATAGAGCTTTAGACAGATGGAAAACCTTTATTGCAGTGAACGGTCACAGACTGAAGCAGCACTGCTCTTCACTGCATCTTTATTTATTAACCAATAAAATGAAACAGATACAGAAGTAGATTTGCGTTGTTGGGTCTGATCCTGCCACAGACACAGCTCAGTGTCAGGTTTCAGTTTGTAATAAATGATCTTTAACATCAACACGAGCAGCTGTTTGTGAAACTGACTCCAGAGAAAATCAATGAAACTCATCTGTGCTTTATCAGAACCTCCTCACTCTGTTCTAACGTTCACTCTAACGTTCACTCTAACGTTCACTCTGCTCTAACGTTCACTCTAACGTTCACTCTAACGTTCACTCTGCTCAAACGTTCACTCTAACGTTCACTCTGCTCAAACGTTCACTCTAACGTTCACTCTAACGTTCACTCTGCTCAAACGTTCACTCTAACGTTCACTCTAACGTTCACTCTGCTCTAACGTTCACTCTGCTCTAACGTTCACTCTATCGTTCACTCTGCTCTAACGTTCACTCTGCTCTAACGTTCACTCTAACGTTCACTCTAACGTTCACTCTGCTCTAACGTTCACTCTAACGTTCACTCTGCTCTAACGTTCACTCTAACGTTCACTCTAACGTTCACTCTAACGTTCACTCTGCTCTAACGTTCACTCTAACGTTCACTCTGCTCTAACGTTCACTCTAACGTTCACTCTGCTCTAACGTTCACTCTGCTCTAACGTTCACTCTAACGTTCACTCTAACGTTCACTCTGCTCTATCGTTCACTCTAACGTTCACACTAAAGTTCACTCTATCGTTCACTCTAACGTTCACACTAAAGTTCACTCTAATGTTCACTCTAACGTTCACTCTAACGTTCACTCTATCGTTCACTCTAACGTTCACTCTAACGTTCACTCTATCGTTCACTCTAACGTTCACTCTAACGTTCACTCTAACGTTCACTCTGCTCTAACGTTCACTCTAACGTTCACTCTAACGTTCACTCTAACGTTCACTGCAGACGGGAGGGAACTGGGGTCATTCCAACTCCTCCAAAACCCAGAAATGATTAATCGCTCAGATTTTATTGTCCGTGTGTGATGCCAGACAATAATTTAAGATCTGTGTGGATTTACGGAGCGTTCAGGACCACAGCCCTGTCCTCAGAGCCTCCTTCAGGGTCAGACGAAAAAAACAGCCTTCAGGGAAAGAGCAGGAGCTATCTGTCTTTTAATTTATCGTGTTAGCACAAACTGCATCTTTCGCCCACACAATGACACATTCGTCTGGATAAACCACACAAACCAGTGTCCAAATAGTTCATCATACGAACAAATGACTTAAATGAATATAGTCCATGATAATATCAGCAGGAACGGTTCATGTGAGTGAGAGGAGCTGGGGTCAGGGGTCACAGACGGGAAAACTCTTCTGTATCTGCTTAACTTCATAAATAACACTTTTATTTTGCAGTATATATATTATATTGCAGTGTTTGTGCATCATCCTGGTGCTGATGAATGCATCATGATGCATTCATGTGCTTCTCGGAAACTCTGAGTATCTGAGATAAGAAGTGGTTCTTCTGACTTTGGTGTGTTCAGGTGATTTCAAGAAACGCAAAAAACCCCAAAACAATCTAAACCATAACAACAGGAAGATGGAGTCATAAATGTGTTAATGTTGTGTTTAAATCCAGTCACAGCAGCAGTTATTAGCAGCGCTTCAAGAAAAGGAAGACTATTCAAAACATAAGAAGTGAACATAACGTGTGTTGAAACCTCTAAATACAGACGGAAATAAATAAGTAACTTAGTATAAGTATTTTAAACTAAAATATCTTAAACATTAGCGTTCTCCTCTTGTTGATGATAAAAATAACCTCAACAGAGTCTCAGTGAGTTTCAGAGTCTGTTGTTCCGACTCCAGCAGGATTCATCTGCATTTATCAAGTCAGAAGAACATATATTCCGCGGAGCACCTGAATGCACCGTGAGTGTGCAGCTGTAAAAAGGAAGTGTTAAACTGAAAGGCTGTTTTACACAACGACGCGTTTTCACAAAACCACAATGATTCTGTTTTGAATCCGAGGTGCTTTGGTCACAGTCTCTGCAGCAGGAACCCGCCCCCTACTGGTCAGGCCGGTGTACTGCACCGTGTTGGTTGTGTGATTCAAAAGTGTAAAAGTGTCTAATTGGAAACAGCTGACCTCTCCTGGTGTTGTTCTGGTTATTCCTGTCTGACTGATCTCTGTGTGTGTTGCAGCTGGTGGCCCAGGGTCAGTTCAGAATCCTCAAAGTCCCTCTGGGCTTCATCAAGGTCCTACAATGGGTGAGTCTGTCCCGCCTGAGCCAAAAACCATCCATGTGACATCCAGAAAGAAAACCCTGAATCTGGTTTTAGTTCTAGTTTAGTCTGGTCCTGGTTTAGACCTAGTTTAGTCCTGGTTTAGTCCTGGTTTAGACCTGGTTTAGTCCTGGTTTAGACCTGGTTTAGTCCTGGTTTAGTCCTGGTTAAGTCCTGGTTTAGTCCTGGTTTAGACCTGGTTTAGTCCTGGTTTAGTCCTGGTTTAGTCCTGGTTTAGACCTGGTTTAGTCCTGGTTTAGTCCTGGTTTAGTCCTGGTTTAGACCTGGTTTAGTCCTGGTTTAGTCCTGGTTTAGACCTGGTTTAGACCTGGTTTAGTCCTGGTTTAGACCTGGTTTAGTCCTGGTTTAGACCTGGTTTAGTCCTGGTTTAGACCTGGTTTAGTCCTGGTTTAGACCTGGTTTAGTCCTGGTTTAGTCCTGGTTAAGTCCTGGTTTAGTCCTGGTTTAGACCTGGTTTAGTCCTGGTTTAGTCCTGGTTTAGTCCTGGTTTAGTCCTGGTTTAGTCCTGGTTTAGTCCTGGTTTAGACCTGGTTTAGTCCTGGTTTAGACCTGGTTTAGTCCTGGTTAAGTCCTGGTTTAGACCTGGTTTAGACCTGGTTTAGTCCTGGTTTAGTCCTGGTTTAGATCTGGTTTAGACCTGGTTTAGTCCTGGTTTAGACCTGGTTTAGTCCTGGTTTAGTCCTGGTTTAGATCTGGTTTAGACCTGGTTTAGTCCTGGTTTAGACCTGGTTTAGACCATTTTTTCTGGTAAACAAGCCAACATTTATTCCTTAAAACCGAGAAAAGCCTGGTGAAAACCTGCCTGAACCGGTTCTGCTCGGTCCTGGCCCAGACCCACAGAGAACAGATGGTCTCGGTCGGACTCGCTGTGGGAGGGGCCTGCTCCGTCTCCATGGAAACTGGACAGGAGGAGGCGTGTCCCGGTCCATCTCCACGGCGACGCGGTTCCAAAGGGGGCGTGGCTTGTTTCCGTAGCGACCGCAGTGACAGATGCTGCTGGTTTTAGTGTTTACAGTGACTCAGCGTTTTATATTTAAACAAGTGATGAGTCATGCTTCTGCAGAGATGCTCTTTATTTAAATCCAGAATCTGACTTTATTTACATTTACAAATCAGACCTGGTCCTGGTTCAGACCTGGTCCTGGCTCTGACCTGGTCCTGGTTCAGACCTGGTCCTGGCTCTGACCTGGTCCTGGCTCTGACCTGGTCCTGGCTCAGACCTGGTTCTGGCTCAGACCTAGTCCTGGTTCAGACCTGGTCCTGGCTCTGACCTGGTCCTAGTTCAGACCTGGTCCTAGTTCAGACCTGGTCCTGGTTCAGACCTGGTCCTAGTTCAGACCTGGTCCTGGCTCAGACCTTTTCTGGAGCAGGTTTAGTCCAACATTTGTTGAATCAGACTCTTTTCTTACAAATGAAATAAAAAAAAAGCTAATTTCACATCAGTCTGTGTTTTATCAGAATAATGAAGGATATTATTTGAACTGTTCTGATTGGCTGAAAGGAGCAGGTGACAGGAGCCTCGTCCAATCAGCTCCAGGTTTTACTCTGAAGACCCTCCCTTTGGAAAGATCTGTTAGGACACCAACACACTGTCGGGGAAACCTCATTGAATATGATTAATTGTTAATTGAGTGAATGATGTGGACCTGCAGGTTTTTGCTGATACACATTTCTGTTGTGTTCTGTCGTAGTTCTTTGCGATCTTTGCCTTCTCGACCTGCGGCAGCTACTCGGGGATGTTCAGGATGTCTGTGGAGTGTAAGAACCGCACCGACAGCGACCTGAGCATCGAGGTGGAGTTCGAGTACCCCTTCAGGTCAGGACCTCACCGTTAGACTCAAACACTACTGAGTCTTCACAACGTTTTTATGAACCTCGTCCTGATTTATTTGGAGATTATTGTCTCCGTCACAGCTGTAGCCTGCTCCGAGCTCGTCCTGCTCTGGACCTCAGGATTTTTTGTTAAATGTACAAAAAAAGCACTGTGTATAGTGCTCAACCATAACTGAAATATAAATACTACCAAACAAAAACAGATTAAAGCAATTACAACAAAATGAAATAAAGACGGAACTAGAAATAGCTTCAACATAAACACACAACTTTATGTTCCACAAAAGTCCTCCTGAAATCCTCTAAACTCTTCCTCTTGAGGTTTATCTCCGTCTCGGCTGATTGTAGTGTTTGTTTGGAGCTGTGATGTTCCCTCAGAGACCCTCCCTCGTCCCGCTGCAGGTTCACCTGTACCTGACCCTCCTCTGTGTTTCAGACTGCACCAGGTGTACTTCGACGCTCCCACCTGTAAAGGAGGCACCACCGAGCGATACTTCCTGGTCGGGGATTACTCGTCTTCGTCGGAGTTCTTCGTGACGATCGGGGTCTTCGCCTTCCTCTACGCCACGGCCGCCCTCAGCATCTACGTCTTCTTCTTCGAGAAATACAAGGAGAACAACAAGGGGCCGCTCATCGTGAGTTCAGTGTTACACAGTGATGTAGATACGTCACACTGAAGGGTTTAAGGAGGAGAAGAGGACTGATGCATTACTGTGGTCCTCAGAGGGCTATTGCTTATTGTAACAGGAATCATCGGAAAAATAGAGAATAAAAATAGAGAAACAGCAGCAAATGAAACATGGATAAATGTTGGTGATGCTTCAGTGTTTAATGAGACAGAGATAATAACAGGATCACTACAGTCTACAACGATAAACTATAAAGATAAGTTTTAGGTCAGATCTCAACTTGATTTAATGTAACGTAGTATTTTGTGGTGAAAATTTGGTCTGGTTTGGCTTTTTTTTAAATAAAAGAAGCAGGAAAGGTTACTGCTGCTGTTGGAGCTGAGACCGGGACAAAAAACTAAACTAAGAACTGCACGGTGTCGACCAATGGGAGCGCTCCTTTTTACCTGAAGTGAGCTGTGATTGGACAAAATCCTGCTGTGGACTGATCATTCTCATCTATTAAAATCCTTCATTATAAAGACTAGATCACGTCTTAAGGTCTCATTTTTTCAGATGATTCCTGTTACAATAAACTTTAGGAGATTACACTGAAAAAATAAACACAGACGGCTCCGGACCCTCTCAGCCCTAACCCTGACCCTCTCTGCTGCAGGACCTGGGGGTCACCGCGGTCTTCGCCTTCATGTGGCTGGTGTCGTCTGCAGCTTGGGCCAAAGGTCTGTCCGACGTCAAAACAGCCACTGATCCAGAGAAAGTGGTGACTCTGATCGACGCCTGCGACAACGAGGGCAACCGCTGCAGAGAGGTCCACGACCCGGTCATGTCCGGGCTCAACACCTCCGTGGTAAGTCCTGGTTAGACCTGGTTTAGTCCTGGTTTAGTCCTGGTTTAATCCTGGTTTAGACCTGGTTTAGACCTGGTTTAGTCCTGGTTTAGTCCTGGTTTAGTCCTGGTTTAGTCCTGGTTTAGTCCTGGTTTAGTCCTGGTTTAGGCCTGGTTTAGGCCCAGTAGAAACGAGGCTGAAGAGTCCTTGTTTTGTTCTGGTTTGATTATTTCTTCTCGTTTTGTTTCTTTCAGGTTTAATTTATCTCAGTCTTGTTTTTATGGCGCCTGGCTTAATTTTTCTTGCTGTTTCTCATCTTTAGGCTTTTTTCTTAATTTTTTCCTTTCTTGAAAGGCATTCAGTTTCATTATTTTGACAGTTTCGTCTCTGTTTGTATATTTTGGGTTAATTTCTCCCTCTATCTGAACTGTAAGGCTTTACTATTTCTCCCGTTTTTTTGTTTTCTTGGTTTGATTTCTTCTATTTTTTTGTCTTTCAGGCATTTTGCGTCATTATTTTCTCCCTATTTCTTGTCTTTAAGGCGTATATCTTGAATAAATTCTCCTTTTCTCTCGTCTTTCAGGCGTTCGACTCTGTTATTTCTCCCTCGGTCTCGTCTTTCAGGCGTTCGGCTCCGTTATTTTTCACTCGGTCTCGTCTTTCAGGCGTTCGGCTCCGTTATTTTTCCCTCGGTCTTGTCTTTCAGGCGTTCTGCTCCATTATTTTTCCCTCGGTCTTGTCTTTCAGGCGTTCAGCTCCGTTATTTCTCCCTCGGTCTTGTCTTTCAGGCATTCGGCTCCGTTATTTCTCCCTCGGTCTTGTCTTTCAGGCGTTCGGCTTCATAAACCTGGTGCTGTGGGCTGGAAACCTGTGGTTCGTGTTCAAAGAGACGGGGATCATCGCTCCGTTCATGAGGGCCCCTCCTCCTCAGGCCAAACCCGCACCGGACGCCTACGGCCAGCAGGGGGCGTACGAGCAGGACCCCTACGCCTCCAACCAGGGCGGGTACCAGCCGGACTACAGCCAGCAGGGCTACAACCAGGTGAGACCCACTAAAACCTGGTCCAACTAGAACCAGCTCTTCTTCAACTAAAACCTGTTCCAATCCAACTTAGACCCATGCAAATCCATCTAAAACCAGTTTAAATCCAACTAAAACCAGTTTAAATCCAACTAAAGCTTGTTCAAATCCAATAAAACCTGCTTAAATCCAAATGAAACCTGTTCTAATCCAACTAAACCCTGTAAGAGTCTATAATTAAGTGCTACTGACAATTGAATTTAGGATCTTTATTTTAAGTTTTTGATTGCAGTAATGTACTTATATTTTGCCTGTGTCTGATTTTCTGTTGTGTGTTTTGAAGGATGCAGAGTACGGTCAGGGCTACGGCCAGCAGGGGGCGCCCACCTCCTTCTCTAATCAGATGTGAGCCCAGCATTTACCACAAACAGGTGAGGAACACTTTTAAAACCAGATTAAAGTTAATCAATGTTCTTAGCTGAGTCTGTCTGAGACCCGAGGAAACTCCTAAAAACCTGCAGAAATACATCAGAGGACTTTATTTCATATTTTGACTCCTGCCACTGTTTTAATGAAATTGCCAGTTACCGTTTCTGTCGTGCTTTTTTATGATGATCCACATAAAACTTTTGAAAACAATGTGACAGTAATGAATGTGTTTGTTCAGGAACGTTCCACTGATCTGACAATAAGGTTTTAGAATTTCTTTGCATTTTTATTCAAATATCAATCATCAATCAAACTTCATTCAGCTTAAAGCAGCTCAAGGTGCTTCACAAAATAAAATCACACAATATTCACAACAGTTTAAAACAGTGGTGGCTTTATTTCACTTTATTTATTCAGTAACAAAGAATAGAGTAAAATAATGTATAAAATAAATTGAAAGTCAAATCAATATTTTTATAAGACACCCAACATAAAAGCTAAATAAACTCTGTGTTTGTTCACCAGACTCCAGACTTTAATGTGACATTCTGTAAAAGTTTTGTTGATGTCTAATTAAATCTAATCTAATCTAATCCCATGTTTCTTCTTATTGTTGTTTGTGTTTTTTCAGAAAGCGTCGGAGTGAAGCTCCAGCGTCTGCCTGTCGTCCGTCTGAGTGTGTTCGGGGGGGAGGGAGGGTCAAGGGTCAAACGGGGCAGAGACCTTTAGATGTTCACTATAATCAATGTGTAAATGAATTGAAAAAGCACCAGAACCAATCCGTGTATCAATAATGTTATTGATGATGAAGTGTGTAGATATCACTCTGACAGATGTTTATTATAATCCTATAGAAGATATTTGAGTTCGGGTTTTTTAAAGAAATGAACCGTTCAGACTGGGCTCCTTCACAAATAATATAATAAACACATAAATAATAATAAATAATACAGACTGGTGTGAAGGAAGAGGTTTAGACAGGTCCAGGCTCCAGAACATGCTTCATATTTATCCCTTTCTTTTATAATTTACCAAGAAACACAAGGAGAGTGACTAATGAATACTGTTAGTTTAAATCTCAACCTGTTCAAAACCAACTAAAACCTGCTGAAAATCAACTAAAACCCCTGAAATCCAACATAAACCTGTTCAAATCCATCTGTAACCCTTTTAAGTCCATTTAAAACATGTTCAAATCCAACTAAGACCTGTTCAAATCCATCTAAAACCAAACCGACGTGAGGGATGTGATATAAAGAACAAACAGACACCAGCTGTAAACCGTTCAGATCTAACTCTGTCTCTTTCAAAACCAACGGCTTCCTGTGTTTACTCCGTTGTTTTTTTGCTGCATGTAAATACAAACAGGAAGTGATGTCATTCAACCCCGAGCCCAGTCTGAACCGGACTTCCTGCTGCTGGAGCCTGGATCCAAAATGGCCGCCGCCGTTTTCTCACAGTTTCGCCCTGTCTCTGCTGTCTGTTACATTCCTCTGGAGAAACGTCCCTCTCGACTGACTTTAAACACTTTATTTATCTTTACATCAGCTTTAATTTATGTTTTAATCTTTTATAAGCTTTAAAATATAGATGAATCCTTGTGAAGTGGGAATAATATCAGGTTCAAGAATGAACGTATGGTTTTAAATTGTTTTGAAAACTGCTGTCTTTAGGGAGACTTTAACTCCCATGAATCAGAAAGCTGCACAATCTTAATTTTGGAAAGGTTTGCGGAAATGTATGTTGTATGTTTGTTTACTGTTATTTTATTTTGAAAGGAGGAAAAAGTAATCGAGGAGGAAAAAAGAAAGAACAAAATGATTTGAAGAAATGGACAGTGAACATTCTGACAAAAAGTAATGAAATATTGTTTAAAAAATATAGAAGGAATGACTCCACTTCCCATGATGCATTTCAGCAACAACAGCTTTCTGCCAAAACTTCATTAATACCTCTTTATTTAAATATCGTTGAGCGGGACGTTCCTCTTCTTCTGCCAAACCCAGTGTTGTTATTGGTGGAGTCCTGGGCCAATCAGCTTCCAGCTCGTGTCGTTGTCGCCGGGCGGTTTTTATTTTTGTTTTTGGGGAAAAAGTGGTGCATGGTGCTGTGTTTATGCTTGTGTCGTAAAAGTAAAGAGTGTCGGTGATTCTACCCTGTTTCCTCCGAGTGAAAGAGACCTTTATTTATTCATCTGTACCTCTTTTTTTATTTTGTTCATTTATTTTCTTACTTTTGAAGGAAAAAAGGTTATTTACTTAAGTCGTAAGATTATGAGTTAAAGGGACGAAAGAAACGACCAATACTTAATGGTGTAGTCTCATTTTTTCCAATTGTACTTTGTTTATTTAGAAACAGAAGGAAGGAAGGTGCATTTTAAACCTAAGTACAGCTCAGAGTATGTTTAGGGACTTCCTTTAGAAAGAAAGAAAATGGATAAGGATGGAAGGATAAGAAGGGTGGAAGTGTTCAAGGAAGGAAGAAAACCACATTTATTTATCAGATTAAAAGGTTAGAAGTTAACATGGGCCTGGTTTGTGATAGTGGAGATAGAGCTGAGGACGTAGGGAAGGAAACAAGGAATAAAGAACAAAGGAAAAAATAAAAACATAAAGGAATAAGGGATGATAGAAAAAGTTAAGTCCAGCTCTTCCTCCTTTTGTTTCTGTGTGATGTCACTTCCTGTGCAGCTCCATCCGTAACCATGGCGACAGTGTTTATGAAAAGTGATGTAACTGGCGCTGATGATTGACATGTGTGTGAGCCGTTGCCGTGGAGACGCCCCGCCCCTTTTCCTCCCGCTGTGTTCATTCAGTGAAACTTTCAATAAACAACAAACTGCTGTGGATCCTCTGAGTCTGAGTAAAACCTGGTTTAGACCTGGGTTAGACCTGGTTTAGTCCTGGTGTAGTTCTGGTTTAGTCCTGGTGTAGACCTGGTTTAGTCCTGGTTTAGATCTGGTTTAGTCCTGGTTCAGACCTGGTTTAGTCCGGATTTAGAACTGGGTTAGACCTGGTTCAGACCTGGTTTAGATCTGGTTTAGTCCTGGTTTAGTCCTGGTTCAGACCTGGTTTAGTCCTGGTTTAGTCCTGGTTTAGATCTGGGTGAGTCCTGGTTTAGACTTGGGTTAGACCTGGTTTAGATCTGGTGTAGACCTGGTTTAGATCTGGTTTAGTCCTGGTGTAGACCTGGTTTAGTCCTGGTTTAGTCCTGGTTTAGACCTGGTTCAGACCTGGTTTAGTCCTGGTTCAGACCTGGTTTAGACCTGGTTTAGTCCTGGTTCAGACCTGGTTCAGACCTGGTTTAGACCTGGTTCAGACCTGGTTTAGTCCTGGTTCAGACCTGGTTCAGACCTGGTTTAGACCTGGTTCAGACCTGGTTTAGTCCTGGTTCAGACCTGGTTCAGACCTGGTTTAGTCCTGGTTTAGACCTGGTTCAGACCTGGTTTAGTCCTGTTTCAGACCTGGTTTAGTCCTGGTTTAGTCCTGGTTCAGACCTGGTTTAGTCCTGGTTCAGACCTGGTTTAGACCTGGTTTAGTCCTGGTTCAGACCTGGTTTAGACCTGGTTTAGTCCTGGTTCAGACCTGGTTTAGTCCTCTTCAGGTGGAGGTGGAGTTGTTAGTTGCAGCTACTTTTAAAAAATCTCAAAAAATAAAAATCCTAACTTGTCACCTGTTCCACTGAGACACATACATGTGTTTTTGACACATACATGTGTTTTTGACACATGTTCTTTCCTTTCATCTGCAATATTTGACATAATTTATGAGATAAAAACCATCATATATCAAAATATGCATAGTTTTGTTTCCTGTGAAGTAAAAATGTCACGGCCTTTTGGTTCCATCCCTCGGTGTTCTTCCTGATTTAATGGATATTGTTGTTTTTGCAAATGAAGAACAGGAACAAACCAGGCCATAACACCCCCCTCTCTGCTGCCCAGGTTTTCTGAGGCCACTTCCTCTCAGACCCCTCCCTCCCTCTCTCCTCCCTCCTACCTCCTCTCTCCTATCTCCTCCCTCCTCCAGACTCCTCCTCTCTGTTGTATCTCTCAGATCCTGATGCTGCAGAGCTCGGTCTCGTCTCGGACTCAGGACTCAGGACTCAGGACTCAGGACTCAGGACTCAGGACTCAGGACTCAGCTCGGTGTGAGTCAGCGGCTGAAGGATGGAGCCTGTGTGTTTCCTGATGCTGCTCAGCGCCACTCTGCTTCAGTCCTTGCAGGTAACACACCTGAATATTTACCTTTACATCGAACACAGGCTAAATATACGAAAAAGATGGAAATATAAACGCTGGTTCTGTCAGAGACGGTGTTACGCAGTTCACTGTCGTTACTGATAAATGATGTTCTTAAAGAGACAGGACTCAAAATAACCTTATGTAATACAGCCATTTATTTAGTCCTGGTTTAGTCCTGGTTTAGTCCTGGTTTAGTCCTGGTTCAGACCTGGTTTAGTCCTGGTTTAGTCCTGGTTTAGTCCTGGTTCAGACCTGGTTCAGTCCTGGTTCAGACCTGGTTTTTGGCTCTTTTATTACGTCTTGTTGATGTGAATGTGGGCCGTTGAGGACCGTCTCCATGGCGACAGCAGGAGCCCGTCTCCGTAGCGACCAGCCCATAATAACCCAGTCCTGATGATGAATCATTTCTGCTGCAGTTTACTCCAGAATCTGGATTTAAAGAATAAAACTCAAATCATTCATGAATTTTACACTTTCAGATTTAAAATAGAAAAAACAAACAGCACTATTTTATTTAAAGCCTGTTTTTGTGAAAGACCGAATGGCTCTAAAGAGAAATGTGACTGGTGTGAAGGTTTTACTTGGATTTGAACAGGTTTTACTTGGATTTGAACAGGTTCTTTTCATGTCTGCTTTATTTTGGTTCACAGACATTACTCGACAGTTTTTTCTCTGTAAAGACTAAATCCTCCGAACAATGACTCAGCAAAAAACCCATTTCCTTTTTATTTTTTTACTCAGATCCGGTCCCAGTCCTGAATATAATAATCAGAATAAAGCAGTCAGTCTGAGGACGAGGCCTGGCTGGAGCGGTGCGTTCAGGTGCAGCGGGCCGTAAACGTTCATTTCCTGATGGATTTACGGCTGATGGAGCGTCCCTCTCTCTTCACCAGGATTTACTCTGGACCGGGTTTGATCAGGTTCAGGCAGCGCTCTTAGTCCCACTGTTAGTCCTGATTTAGACCTGTTTTCATCATTGGTTTAGTCCAGTTTAGTCCAGTTTTAGTCCAGTTTTAGTCCAGTTTAGTCCAGTTTTAGTCCGGTTTAGTCCAGTTTTAGTCCAGGTTTAGTCCTGGTATAAAAGCATACTGCTGTTGTAAGACTCTGGCCACTTTTCTGCTCACTTTTTGTTCTGGGAATTCTTTCTTTCTTACGTCTGCCTTGTCCTAAAACCAGGACTAAACCAGGTCTAAACCAGGTCTAAACCAGGTCTAAACCAGGTCTGAACCAGGACTAAACCAGGTCTAAACCAGGTCTAAACCAGGTCTGAACCAGGACTAAACCAGGTCTAAACCAGGTCTGAACCAGGGCTAAACCAGGTCTAAACCAGGTCTAAACCAGGTCTAAACCAGGTCTAAACCAGGACTAAACCAGGTCTAAACCAGGTCTAAACCAGGTCTAAACCAGGACTAAACCAGGTCTAAACCAGGACTAAACCAGGTCTGAACCAGGACTAAACCAGGTCTAAACCAGGACTAAACCAGGTCTGAACCAGGACTAAACCAGGTCTAAACCAGGTCTAAACCAGGTCTGAACCAGGACTAAACCAGGTCTAAACCAGGTCTAAACCAGGACTAATCCAGATCTTTACAGCAGAAAAGGAGACAGTGGCTTGTCGTTTTGCAGTCGCTGGTGGAGCATAAATGGGACTCTAGTCACATCAATCACAGAAACTGTTGAAACTGCTGAGTCACTGTTTATCTCATAATTACAGCCATTTTCTGAACCAAGAATCTATAATAATTGAGTGAAACAGTGTTTATTTGTGAGAAAAGGACAGGTTCACTTTTCAAACCGATCGATCAGTTTCAGCGACGACAGACTTAATCAATATTTGGTCTTTATCTCAGTCTTAACCACAGCAGCAGCCTTTATCAGAGCTGTTTACTCACTGTCGACCAATCAGGAGAGGGCTCAGGGCGCTGCCACGGCAACGGCACGTCCCCACGGAGACCAGAGAGGGACACATAATGGAATGAACTGCAGCAGCAAGGGCTCATGGGAAATGTAGTCAGCATTAATTAAAAAGTGAATGGAGACAAGGGCAAATCCAACTAAAACCTGTTCAAATCCAACTAAAACCTGTTCAAATCCAACTAAAACCTGTTGAAATCTCTTTAAAACCTGTTCCAATCCAACTAAAACCTGATCAAATCCATCTAAAACTAGTTCAAATCAAGCTAAAACCAGTTTAAATCCATCTAAAACCAGTTTAAATGACATAAATGTACAATATAAATACTGATTATGATAAATAGTGAAACTGAGTCTGTAACTGTTGGTCTTTTCTCTCAGTGTTTACCTGCAGGGAGGGGGCGTGGCCTGGACTCTGGGGGCGGAGTCAGACGCCAGCGCAGAGATGTCCAGAACGTGCTGCCGCTGTACGAGGACCGCATGATGTCACTTCCTGTCCAGGAAAGCGACTGGAGGGGGCGGGGCCTCGAGCAGGCTTTGCAGCGATTGGTGGAGAGAGACCAGAGGCGGGAACAAGAGGCGGAGCAACAACGAACGGGTACGAGATACAAGAGTAACACACTGTGGTGCGTTCACTGACCCGTCTACCTCTGTACCTGTCTGTGGTGCATTCACTGACCCCCTCTCTGTCTGTGGGGCGTTTACTGACCCCTCTCTCTGTCTGTGGGCCATTTACTGACCCTTCTCTCTGTTTGTGGGGCGTTCACTGACCCCTCTCGCTGTCTGTGGTGTGTTCACTGACCCTTTCTCTGTCTGTGGTGCCTTCACTGACCCCTCTCTCTGTCTGTGGTGTGTTCACTGACCCCTCTCTCTGTCTGTGGTGTGTTCACTGACCCCTCTCGCTGTCTGTGGTGTGTTCACTGACCCTTTCTCTGTCTGCGGTGCCTTCACTGACCCCTCTCTCTGTCTGTGGTGTGTTCACTGACCCCTCTCGCTGTCTGTGGTGTGTTCACTGACCCCTCTCGCTGTCTGTGGTGTGTTCACTGACCCTCTCTCTGTTTGTGGGGCGTTTACTGACCCCTCTGTAGTGTACCTGTCTGCGGTGCGTTTACTGACCCCTCTCTCTATCTGCGGTGCGTTCACTGACTCTCTCTCTGTCTGTGGTGCGTTCACTGACCCTCTCTCTGTCTGTGGTGCGTTCACTGACCCTCTCTCTATCTGTGGTGCGTTCACTGACCCTCTCGCTGTCTGTGGTGCGTTCACTGACCCTCTCTCTATCTGTGGTGTGTTCACTGACCCTCTCGCTGTCTGTGGTGCATTCACTGACCCTCTCTCTGTCTGTGGTGCGTTCACTGACCCTCTCTCTATCTGCGGTGCGTTCACTGACCCTCTCTCTATCTGTGGTGCGTTCACTGACCCTTTCGCTGTCTGTGGTGCATTCACTGACCCTCTCTCTATCTGTGGTGTGTTCACTGACCCTCTCGCTGTCTGTGGTGCATTCACTGACCCTCTCTCTATCTGTGGTGCGTTCACTGACCCCTCTCTCTGTCTGTGGTGCGTTCACTGACCCTCTCGCTGTCTGTGGTGCGTTCACTGACCCTCTCTCTATCTGTGGTGTGTTCACTGACCCTCTCGCTGTCTGTGGTGCATTCACTGACCCTCTCTCTGTCTGTGGTGCGTTCACTGACCCTCTCTCTATCTGCGGTGCGTTCACTGACCCCTCTCTCTATCTGTGGTGTGTTCACTGACCCTCTCGCTGTCTGTGGTGCATTCACTGACCCTCTCTCTGTCTGTGGTGCGTTCACTGACCCTCTCTCTATCTGTGGTGCGTTATACCCTCTCGCTGTCTGTGGTGCGTTCATGACCCTCTCGCTGTCGTGGCATATGCCCTCTTCTGTCTGTGGTGCGTTCACTGACCCTCTCTCTATCTGTGGTACGTTCACTGACCCTCTCTCTGTCTGTGGTGCATTCACTGACCCTCTCTCTATCTGTGGTGCGTTCACTGACCCTCTCTCTATCTGTGGTGCCTTCACTGACCCCTCTCTCTGTCTGTGGTGCATTCACTGACCCTCTCTCTGTCTGTGGTGCATTCACTGACCCTCTCTCTATCTGTGGTGCGTTCACTGACCCTCTCTCTGTCTGTGGTGCGTTTACTGACTCTCTCTCTGTCTGTGGGGCGTTCACTGACTCTCTCTCTATCTGCGGTGCATTCACTGACCCTCTCTCTCTATCTGCGGTGCGTTCACTGACCCTCTCTCTATCTGCGGTGCGTTCACTGACCCTCTCTCTATCTGCGGTGCGTTCACTGACCCTCTGTAGCGTACCTGTCAGCGGTGCTGCAGCTCCTGTCTGACGCTGACAGAGCCGGTCTGATAAACCCAGAGGTGGAGCTGCTGGAGGAGGACCAGGACCAGGAACTGGACCAGGGCCCGGTTCCTCAGGACTACGACGAGACCGGACGAGGACTGAGCATGTCCCGACCCAGAGCCCCCTGGTGGAGCCTCGTGGAACCACAGCTGGCTCAGGCTCTTCTCCAGAGGTGAGGATTACGCAGGTTTTAGTTGGATCTGAACAGGTTTTTCATGGACCTGACCTGGTTTTCCTCTGTCTCAGGCTGGACCCTCAGCTCTCTGAGGCTCTGATGAACAGAGTCCAGGTCTCTGGACCCAGAGAGACGGACCAGGACACACTCAGGTCTATGACAATTTTAAAAATGTTTAAATAAAAATAATAATGTGAAATAATTCATGATCAATCAGTTTAAAGATACAGAACTTAAAGATATCCATAAACGTATATACTTTTATGTAAATAAGTTCATTTTCTGTATTTTTATTTGATTTCGTCATGTTTTGCTTCAGGGGCTGATGGGAAATGTAGTCTCAAACACTTTATTTTGTGTCCTTATTTCAGGCGTCTTGTTGCTAGGATACTGTCAAGCCTGGGCCCCAGTGACGCAGTGATGTCATCAGGTCGCAGGATGAGGCGGGACCTGTCTGACCCCGCCCCCGCGGCCTTAAACCCCGCCCACAGGCGGAGCCGCCGTTCCCTCGACGACGACTCGTCTCCGAGCGACGAGCCGCTGCTGCGAGTGAAACGATTGGACGAGGACGAGTCGGAGCCCCGCCCACAACAACAACCGGGGCTGCAGCGAATCAAACGCATCGACGCCGAGGAGGATCATGGGAGTCGTAGGCGGAAGAGACGAGCGGTGGTGAACTACGACCCCCAGATCCTACTGAGACAGGTTCTAGAGCTGATCAGAGAGTAGGAGACGAGATGAGGAAGGAGGAGACGAGACAGGGAGGAGGAGACGAGGAAGGAGGAGACGAGATGAGGGAGGAGGAGACGAGACAGGGAGGAGGAGACGAGGAAGGAGGAGACGAGACAGGGAGGAGGAGACGAGGAAGGAGGAGACGAGATGAGGAAGGAGGAGACGAGAAAGGAGGAGACGAGATGAGGGAGGAGGAGACGAGAAAGGAGGAGACGAGATGAGGAAGGAGGAGACGAGGAAGGAGGAGACGAGACGAGGAAGGAGGAGACGAGATCAGAGAGTAGGAGACGAGATGAGGAAGGAGGAGACGAGGAAGGAGGAGACGAGATCAGAGAGTAGGAGACGAGATGAGGGAGGAGGAGACGAGACGAGGAAGGAGGAGACGAGATGAGGAAGGAGGAGACGAGAAGGGATGAGGGAAGGAAAGAAAGGAGGTGTATGTTTTCTGTTTTTTGTTGAATTTCGTTGTGTTTTGCTGCTTTTGGTG
The DNA here is from genome assembly GCA_036850595.1 of Rhyacichthys aspro. NCBI lineage: Eukaryota > Metazoa > Chordata > Actinopteri > Gobiiformes > Rhyacichthyidae > Rhyacichthys > Rhyacichthys aspro. The sequence goes on along the minus strand of CM072154.1, from coordinate 24,579,144 downwards.
AAACTGCATCAAACCCAGAGACAGAGCAGATCTGAGCAGAAATCAGTCGAATAATCAAACTGTCTTTAGTTTAGTTTTCATCTAAAAACCTTCCGTTCTGGAACAAAACGACTCACCTCAGATTCCGGCTGCAGCAGGAGAAACACACACAGGACAAACTTATTTCTGAAACATTTTGTTGTTGAACTAAAACTGAACCAGGACTAGACCAGGTCTAAACTAAACTGGACTAACCCAGGACTAAAACCCAAAGAAATCTCATTTACTCATTTAGTCCAACGCTGTATTCCGCCCGGCGACAGTGTGCCGCTCTCTGATTGGCCGACATCTCCGCTCATTCTGCTCTGTCTCTAAAAACCTACAGCTTTACAGTGAAATGAGCCACTCTTTACTGTTTCCTGTTTCCATATAAGGCAGAGGCGGGGTCGCCACGGCGACGGCCCGTTCTGCTGCGCTGTGATTGGTCCGTTAACGTTGTGTTTATGTGTCGCTGTTTTTAAAACGTCTGTTTGTGGTGGATTTAAATAAATGTGTTTTAATTTATCTCATGGAAATAAATCAGTTGAAAAACACTTCATCTGGACTTTTCTTTAACAAAATGAGATTAAATCAAAAATCCTTTAAAAAGTCCCTTATTTAGAGACCTTTAGGGGTTAATGGCTTTTCAGTGCACTCACTCTCATCATGTTTTAATTAAATAGAGTCTGAGGAAGTGATCTGATTGGTTTAGAGCTTTATTCAAGCAAGTTCAGTCAGTGTTTGCTGGAGTTAAATTTAAGACACTAAATAAACACAAATTATACAATCGCTTTTCATTATTTTGAAAAAGAACTGATTGTGTTAATATTGACTCTAACCCAGAGTAAATCCTGTTGTAGCAGGTAGAGGCTGGAGGTACAGCTGCTGCAGGAAACATTCAACTGTTTCTGTTTATTCTCATCTTTCTCAACATTAAATTCACAGCTGCAGCAGTTTCCTCTCATTTAGACTCAATATTTGAGTTTGTACAGGTTCTGCTTGTGTTTAATGCAGTGTAGACGATAAATATAACGTTTAAATTCATGAAGCGAGAGCCGTACGACACTGACGTTTTTACTTTCACTTCTCGTTCTGTCGAGTGAAGATTATCTAAAACATACTCTATTCAATCACTATTCCTTTTGAATTTTGTGGCATTTTTAAATCTCCCTCCATCGTCTCTGATTGGCTGAGAACAGATGACATCATCACTTCCTTATTCTACCAAAGCTTGTTCTTTATTATCACATGCTACAAACCACACACTATTCGAACAATAAACAGGTAAACGTTTCACATGAGACACATTTTCCCATAAACTTCATAAAACAGTAAGATTCCTATACTTTAAATACTAACTTTAAATAAACATCAAATATCCTTATTTTCTGCTCATGTTACTTTACAAATGGAATCAAAATACTGAGTTTAATAAACTGGTCTGTTTCATAAAAACGCTTCTATAGAAACAGATTTTCTCAATTATTATTTGTTTCAAAGATTTTCAAACCTTTTTTTTTGACAAATGTTTACAAAAACACAACAGAAAGATGATTTAACATGTGTTGTTAGATCATTTCTGAGTTTAATCTGTCTATAAATGCACATGCTTTAGAAAATAAAGCTCTAGTTCTGTTTTTGAAAAAGGAAAAGTGAAGTTCAGAGGCAAAGAAATGTGGCTGAGTTTGGAAGACTCCGCTGAAGGACGAAGGAAAGAGTCTGAGGAAAAACGAGAAGAGATTTAAAAAGTGAGATGAAGAGAAAAAGGTGAAATTGTGGAAGAGATTCAGATCAAGACAAAGACTCACCAGGTTTTTCTGTGTTTAGGCCGACATCAGGAGTCCAGCTGTGACTGTGAAGAAAAACAGAAAATAAACCCCAAAGTCAGACCAACACTGTGAGCAATAACAAAGTTATTTTGGTCCCAAACCCTTGGTCTCACCGTCCTTGGCGTCCGGCGGCAGCAGAGCGTCCTGACGGTTCGCCAGAACAAACGCTAACGTGGCCAAGATGGCGGCGTCCAGGACTCCCAACACGGCGAGGATATACGCCCAGTGAACGGAGCAGCGTCCGGGAGAGAAACTGCTCACCTACAGAGGGTCGGAGGAGCGTTAAAGACCGGGACAGCGTTCAAAAATGAACGCTCCAGATGACACTCACCGAGTCTCCACAGAGAGCTCTCATCTCTGGACTCTCCCACGAATCTGGAAACAGCAGACAGGCCAACGCCAAACAGAAACCTGCAGCACACACACAAACACAGGGATTTATACATTTATCACATGATTTCAGTCGGAAATTCAACAAGGAAAATGGATCCCAAGTAAAAAATGTGTTAATGTTGTGTTTAAATGAGTGAATCCAGTCACAGCAGCAGTTATTAGCAGCACCTCAAGAAAAGGAAGACTATTCAAAACATAAGAAGTGAACATAACGTGTGTTGAAACCTTTAAATACAGACAGAAATAAATAAATAACTAGTATTTAGTCTAAATAAGTCTAAATGGACAAAAACTAGTGTCAAATTATTAATGTGAAAACAGTTTGAGATATTGTAAATGATTCATATTAAACTAAAATATCTTAAACATTAGCTTCTTCCTCCTGATGATGATGTAAATAACCTCAACAGAATCTCATTGAGTTTCAGAGTGTGTTGTTCTGACTCCAGCAGGATTCATCTGCAGTTTTCCACTCAGAAAAACGTTTCCCCGAGGAGCACCTGAATGCACCATTCTAAAACACTGTACATGAGGTCAGACTAGATCTAGAATGTGACTCTGGACCTGGTCTAAGACTGGGCTGGTTACATATCTCTCAGACAGGCTTATGGTCTGGTCTTGGTCCGGTCCTAGTCCCTGAAAGTCCGGGTCTGGAGGGTCTTACCTGCGGTGAGCTGGAGCCAGGCGCAGATCTTGTAGACGGTGGCGGCGCTGCAGAACCTGAACAGACACAGGCACAGAACACTGGTCCAAACGGCCCAAAGAGAGAGTCCCACCAGAACCGCCACCGACTGGAACGAGGGCAGCGGCGAGAGGGTCGAGAGCCCGCCCCGGCACTCAGGCACCGGCCAATCAGATTCAACACACACCTGAGACACAACAGGACCGGCCAATCAGATTCAACACACACCTGAGACACAACAGGACCGGCCAATCAGATTCAACACACACCTGAGAGACAACAGGACCGGCCAATCAGATTCAACACACACCTGAGACACAACAGGACCGGCAAAAGATTCAACACACACCTGAGACACAACAGGACCGGCCAATCAGATTCAACACACACCTGAGACACAACAGGACCGGCCAATCAGATTCAACACACACCTGAGACACAACAGGACCGGCCAATCAGATTCAACACACACCTGAGACACAACAGGACCGGCCAATCAGATTCAACAAACACCTGAGACACAACAGGACCGGCCAATCAGATTCAAATAAAACCTGTTCAAATCCGACTAAAGCCTGTTTAAATCCAACAAACACAGAAAGTTTTCCTTGATTAATGCATTAAAGAAACAAGGACCAAACAGATTCATGTATTAGATTTATACAATCATCTTTTTTTGTTTTGAATATGATCTTTTAATTTGAAAAACATAGAAAGTGAAAATAATAAACATTAAGAATCAAAAAGGCCATCCTTCTCTCCACTGTTTTCTGTTTTTGTTTTAAAATAAGCCATGTTTCAGATTTCTGTTCTGGTCTCACCTCGAACAGTCCCAGAGTCCCGCTGGGAGGAGCCGGGCCCGGCCCCTGATGGAAACTGGCCGTGGTCCCGATCCACGAAGGCTGGACCAGGACCACGACCTGGATTATAGCAAAACAGAGAGTACAGACGGCCCACAGCACTCCCACCGCACGAGCACTACGAACAAACTCAGTCTGATAGAGACGAGAGAGGTCTGAGAGAGCAGGAGACACCGACATATCTGCAAAAAAAGAGAGAAAAGAGTTACAGACCAGAGAGAAAAGACATCACTGCAGAAAAACTGAAAAACATAACAGTTTATAAGACAAACTGTGTAAGAAGGAGTAAAAAGGTCAGACCAGGTTCTCTTTGAAGATCAGATCACATGTAAAATTAAAAACCAAATAAAATGTCTCACTCTGTGCAGTGGCAGCAGAATCATGTCTTTAATATCTGTCATGAAGCAGTTATATTGGCTAGTTTTATTCCTAAACATAGTTTATTTTTTTATTTTAAAATAATATCCATTTACATAATTTTAAACAAGCTGTATTTATGCATTACTTATTACTGAACATGACACACATTCACAAATTTTTTTTTCTGTATTTACTCTGCTATAAATATTTCTAGCAATATTATTACCTGGTTTATTTCTGACACATCACACTTCATGTTAAAATCATTATGCACACATAGCATTATATTGTCTGTATAGATTTAAAATGTAAATGTAGCTTTAATAAATAAATCCTAACGTTTGCAGCTGAGAGACTAAAGACAATTAACAGAATGATTTCAGAGAGAATCAACAGAAGTTTGAGGTAAACAGAGACCAGTTACACCGCCACAGCTGAGCTAACAACACCAGACGGAACAAACAGTATTTTATGTAAATATATTCTCAGTAAACCTGGAGCAGACGGAGACAGAGGACCTACCTGCAGCTGCGAGTCCCTTCCCCCGGGCTCAGTGCGTGTTTTTCGGCTGCAGAGGTGACAGATGGCCCGCTGTGGGGATTGAGGATGGAGGGATGCGGACAGGATGCAGAGAGACCCGGATTTAGAGCTGCACTGATGACGACAGCGAGGACACGGCCAAAAACGGACGGTACAAAAGACTACAAACATGGCGGCGTTACGAATGTGACGTACGGAGAGCGGCGCGGTTTGAACCAAATTAATGATTAAGTGATGGGAAAATAAATAAATAAAAGAAACAAGACTAGTCTAGACAAAATGTGTACGTAAATTAGTTCGTTTAATTCAATCTACGTGTCGCTAGTAAAATTATATGTGAAGAAGAAAGTAGAAACTAGGCAATTCAAACGAACGATAGAAAAATTATACATTCTGGGCAAAAAAAATGTTTTAGGTCACTGTATTAGCAAAAATAATTACTCCAAAAGCTAAGAGAACTTTATAAGAACACACAAATAAACAATTATTAATCAAAATGTGCTAAAATCTTAGTCTCGAGAAGCTGCTGTTGTTGAGCTAATTTCTAGAGCCCTGTTTCCATGGCGACTAGCAGCTAAGCTAATTAGCACTGTTGGCGCTAAAGCAAAAACACTCTAAATATAGCTAATTTAGCGTTTTTTTGTGGTTTAATTATCTTTTAGGACAAAAAAAATCAAGAGTAAACGTTTTCAGGAGAAGCTTTAAAAAGAAAGTAATGGGAACAGAGTTATTTCGTGTCAGTATATAGGCCACGGTACAGATTAGCTAAACTGAAAACGTGTTGAAAATAAAACGAGGCACTGATCTGAGCTGTACTCTGTTTTTAAAATAACTACAAATATATAAATGAGTTTTCTTTTCTGTATGGCTGCTATTCTGAAAGCTAGCAGCTACAAACCTATAGCAGATATTGTAAATTCAATATTTCTTCTTAAAATGAATAAAGCAAACTGCAGTGAAGTTTAAGTGATTGTTGTTACTTTAATCACTGTAAAACTGTGGAGTAAAAAGTGACAGCAAACAGAGAGAATGAGTAAACTGAATATTGCACACAAAGACCTCGCTGCTACATTCACTCAAAAGAAAAATAAAAACCCTAAACACCCAGGGTTTAACACTGTAGAAGGTGACTCTTTTATCTGTTAAACTAGAGAAAGAGATATATTTAACTGTGACTGATATTTACTGAGTTTAAACACTGGTCTGAAACATGATGTGAATATAAGCTGTTCATCTTAAACTCATTTTTTTCTATGAAGTTTTCTAGTCCAGTATAAATCTCTTTAAACAATCCCACCTTTCCAAGTATTATCCAACATTATCTCAAAGTCTTGAGCACTTTCTAATACAGTCTCATAAAACAGGGCTTTTGTATTTCAACATCAACGGACATTGATTCAGAATGCTGGAAAGTTTCCCTTTTTTGTTTATACTCACACTTAATCATTAAACATTAGGATTTAAAAGACTAATGCTGCTACACTTAAGGTTAAAGTAAAAATAAGTTATATAATTGTGATAAAGGGTTAAATAGGTGTATTTTTTATTATTTTCTGGATTTTACCAGGTTTTAGTTGGATTTGAACAGGTTTCAGTTGGATTTGAACAGGTTTTAGATGGACTTAGACCTGTTTATGAGACTGTATTAGCTTCAGAAAGTGACCGTGAATACTGACAAACATCTTTGCTCATAAAACCCTTCAAAACTTCTCTTTAAAATTAAAATCTTCACTGATTTCTTTCCAGAAGCGGCTGGTGATTCACACTTTTTCTCTGAATAAAGGTGAGCCACACAGAAACATCAAAATACACGGCTTTTCTTTCTCTTTTTGGTTTGAGGCGCTTGTTTCGTGGCAGTAGTAGGCTCTCCACTACATTTCCCACAATCCACTGCTGCTGCTGGTTCCAGTTACCATGACAACAGGCTTATACACTGCATTCACACACTGAGGAAGCATTTAAGATGTATAAATGAAAAACAGTAGAGTAAAAGGTTTAGGGGAGTCCTGTTTTTGAGCTGGTCAGGTCCAGGGAGGGATCTCTTCTCCGAATTTGGTCCAATGAGCGGCGTTTTTGGCTTCAAACAGAACCTGGAAAAACAGAAAGTAGTGCAAAACATTAGTGCACAATATAAGCAAAACATGCAATATACGAATATACTATGTTAAAATGGCAATAATAATATGTACTATGATATTTATATGCCCCCTATGTAGAATAATTGGGATAAAATTAAAAAATATGAAGAAATACCAACGAATTTCCACTTGTCAGTAACAGTTGTCATTGTAGTGGATTTGAACAGGTTTTAGTTAGATTTGAGTGGGTTTTAGTTGGATATGAACAGGGTTTAGGTGAATTTAAAAAGGTTTTAGTGGCTCAAAACCACTTAATTCTTTTTTTGTGAGAGGTTTAAAGGTGTACTCCAAAAAACATTAAAAAAAAAAAACTTAGTTAAATGTAGCCTGTATTTTGTGATTTTAAAAAAAATTTTCCTGTTGGTTCCAGCAGATTCGAGTCAAACCCAGGCTTTTGAATCACCTTCAGGCACTTCTCATTTAGATTTGATGCATTTAAACGATACAAAGGTTCACCGAGGAGCACTTCTGACCTGGTTGTGGACGTAGGACTCACAGAGGTAGCACCAAACGGACAGATCCGCGAAGCTCAGGACGACGGGGTGTTCCGCCGTGACACCGTGAACCACCATGTGCTCGTTCACGTACCGTCCACAGTAAACCTGAGACAAGAGAGAGACAGCTTTGGAATCCAACACTATTCCAGGAAGTAAAGACGACAATGTTCAAAAAGTTATTGTCTTCTAGCATCATTTGTTTTTAATAAATAAAACTATAATGGTTAAAGATATAGACGTTTCTGACAGTTCAAATGAAAGGTATCTTGTGTACGTTTGGAAATTTGAACCTTGAGATATAAATGTTTGAATGAGATCAAGTAGATTATATTTGTAATGAAATTTATTTAGCATTTTGGGTTTCTGATTTGTTTGCAATGAATTGTATGGGATTGTTTGTGCCTGAAAAATAGAGTTAAGATGGAAGAGAACTAAATGTGACTGCTGCATAAAACCCTTTTACAAACACGCTTGCACACTTACTAGCCTCGTATATACTCATTATGGCTCTTTTCTCTATTCCGTACCTTGTAGCAGGTGAGACAGACCCAGTTCTCAGCCTCAGAGCCACAGTCCTGACACGGCACAAACACATCCAGACCTGAGCTGGGGAGGGGCTTCACTGAGTCCAGGTGAGGGCACCAGGGCAGAGGGTCCACCACGAACAGAGGGGTCTGGAGACAGAACACAGTAATCCCACCTTAGTCCTTCTGCAGAGTCAGGTTTTCAGTAAAATATAAGTCCAAGGACGGCAGCAAACAAGAACAGAGGTGGTACGGCTGTTTTAATCTAATAACAAAGCCTATTATATATGTTTCTCTTTACATTTATGATTTACTTATGTTTTTATTTATTGCATGTTTTGAGTTTGTTTTAAGCAGCGTAAGTCATCTTTTAAACATAACATATTTATTAAAATGTATGTTGTGAATTTACAGTCCAAACACCATTAGACAGAGATAGAGCATTAACAAATATGTAATTAATGAATAAACAGTTTATAGATGCTCAAATATCATTATTAATGTACAAGTTCTGTTTTGTAAATTATAAATAATCGAGTTACACATATTTAACTAATGCTTGTGTAGTTATTGTGAGCTGGTGAATCTAAATGTGTCAAATCTAAAATGATGCTCTTACTCCTCCCAGTTCCACTCCACAGGTCACCTCCAGAGAAGTCTTAGACCAACCACAGGCTCCCTCTGCCTCTGGGCCCGCCCCCTCTGGCTTAGGCTCCTCCCCCTTTACAGATGAGCCTCCAGACTCCGCCCCTTTTACAGGTGAAGCCTCCTTTTTGGGAATCGTTCTCTCTGAGTCTGCTGCTGCTGCTGCTACGACCTGAAAACATCAACAGGAATAATTAAAACCTTACTGAAATTTATGAAAATGATACGTTTGTGAAATTTTGTGCAGCATTAGTCTTGATCTTTCAAATAAACATATCTCAAAAATGTAAAAATACTAATAGACGGCACTATTCCGCTTCAGACCTGGGCCTGTGTCTCTGATTGGCTCTTCTCCGGCGACTCCGCCTTCACCGCGCCCTCATTGGTGGGTTTCTCTGAGCTGGGGCGGAGTTTAGGTCTGGCCCCGCCCACAGCAGCCGTTTGAGTGATGTCTAAACCGGCCAATCCCTGAGTGAGCTGCTCCAGGCTGACATCCACTGAAGGAGGAAGAGGAGGTCTGTCGCTGGGCTCCGACTTCCTGCCTCTGCCTTTAGAACTGCGTTTCCCACGATGCTTTGGGGACGGGACCGACTCACGCACAGACTCTGGGACTGAAGAAAAGAATAAAGAACAACATAAATCTGTCTCTTCTTGTATTTATGACTTATGTTTATTTATAGCACATTTTAAGTTTGTTTAAAGCAGCTTAAGTCATATTTTATCATCATTATTAAATATTTGTTCTGCATATTCAGTCTATACCACATTAGGCAATGATAGAGCATTAACAAATATGGAATTATCAGTGAATTCGTGTGTTGTTCAGAATAATACACTTTTTGTTTTAAAATGAACACATTTGGAACATGTTTGTCTCCATGTTTGGGGGTTAAAGACTTGTGAAGACTAAAACCTGGAAAAAACAAAGATTTTACTAAGAGTAAACTAGGTCTAAACAGAGACAAAGCCATGATATATTTCATAGGTTATTTTCAAAACATTCTCTAAAATCCAAAATTATTGCTCCAGAACTTTTCCAGGTCCTTATATTTTATATTTCCATGACTCTGAGGCTGAATAAACCCTGAATATGTTGATAAAGTATTAAAGTGTGGTCTTTATATGAGGTGTACTGACTGTGTATCCGTAGCGACCTCCAGAAGGGGGCGTGGCTTCGGATCACCTCGTTGATGGTTGCCACGGCGCAGTGGTGAGGGGGCGGGATCAGGACAGAGGGGGGCGGGTCTCCTAGCAACACACTGGTGCAGAGCGCCATGGACTCTGATATGGACGTCAGGTTATAACCTCCCTGTAGAGAAAACAGGGTGAGACCGGGTCTGGACCGGGACTAGACCGGGTCTGGACCGGGACAGGTCTAAGCAGGACTTGCCTCCAGTATGAGCAGCACTCGTCCTGAGGCCAGCGTCAGCAGCAGGTGAGTGAGGTGAGCGTATCCCTCTGGACTCACGTTATATCCTCCCAAAGGGTCTCCACGAGCTGCATCAAAACCAGCCGAGACCAGGACCAGGTCCGGGTTGAACTAGGACCAGAAAGAGAGAGTTTAGACCAGGACCAAACCAATCTAATCCGGTTTTATCTGGACTAACCTCAGAGTAACCTTGGTCTAACACAAGTCTAACTCTAACCCCGGACTAGTCCAATCTAACCCCAGTCTAACCTGGTCTAACCTCAGTCTAACCTGGTCTAACCTCAGTCTAACCCAGTCTAACCCGGTCTAACCAGGTCTAACCCCGGTCTAACCTCAGTCTAACCTGGTCTAACCTCAGTCTAACCCGGTCTAACCCGGTCTAACCTCAGTCTAACCCGGTCTAACCCGGTCTAACCTCAGTCTAACCCGGTCTAACCCGGTCTAACCTCAGTCTAACCCGGTCTAACCTGGTCTAACCCCGGTCTAACCCGGTCTAACCCGGTCTAACCCGGTCTAACCCCGGTCTAACCCCGGTCTAACCCCGGTCTAACCCGGTCTAACCCGGTCTAACCCGGTCTAACCCCGGTCTAACCCGGTCTAACCCCGGTCTAACCTCGGTCTAACCCCGGTCTAACCCCGGTCTAACCCGGTCTAACCTCGGTGGCGATGGGGAGGACTACTCGGTGGAAGGCACAGATGTAGTCGGAGTCTCCCATCCTTGCTCCGCTCCAGGCCACGTTCACGTTAAGCCCCGCCCCTTTGGCCACGCCCACTCGGTCACAGGCTGCGTCCCCCGACGACGGGAAGAAGCTGCCGTTGTCATAGCGATGGAGCGATATGTACAGGACGCTGAGGAGAGAGGGCGGCCATTTTAACTTCAGTATTAACTTGTTCTGTCGAGTCCTGTTTTAGTCCAGACCTGGGATCGTCCTCGAACAGGTGCTGCGTGCCGTTGCCGTGGTGGACGTCCCAGTCCAGGATCAGGACCCGCAGAGAGGGATTGTGGGAGATTTTCTGGGCGTGTCGAGCAGCGAGAGCTGCAGTGTTGAACAGACAGAATCCACAGGGGACGTCCCTCTCGGCGTGATGACCAGGAGGACGCACGATGGCCACGCCGTTAGAGACCTGCACCAAAACAAACACAGAGGACAGGTTAGACCAGGAGGACGCACGATGGCCACGCCGTTAGAGACCTGCACCAAAACAAACACAGAGGACAGGTTAGACCAGGAGGACGCACGATGGACACGCCGTTAGAGACCTGCACCAAAACAAACACAGAGGACAGGTTAGACCAGGAGGACACATGATGGACACGCCGTTAGAGACCTGCACCGAAACAAACACAGAGGACAGGTTAGACCAGGAGGACATACAATGGACACGCCGTTAGAGACCTGCACCGAAACAAACACAGAGGACAGGTTAGACCAGGAGGACGCACGATGGACACGCCGTTAGAGACCTGCACCAAAACAAACACAGAGGACAGGTTAGACCAGGAGGACACATGATGGACACGCCGTTAGAGACCTGCACCAAAACAAACACAGAGGACAGGTTAGACCAGGAGGACACATGATGGACACGCCGTTAGAGACCTGCACCGAAACAAACACAGAGGACAGGTTAGACCAGGAGGACACATGATGGACACGCCGTTAGAGACCTGCACCGAAACAAACACAGAGGACAGGTTAGACCAGGAGGACACATGATGGACACGCCGTTAGAGACCTGCACCAAAACAAACACAGAGGACAGGTTAGACCAGGAGGACACATGATGGACACGCCGTTAGAGACCTGCACCAAAACAAACACAGAGGACAGGTTAGACCAGGAGGACGCACGATGGACACGCCGTTAGAGACCTGCACCGAAACAAACACAGAGGACAGGTTAGACCAGGAGGACGCACGATGGACACGCCGTTAGAGACCTGCACCGAAACAAACACAGAGGACAGGTGAGACCAGGAGGACATGACATCAGTGTCGACCAATGGGAGCGCTCCTTTTTACCTGAAGTGAGCTGTGATTGGACAAAATCCTGCTGTGGACTGATCATTCTCATCTATTAAAATCCTTCATTATAAAGACTAGATCACGTCTTAAGGTCTCATTTTTTCAGATGATTCCTGTTACAATAAACTTTAGGAGATTACACTGAAAAACTAAATGCAACAGGATGAAATCATTTGGGATTGAATGGATTTGACTTCTCTACTTTAGGCACAGCTCCAAAGAAAATGTTAAGTCGTGTTTTAAAATCGCTGGACAAGATGGCGTCCAACAGGTTTGTACAAGAAGAATGTCCATGTAAGTGTGGACACATTCTGACTGAGACCCCGGTGGGACCCCGGTGAGACTCAGGTGAGACTCAGATGAGACCCCGGTGGGACCCCGGTGGGACTCAGGTGAGACCCCGGTGAGACCCCGGTGGAACTCAGGTGTAGAAGCTCACCTCTCCTCTGAGAATGGCCTCGACGGCGCTGAAGCAGCCTCCTGCTGCCATCAGAGCGCACTCATAACTCTGATTATTGATGTAGATGGAGTTAAACTCTTCTCCGAGTCTGTGCAGCTCTCTGGGCTTCATCTGAGACGAGGCCTTCATCCGACACACGTGCTCCTCACTGAGAAGAAGAAGAAGAAGAAGAAGAGGATTAATACATCCAGAGAGAGCGCCTCACTGTGGACAAACAGGCATCAACAGATTAATCTGTCCTCAGGTCAGTCCCGTGATTTGAGCTCAAGACGGAGTCATGGAGAAACGCTCCAAAGGTTGGCTTTATTTCACTAAATGAGATGAAAATGATGGTGTTTGTGATAACTGCTGCTGTTATTTCACGTAAAGGTGTAAACAGAGTAATGTTATGTTAAATATCACTAGAGTCTTGATCTACAGAAACACTGTTTATATAAATATTCTCAGTCTCCATTTGAGATGAAACAGGCTCAGGATGAAAGCTTTAGAACTGTTCATGTTCTTCACATTTGGTTCAAACCAGTTTTATAAATGCTATCTTCCATCTGTTTGTTAAATAGAGAATAGTTTCATTCTATTTTAGTTTTTAGTTTCCTTCCTCATTAAACTGGATTTGCTGTTGTCCAAGTTATTTAACAGACTCAAGTCAAAGTGTTAAAACTGATCCAACCTAAATCAACCTGAAGTCTTATTGATTCCCGTCTGTACCTGTGGCACATCCTGAGCTCGTCCTCTGAGGCCAGTCGGACCTGCAGCCTCCGACAGCGCTGCTCCAGACCGAGCTGCTGGTGGCGGCTGTAGATCTTTGAGATCCTCTGAGGCTGCTCTGGATGATGTCTGCACAAACACAAACGGTCTCATCATGTGTTCTCATCTGGACTAAAGTGAGATTATGGATAAGTCCGGACCTGTCCCACATGTTCAGGTGCTCCATCATCTTCTCGTCGTAAACCAGACCCGTCGTCGTGGAAACAGAGGAGGCGGGGCTGACGCTGAGAGAGCTGCTCTGATTGGACGTTTCTCTCAGGACTTTACCGTCAGAGAACGAACATCCCTCTGAGACGGGACACGGGACAAAAGAGGTTACAACAGGAGGTGATTCATGTGAAGGACAGAGGTCAGCGGGACTTACCCAGGACCTGGAGCGAGGCCCAGAGAGGAAACAGAGCAGAGATGGTCTGAGAAATGGACTGAAGAGCACTGAGGACGACAGAGACCACAGTTACACCTGAGTCATGACACTCTACGTGAATGAAAAATGAAAATGGTTTAAACCCAAATAGTTTATTGTAAAATCAAGTTTAATAGCTGCAGATAAAGTGTATTTTCAGCTGAATATGTCTTTTAACAGAGAAACAGCTGAAAAAAGAAAAGCATCAACAGAGAAAAGGGAGACAACGTAAAACACTAAAGTTCTACATGAAACTGTTCTAAAATAACCCTGTATTTGTGCATTTATTTTAGTGTGACAGCAGTATTGGGAGGAGTTACCTGTCTGAAGGAGCAGTGGGCGGAGTCAGAGGAGGACAGGCCCCGCCCACTAAGGCTCTGACACAGGCTGCAGCGCCCTCTGCTGTCTGCGTCAGGTTATAACCGCCCTGAAAAAAAGTTATTATTAAGGCAAGGTTTGACAAACATTCTTTAACCCAAGTTTTCAGTTTAGTCCAACATAAAGCTCCTCAGACTTTTAGTGCTTTACTCTAAAAACGTAGGAATAAACTGGAGACAAACCTAGAAGAAATGACTAAATATCTACAGAAATATGTAATTTATCAAGAGCTGACAAGACATTTCTAATTGTATTTATTGTTGTATTAGACTGATTGAAAGCATGTCTGTTGTAATAAGTCTGACAAACGGATGTAAAAGTTTAGCAGAAAATAAGACGATGTGATGTTTGTGAAGATGTACCTCTAAAACCAGAACTATCCGTCCTTCGGCCAAACTCATCAAGAGGTGAGTGAGAGTCTGGAAACACTGAGGACTCACGCTCATCTCGCCCTGAAACACACACATTTAACACATGTTTAACACACATTTAACACACATTTCACTTTTATTTAACTCCTCCTGGTCCTGGACACTTGTTTGAACTTTATTTTTCCATAACTTTGTCTGTGTCGATGCAAATGACATAAAATGTGTCCAGGTTGTGCCATTTACTTTATTCAAAATGCGTTTTTTTCAATACTCTACCACTGTAACATGATTTATGTTTAATTTTCTTTTTCATTTCCTGGTGTTGAAATCCCTTGATGTTTCTATGGCAAACATAAAAAATTAATAAATTGTGTCCTAAGGACCCAGGGGCAATTTATTTAAAAGAAACTAATATTAATACATTTAATTAATAAACAATTGTCAATAAATTAAATAAACTCAAATTAATAAATAAAAAAATGATAAAAAGCTATGTTTTTTTGAGTCTCCCAGACTTGGATAATAACCTCCAAGAATTACAATTTGCTTTTATGGGATGGAAAAAAAATCTACAAAACAAAAAGACTTTAATCATCATATAAGGGGTTAATAATAATATTGTTTAAGTTTGATGAGGACTGAATTTAATAATGGCATTCATAAAAAACAGAAAAAATTATTTGCCATATTATTTCTAAATGGAAATGTCTAAAAGAGCATTTTTTTGTGTCAAAGGGACCCTCAAGGGTTAATATAAAATAATGATATAGTTTTATATTGTTACCTTTGGGTCTCCTGCTGCGGCGTCAAATCCAGCAGAAACCAGGACGAGCTGAGGCTGGAACTGGAAAAAACAAGAAAATATTCACTGGTTAATTATAATAAACAGGAAAAGCTTCCACTGGGTACATTTATTCATGAGGTTTGTGTGAGTTTACTTCGTAGGCGACAGGAAGCAGCAGCTGATGAAAGGCTGCGATATAATCTGCGTCTGTCATCTCCGTCTGAAGAAAAAGAAATGAAAGATTCAATCAAAGAGCAGATTTACAAAGAGGTTAAATGTTTGTGTGATGAGTGCATTTGGGATTTGATTTGGGCCTGTTTAGAGTCATATTTACTAAAACTGCACAAAAACACATGTTAGAAAAACCCATTGGTCGACACTTGTCACATGACGTTCCAGGAAGTTTAATAGCTGCAGATAAAGTGTATTTTCAGCTGAATATGTCTTTTAACAGAGAAACAGCTGAAAAAAGAAAAGCATCAACAGAGAAAAGGGAGACAACGTAAAACACAGATAAATACTGTCAATTCAATCACGTAATGTTTAACGAGGAGGAGATAATTGTCGTCCTGATGCTGAAGTCACAGCTAAGCTAACGCTAAACTCTAAACTACAGTTTGGTCAAATGGATTAGTATTTTATGGTTTTATTTTTTAATAAAAGAGAAGCAGGAGAGGTCCTTAGGCTGCTTTTGGAGGAGAGTCTGAGACAGGGACAAGAAAAGAACATCAGGAACTGGAGCTTTAAATGATATTTGTCCTGGGTTTTTTTTTCTCTCAGTTGTTGGTGCTCTTGGTGCTTTTCTGAGTCACAGACCTTGTTCCAGGCCAGGTTGATGTTCCGTCCCGCTCCTCGTCCGTTTCCGGTGAAGTTCCCGTCCGACTCTGGGAGATGAGGCCAGAACGAGCCGTCCTCGAAGCGGTGCACGCTGAAGTACAACACGCTGCAGAGAAACCACACAAACACTACATTATAAACAACACAGTGTGAAACCCGTTATGGATTTAAAGACGTGTGCAGAGTCTGTACCTGGGGTCGTCCTGGAAGGTGTACTGTATGCCCTGACCGTGGTGGACGTCCCAGTCCACAATCAACACTCTGAAGGAAATAGATGTGTGAGAATGTGTTCAATACAGAGTAAAGCAGGAGGAGTCAGCAGCACCGACCTGTTGAGTCTGTGTCTGCTCTGAGCGTAACGAGCCGCGATGGCCACGTTATTAAAGACACAGAAACCGTTGGCCTGGTCCCTCTGAGCGTGGTGTCCCGGGGGTCTGACAGAGACAGAGGAGAAGGGGGTAAAGACTCAGAACACTTTTCCATCAGTTCTGTATGATTAGAGTTCTTTCTCAGAGTGGTTCCTGTTCTTTCTTGGTCAGTGAATGCACCACAGCTCCAGCTCTGAACAGACACAGTGGAGAATTCTTTGAAAGTAAATTAAAAAATCTTGGTTTACGGCCTTCCATTAGACTTGTCCAGAATCCAACAGCATCATGATGGATTTGTTCTTTTATTCCAACAGCTATTCCACTCCTCTTTATGTGTTTTGTTTTTTGCATCCCTTAAGTTACTTATATAATATTTGCACTTACTTACTTTTAAATGACTCTAATTGATAAAAAAAAATAATAATAAAAAATCAGTGAGGACTGAGGCTGCTCGGATCAGGATTTTTGAGGCCGATCACTGATCATGGGTCTGTTTGATTATGTTCCGTAATAAATTCACTCTTCTTAAAAACATAGAAGCCTATTTTAAATATTCATTATTAGGGGTTGGTAAAACTAAAAGGTAATCAACAATGGTTTTTTCTTCTTGTACTTCTTTAGCTTTATTCAGTAAGAACAGTAAGTTTTGCTCACAACAAAATACAGAACAAAACCAATAACTTGCTGATCAGCCGTTGGAGCCAATCGTACTATTTTTTAGCCATTATCGGCCGATCATGATCGATC
Source organism: Rhyacichthys aspro (assembly GCA_036850595.1). Lineage (NCBI taxonomy): Eukaryota > Metazoa > Chordata > Actinopteri > Gobiiformes > Rhyacichthyidae > Rhyacichthys > Rhyacichthys aspro. The sequence continues at coordinate 24,562,087 of CM072154.1, read as the reverse complement.
GGAGCAGTCCTGGTGACGACCTAACAGGTTATATTTTATTGTCCTAAAAGGTGCAGCTGCAGTGAGGAGGCTCCAGTTTTACCTGACGACAGCGAAGCCGTTCCTGAGCTCAGACGAGAGGACTCTGTCGACGAGCTGCAGCACCGAGCCCACAGCGAGCAGCGCCGCCGGAAACGACTCCTGACACGAAAACCAGGGACGGTTAAACAGTTTATAAAAGTCCTGAGAGCAGATAAACTCAAACCATCACAGAGGAGCTCACCGGATGCAGATAAACAGAGTCGTATTTTTCCGACAGAGACTTCAGTTCAGGTTCTGGCATCGTCTGAGTCGAACGCATCAGCTCCACGTACTGCTGTCTGTGAATGAGAACCAGACAAAACACATGCTTTAATCACTGACTGCTGTGGGCTCCTGCAGTAAGAACAAGTCGATATAATCCGTCAGATCCACACTGACATTGATTAACTCAGGTTTGAGCTGGTCTTTAACTGGACTGAACAGAACTGTGATGTCTCAACAACACAATCAGATCAGACTGAACACAGAGCAGTGGGCTTCTGTAATCAAGCTAAAAATATGGTTGAATTAGAAGATTACATCCATATATCAGTCACGGAGCGTTCGATCGTGTTTCTACTGTGGCATAGAGCTACTGCATTAACCTGATAACCCTGGGAGCAGTCCTAGTGAGAGACAGGGTAAAGCTGCAGAAGAGCTCTTAGTTTAACAAACAGAGACATGAAATCAGGATCTACAGAAGACTTACGAATGAACGAGCTGCAGCTCCTCGTCGGTGGCGTCTCGAGGCTAAACACAGAGACACAGGGTCAGGTCAATGAGAACACTTCAGTTAAATGTTAAATAAACCGTGGTTCAGACCTGGACTCGGACGCAGCGACTGAGCAGCTCCTGTTTGTCCAGCTCCGACATGATCCTCTGCACTCGCTCCGGACTCTCAGGGTGACTGCACACAACAGATATAAACTATAGCACACACACTATGGAGTTTATTCAGCGACATCTAGAGTCATTCAAGTCTGAATGTAATAAATGCCTGGAGAAAACCTTATAAACTGAGAGAATACCGATGTTTGGAACCAGTTTAAATGCAGTTTCGATGTATTTTAAACCTCTAATAATTTACCTGGGCTCCCAGAGGTTCCTGTGTTTGGTGAAGACTTCAGAATAAACCAGTCCAGTTCCACAGGCGGCGGCTCGGCTCGACAGGTCCTACACAAACACAACACACCTGAACATTCAAGGATTCAGGGTTCACCACCGCGACTCCAGGTTTTTATGGATAAAAAGCACAATAACGTTTACCTGGTTTTACAACAGCGCAACCAAACAATGTTAGAACTGGTTTATTGAATCTCTCTTGTAGAATGTAATTCCTGAAACCTGGTTTACAGCAGGCCTTCCAAACTGAACAGGACTCTGGTTTCTTCTGCTCTGACCTGACTCTGATTATGTCTATGATTCTAACCACTTCATGAATTCTAAATCTATGACTTTACACATTTTACATTTCACACATAAACTGTAGTCTTTGTTATTAACGTCTGAAGCTGAGAAACTCTTTTTAAATCCATAAAAACCCAAACATTAATAATAATGAGTCTGGTTTGTGCTGATGGAGAAGAAGACTCACCAGCTGCTGGAGCCTGTCGTTCAGCTCCTCTTCTTTCTGCTCTCGCTCCATTCGTCCTCTTCTCTTCGCCTCCTGCAGAGCGTTTCCTCCTTTCCTTCCCTCGTTTCTTCTGTTCGACTCTCCTCCAGAGCCTCCTCCAGAGCCACTGCTGCTGTTTCCCTGAAATAAAGCCAACACACTTTCACATTAACAAAGGAAAAACTGAAGACGGACTGTGAACGAGGTCAGAGTCCGGTCTGAGTCGATCATTAGCTTCATCTGACAAACTAGAGACGAAACAAAATGACACAAACTAAATAAATCTGTTATTTCAAAGCAACTGACTTTATTTTATGGATTTATTTTGGAAGTACAGCATTAAAAATTGTTGTAAAATGGTAATAAAATATTGGTTTAATACAGCAAAGGCCAAAACAAACCACAGCGAGAAGTGACAAACTAAATATATTTGATGAACAACCTATTTATTCACACAATACACTGTTTAAATGTTTCTCAGTGTATTTGCTCAGGGTAGAACTAGGAATATTTCTGAATAAACTACAGGAATAGTGCACTTTATAAAAACTATTTGATCAATTGACGATCCCAGACACATGGATATAGACTTTTTTAGTATTTTGATCATTTTTAGCTCACTTTACTCTATTTCTAGATCTATATAATTCCTACCTGATGCTATTTTGGATATTTTATGATTGTTTATTGTAACATTTTTGGAATTATTAAATTCGATTTTCCTTTTTTGGCTCAAATATTCTGCTTTTGGGTCTGGACACAAACTCTGGGGACCACATAACGTTCAAACGAAGGAGTCATCTTTAAATTTAAAACTAAACCAGGACTTAAACCTTTGGCTGAAACTATATTTAACTCCAAACACAAACCTGAGGAGAGAACCGCGGTGATCTTCGGACGGACTTCGGTCCAGATTCAGGAGGATCTGAACCAGACGACATCGCTGAGAAACAGTTGTCTTCCTGAAAGAGTCACAAGAAAACAATAACTACAGAACAATCCTCTGAGGTGAGGAGGACAAATTAAAAGACACGGAGAAGGTCATCTAGAGTTTATTATAAAGTATGAGTAGCATGCTCCCGTTTTTGTTTTGTGTTGTCAAATGCAGCCTTTTGTAATGTTTATTTGGCCCTCTTACATTTGGTAGGTGATTTTTTGGGGACTTTGTTCATTAATCAGAGACAAAACGCACTAAACTATTCTAAAGATATGCACTAGAAGAATGTCACTCTAAAACTTGACAAAATAACAGTTAACAGGAGTCCAGGGACCAAAAATGGGCCTTAAAGTGAAGGTACAGTGGAACAAATAAAACAAGGGAATTTACAAAATGATGCAAGAAAAGGAGGAAATTTATGTTAAAAACAAACTGTTGTGATACAGATTCAAATGAAGAAGAAACCTCACATTAAAACATACAAAAATGAACAATAAAATGGCAAGTCTAACACTAAACATGATTAAACAGAAGCTGGTGTTTATTACTGGTATTACTAATAATGGTAATACAATACTTAATAATATATACAATATATGTTTAGAAAATGGGTCACAATTGTAATATTTTTAATATTTGACTGAGTTTGAATGTTTGTTCTGTTTATTTGCCAAATTACCCAAACAATAGTCACCAAATTATGCTTATAACCAGATCCAAAATGTGATTAAAATGAAATATAGAACAACTAAAGCCTGATGATGAATATGCAAACAGGAAAAAATGACAGACAAAAAAATGTTGCCAATTAAGTCGTTATTTTAAACTTTATCTTCGTGTTTTTATCAGAAATTTTCCGCTTTAAGAATTTACTCCAAACCCCGCGTTTATTTCCACTCACCGCTGTTTTATTCCGTCTTTATTTTCTTCTGAATGTTGACTGTTTTCTGGAGCCGCTGCTGTGAGCGCGAACTGAGCCCACGACCGTCCCGCACACATGACGTCAGATGCAGAGAAGCGGCGCAGAGTGGTGACGCAACAAGCAGAGGACGGGCGCCATATTGGATCGGGCTTTGGTTTATTCAGTCCCGTTAACAACACTGGAAAAATACTGGAATTCAATTTAGACATTAGCTTTCTCACTAGTTGTAATATTTTTTGCACAAATTACCAGTTATTTAGAGATTTATTATTCACATTGTTTATAAATAAAACAAAAAATGAAGTTTTACTAACTTTGGATGTTTTTTTTTTGGCAAAATGTGGAATTGAATGGTTTATTAAAAAGAAAAACTGGTTTATTTAAATATGTTGACTTTATATAAATATACATAGATTTTCATTTTAAAATTAGGCATTTATTGTTTATTTCTTTTGCAGATATTTTTGGGAGCTTTGTTCATAACAGAAGTCATTAAACACAGAATTTTAAAATGTCATCACTTTAATGAAGCACCAGTTTGAATACAAGGATAAATCGTAAGAAAAAAACGAATAAAATGGTATAAAAGTATAAAACAATGTAAAAAATACACTTAAAACAATCATGAGACTAACAAGTGCAATGGAAAGCATGTAAAAATGTAGCTGCGTTTGTTGCTGTTAGTGTTTCATTTCAGTCACAGGTGCATTGTGGGTCGTGTAGTTCCATTTGCTTTTACTGAGTTTATTTGCTGGTGGTAGAACACTGACGTAGTGACTGTAAACAATGACATCACAAATGTCGGACATAAAACTTGTTCTTTTTCGACACGAATGATGCCGTTTGATATTAATTTGTTTAAGTCTAAAATAATTCAAACTACAAACGATAAAGAGAATGTAATTTTGACTTAGGATCTCGTTATTTATGTTTGATGTGATTGAATTTATTTGTTTATAAGATGATTATACTGATTTTCTGTGGATAAGCTCGTATAAACTTTGAATAAGTCATAATTATTAGACATAGGAACCATTTTGAAGCGTTTTTCTTGTTAAAACTAACTTTATAAACAATAAACCACATAATTGAGCAAGTTTTTATTATTCTTTCTATAAACCTCCAACACTATCTATTCTCTGTGGTCGTATTTGTCTCCTTTTTTGTCTCAGATGATGTCAGCTATAATTTTATAATTGTCTTGTCTCTCAGGTCAGTTTTATCACTCTTTAGCTGATCTCAGGTCAGTTTTATCTGATCTCAGGTGTGTTTTATCACTATTTAGCTGATCTCAGGTCAGTTTAATTGCTGTTTAGTTGATTTGAAGTCAGTTTTATCGCTCTTTAGCTGATCTCAGGTCAGTTGTGATGGGGTCGTGCTGTATGGTTTGGTGCAGCATCAAAGCCAGGAGTCCTGCTCGGTTGGTCATGGCCGCTCTGAGGTTCCTCTCCTGCTCGAACAGTTCGTCCAGTTTGTACCACTGCAAACAGAAGGAGGTCAATTATTATCAAAGCTGATGAACAGACTTCAACCACTTGGTCATTTGCGAGGAGTAAAGGTTTTATTTGCTATATCTTTTCACTTCTCGAGGCTCAGGAAGAAGTCAGAGCCTAGTGCTTTAACCTGTTTCTGTCGATATAAACGTTCTGTACCACTCTGACTCTCTCCAGGTCGACCTCGGCTCTCCTCAGCTTCTCCCAACAGTAGTGTTTATTACACTTCCTCTTCGACACGCGGCAGAACTCTCCCGTCGGCTCGAACACGTCTTTGACCAGAGGACAGCCGCACACCTCGTCGGCCGGCACCTGCGGCACAAGGTGGGACGGGTCAAAACGGGGCAAAATACCCAAGAATGACATTAAAACAGACGATTAGGAACAGGTGAGGCGTACCTTAGGATCTCTGGAGTGCTCCGGACACAGGACCTGCAGACGTTTGCAGTAGGTTTTACTCTGAGGGTTGTACACGTCACAGAACAGTCGAGTGGCTCTGAAACACAACAAACAGCTGCTGAGGATGGATTTTAGAGGATGGTCATCAGAGAGTGACGTGCCGGCAGCAAAGGAGGCGACGAAAAACCAACACCCAAGAGTACAGAACTACTACTACTACTACTAATAATAATAATAATAATAATAATAATAATAATAATAATACAAAACTCTCCATCTGTCCATTCTACCACACAACCCAGAACTTTCAAACTAAATTATGAGCAGTGCAAATGCAACAAAAAAGACTTGAGGGTTATTCCATAAACAAAGCTAAATCCAAAGTGTGGCTTATTTTGTTGTGATTTCTGTTCCATTAAACAGGTTCATCACGACCCACCAGGAAAGTCTAGTCTGGTCCTGGTTCAGACCTGGTCTAAATGATCTACGTGAGTCAATGTTTGATAAATATGTGATGATACAGTCCTTTACCACGTGTCTTTCTCTAATCTATTTAAACCCTTGTGATGTTGGTCTGAGCTGCTCCTCAGTTCTCAGTGTCTTTCATGGAATACCCTTCAGTCTCGCTCTTGCACCAACTGTAAATACAATACTCATAAAACTCACCCCTCGATGCGAGTGGGATACATGGAGCCGAAGGAGGTCTGACTCTCGTACTGAGGACACACAGAGAGCGTTAGACGTCTGAGAAGGACTCAGTCCAGATTCAGACCAGAGCAGGACTGACCTTAGCGTAGCACCTCTCCATGTGCCGCAGCGCCACCTTGGGGTTGACGGGGTGACTGCAGGACACACAGAAGATCTGCAGGTCGGTGTCGTCTCCGTCTCCTTCTGTCACCTGCAGAAAAACAGACAGATCATGAGTTAATGTGGAATATAAACTACATCTGAGGATAAATAATGAAATGTTTGTATTTAACAGAAGAAGAGCAGGTTTTAGTCAGTTTTGTCCAGGTTTTAGTCCATTTTGACCAGGTTTTAGTCAGTTTTGTCCAGGTTTTAGTCAGTTCTGTCCAGGTTTTAGTCAGTTTTGTCCAGGTTTTAGTTGGATCTGGCCAGTACCTCCTCGTGCTGCTGGACCTGCTGTAGTTTAGCGTTGGCGATGATGCCCTCGAGCTCGTGGAAGCGTTTCTCCATGGCTGTGAGCCGGAGCCTGGCCGCCTGCTGCTCTCGGCGGATCCTCTCCAGTTGCCTCCGGCCCATCTCCTCGGCCACACACGGACTCTGCTGCCACTGCTGGATCCTCTGGGGCAGGATCTCGTAGATACGACTGGACAGGACGAGCACCACAGAGGCAGAGGACGGCAGGGTTAATGTAGACAGCAAATCTTCATGTAGTCTTAGTCTTGTGACAATGCTGTTTAGTTTTAGTCATAATTTAGACTAAATATCAGAAGAATTTAGTTGACTATATCTACAATATCCACAAACTAGAACAAAAACCTTTGGTGCCTCTGCTTTTAGTCGTTATTATTCACTGAGAGTCTGGAACAGAGCCCAAAGCATCGACGTTTTTAAACGTGATTATTTAGTCTGGCTTTTATATTTGCTTATTTATTTTATTTTGTACATTTGTTTTACTCTATGTTGCACTTTTCTATTTTACAGAGTAAAATACAGTGAAACAAAGCCTGTTGTGAATATTCTATTTTTTCTATTACGATTTTATTTTGTGAAGGGCCTTGAGTTGCATTAATCTGTCTGAAAAGTGCTGTATAAATAGTTTTATTGATTAAATAGATTTAATCACTAAAATATAAAGATTAATGCATTTCTAATTTTTTTTTCTTCAATAATAATTTCTCTCTCAAATAAATGTTTGTGTCTGACATCACTTCAGCGACACTCAAAAACCTGAGTCTGATTGGATCTCTTCTCAACTTTAGACCAGGTTTAGACCCAGTTTAGACCCGGTTTAGACCAGGTTTAGACCAGGTTTAGACCAGGTTTAGACCCGGTTTAGACCCGGTTTAGACCAGGTTTAGACCAGGTTTAGACCTGTCCTTTTGACTGGATTTTGTCTCGTCTTAGCATTAATTAATTTTTATTAAGTTTTTGTTTTGTTTTCGGACGCAAAACTATGTTGTTGACGACAACTATGACGCAGTGACCTCAGAGACACTCACTTTGCGGCGAGCTTCATGCCGCAGTCCTCGGAGCAGTATTTGGAGTTGTTTCGGGCCGGTTCCACGCAGCCGGGCCCCAGACACTGTCTCATGGATCCGGTGGAGTCTTTAGCCCCGCCCTCTCCTCGTTCGCTGTGACGCACTCGCTCTCGATGTCGCTGTTTGACTTTGTGTCGACGCAGCTTCAGCTCTTCTTTAGGAACAGACACCGACTTCTGAGAGACACAGTTATTATTTTATTACGTAGCTTTTTTTTATCAAAGGAAGCCATTTTGTCCAACGGTTTTACCTTTTTCTCCGGTTTCTTGTCTCGTCTTTTCACGTGTTTGACCTTCACCGCCTTCTTCATCAGAGACTGACCCTCCTCTTCCTCACTGTGCCACACCTGCAGCAGAAACACATCAGGAACAAACGGATTCCCCCAAAACTGAAGGCGTCCTGGAGCTGAGGCTAAAAGACCCCAGACTCACCAGGTCTCTGTAGCCCGCCGCTCGGTACTGCTCAAACAGCTCCAGCTCACTCTCGCTGTAGCCTTCCTCCTCGTCGTCCTCGTCATCCTCAGCCTGAAGCCCCGCCCCTTTGCTCTGCAGGCTCCGCCCCCTCACAGCGGGACGACCGACCGCCTCCTCCTCGTCTCGGACTCGAAGCATCTTCTGTTCGGACGAAAATGAACAAAATCAGCCACAAAAAAATAAAAAAAAAAAAAAAAAAAAAAAAAAAAAAAAAAAAAAAAAAAAAAAATATAAAAAAAAAAAAAAAAACCCCACCAAAAAAAAAAAAAAAAAAAAAAAAAAAAAAAAAAATTTTTTTAAAAAAAAAAAAACATCCCACCCCACCGAGTTAGACCACAAAAACCACATCCAGTTAAAGAAGCTAAATTAAAAACTCTATATTTCATTTATCAGGTCACATGAGATCTGATAAATATAAAAGTATAGATTATTTATAAGAATATTGAGCTGTGCACTGACCCGAGTTAGACCTGATAAATATAAAAGTATAGATTATTTATGAGAATATTGAGCTGTGCACTGACCCGAGCGCGGACCTCACACTGACGCAGACGACACTTCTGACGGATCCGGTTGGGTCCTCCGAACTTCTTCATGTCTTTACAGAAGTCACACTGAGCACAGTCCTCCGTCCTGAGGCAGGCGTCGCACTCGCCACACATCCGGGCCGAGCGCTTAATCTGAGGACCAGATAAAACCTGTTCAAGACCAGACAAAACCTGTTCAAGACCAGACAAAACCAGCTGGAACTCACACACCTGGGCTGAGCGCTTTTTCTGAGAAGAACAAGGACAAAACCATCTACAACCTCTTTAAACCCATCTAAAACCAGTTCAGATCCATGTAAACCAGGTGAGAGTTACCTGTGAGCCCCTCCTTCTGTCGGAGGCTGAAGGCTGAGGGATGGAGTCTTCTTCAGTGTCAGGTTTGTCTGGCTCCAGCTCCAGCTCCAGCTCCTTTGACTTTTTAGGACGATATTTAATTTCTAGCGACGGGTCTTTTTCTGAAAAATCAAAAACGATTCATTAAAAACAACATTAATGTGTCCTCTTCTTTGTTAAAGTTTGAGCTGCGCTGATTGTTTTTACCTTAAACCAGTTTCATATATTTATGTATTAAATATATTCACACAGAATCACACTGTTTGAGGCGTAGAGTGTAATTATGATGAGGTTTTACACAGACCTCTGCAGGACGGACAGTACCAGACTCTGATGGATTTAGCTGCTTTCTCTGAGATTCCGATACAGTCTCCGTGAAACCAGTCTGAGCAGCTGTCACAGCCTCTGCACAAGAACACAACATATCATAAATACACAAACACACAGGTTAGAGGGTTTTTTTAAACACAGAACTGATCTTCTGTTCTAAACCAGGTCTAAACCAGGTCTAAACCAGGTCTAAACCAGGTCTAAACCAGGTCTTACATCATGAAACAGTTGATGTCTGGTTTTCTACAGACACAATAAACTGGAGCGGATGGTGTTTTCATGGGGACGTCTACTTCCTGTTCTGCTTGTTTACTTCCTGTTTCTGACTCCTCCTCTTCCTCCTTCGGACCTGGATCCACTGCTGCCTCTTCCTCGGCCTCAAAAACACAGAAAAGAAACAAAGGGATTAAGAAAATAGAAATGAGACACGTTCTTGGAGAAGTTTTGATCCATGAACCTGACATGGACTAAAATATAATTATCAAAAATAATAAGTATAATTTAAAAATGACGTTAAGGGGATCCCAGGACGCTCCGAGGCGCTGTTTGGGAAGGGACTATCAAACATGAAAAGACAGAAAACCCATATCATGCTCTAAAAGAAGCCCATTTGTTTATAATTCAATTAAATTTGTCCAAATAAAACCAACTAACGCCACAAAATCACCACTAAACCCATTTAAAAACTTTCTAAGACCCAGTATAACACCATAAAGCCAGGTAGAGATAACAATAAAAACACATTTCTACCAGAGCCTGGTAAAAATGTGTTTTCTACAAAAAAAAAAGAAAATAATGAACAGAGCAAATCAATTACACATGCAACAGATGATTCTTTGGGGAGTGATTCTTAAAAAAAAGAAAATTAATATATGTTTACTATGGATTCATGTTATAATTTCATTTTCAAAATACCCTTTTTACTCAGAGAATACAGATGTGACAAAAAAAGTCAGGGAATTTGAACGGAATTAAGCTAATAAATGGCTAATTACAAACGCTAAAATGTTAAATCTATTAATTTGGCACCGCTTTCTTCATATATTTATTATTTTTCATGTTTTCCATCAACCTGAGCTGTTTTCCTGAGGTTTTAGCGCCGTTTGCTGAGATTTTGTGGAAGAAGATGCTGCGGTTTGCATCAACATCACATCTGCATCAAACCGAGACAAAACACTCACCATCGCGAGAAAAGACGGGATTTCAGACCAGTTTTAGGCGGGTTTTCTTTTTAAATATTCACCGTCTCTGGAGTTCAGTCCATTTTTGTGGTTTTGTGGTTTTTGAGAATGAAGAAAAATGAGAAAAATGAGCAGAAATCGCTTTGTTTCCGCTGGATCTTCTTCTTCTTCTTTTCTGCTGGAGCCAGAGCGGATTGAGAACAGTGAGGACACCTACTGGTCACACTGGGTAATGCAGGAATTAATCAGTACTGCTGAAATGTGGAAAAGTAGTATTTAAAACATTTACAATCGTGCAGTAAAAGGCTTAGGGGTGTGTTACAAGATGAATATGTAAACAATTAACTCTAAAAATGTGAAAAATCAGCACAAGAATAATCTAAACAGAATAAATAACCTATAAATATAATGTTATATCTTTACAAAGAGAAATCTGTGTTGGCTGCGGTTCTCTCGGTGTCCAGGAGGTGGCAGAACAAATCAAGTTAAAGCAATAACAGTCACACAAAAGAAGTCCGACCTAAAACCAGTTCAAAACCATTTAAAACCAGTTCAAATCCAGCCAAAACCAGCTCAAATCCATCTAAACCCTGTCTGAATCTATTGAAAACCTTTTTAGATCCAACTAAAACCTTTTAAGTCCAACTAAAACCTGTTCAAATCCAACTAAAACTCATTCAAAACCAATTAAAACCTGTTCAAATCCAACTAAAAGCTGTTGAAAACCAACTAAAACCTGTTCAAATCTAACTAAAAAAGACTTTGAATATAAAATTTGAAGTATTCTCTCCTGTTTTCTACTTATTATTTTCCTGTTTTCATTTGTTAATTAATTTATTAAGTGTTGTTTATACATGTATATTTTAAGTTTAGTTATAAATGAATTATTCTGCATATCAGCTTCTGTCGACCCACTTTGTCTCTTTGTCTCTTTCATTTCTGCTCTTTATTGTATTTGACCTTATTTTCGGATGTATTTTTAAGGTTTTTGTGACGTCTGCAGAGAGTTTGGGACCGGAGCCGAGCTGGGGTCAGTGAGCCACACTCACTCAAACAGATAAACACTGTTTTAGAGGAAACTGCAGGAAACGACGCCGTTCAGAGAATAAAACCAAAACTGGGCAACGACTGAAGAGAAGAGGAGAGACTAAAACAGGATTAAACTGCAGAACTAACTGAAACCAGGAGGAAAGACAGGATTTTCATTCTTTTTCAGGTAACAAGCCAATTTTAACAATGTTCTAAACTTCTGATAAGACTTAAACTACGACTAAACCTAAGACAAAGGAAAATAAAATTGTAAATCCATCTATTGTGCATGTTTTCATTATTTTGAGGTTAATCTTAAACAGTTCAAACCAGGACTGAACCAGGATTAAAGCCCATCTGAACGAACTTAAACTATTAACACATGAAAGAAGTGCTTGAAGAAGCTCTTTGTGTGAAATGTTTTAACCAGAGCCAAGGTTTTTCATTGTTGAATCCAACACAGTGAACGCTTCATTCTTACCTGAGCAGACAGTGTCTCCCATCTGTTATAGGATAGTGTAGTATAGTGTAGTATAGTATAGTGTAGTGTAGTACAGTGTAGTGTAGTATGGTACAGCCTAGAATAGAATACACAGTATATTTATAGTATAGTATAGAGAGAATGGCTTTGTGTGGTATAGTATAATATAGTGTAACATAGTATATTATTGCTTGGTATAGTATAAAGAGTATACCGTACCGTAATATGGTATAGAATAACGTATATTAGAATATTACAGAGAGTAAAACTTGGTGTGGTATAGTGGTATAGTATAGTACAGCATAGCGTACTGTCGTGTCAGCACAGTATACAGTATAGATTAAAGCCTAGAATGGCATAGTATAGTTTGGAATAGTATAGTGAGTGGAGTGTAGTGTGGTATATAATGTAGTGTGGAGTAGTAGTAGTAGTAGTAGTAGTAGTATAGTATAGTATAGTATAGTATAGTATAGTATAGTATAGTATAGTATAGTATAGTATAGTATAGTATAGTATAGTATAGTCCATTTCTTTGTGGAGGACACATAACTCTCACATTATGCTCTTATTCTGAAATTTTCAACAGGTTTTGAAGGAGCTGCTGAAACTAAAACCCAGATCGACTTAGACTTAGGTCTTTTTAAAGATGGACGGAACTGTCTCTGAAGAATCTGACCAAGTCCAACAGAACGGAACTAAAACGGGTCTGGACCAATCAGGATGTGTCAGGTCTCAGCCGACAGCCAATGGGATCCTGCCACATCACAACACAGGTGAGACTTAGAGCTAATACAGGTGAGACTCAGAGCTAACACAGAGCTAATACAGGTGAGACTCAGAGCTAACACAGGTGAGACTCAGAGCTAATACAGGTGAGACTCAGAGCTAATACAGGTGAGAGTCAGAGCTAACACAGGTGAGACTTAGAGCTAACACAGGTGAGACTCAGAGCTAACAGTAAGTAGAGCTAACATGGGTGAGACTTAGAGCTAACCATGAGACTTGACTAGGTGAGGTAGGGAAAAGGTGAGATAGAGCTAAAGGTGAGATGGCAAAAGGCTAAAGGTGGGCGGCTAACACAAGCTAACAAGGGGTAGAGCTAACAACTAAGGTGGAGGCTAACAAGGCTAACAGTGCTCAGAGCTAACACAGAGCTAACACAGGTGAGACTCAGAGCTAACACAGGTGAGACTCATAGCTAATAGAGGCTAACACTAATGTCCATGAAAGTCACCTGATACTGTCCTCTCCTCAGACCAGGCCCCGCCCCCTCGCTCTGATAGGTCCGAGGGCTGTGACATCAGCAGCGGAGACTCGGGGACGGACAGTTTATTCTCCAGCGACGAGTCTCGGCTTCTTCCTGAAACAGTCCCTTCCTCCGAGTCTCACGGGACGCACTCAGGTCAGGCTCCAATAATCAATACTCACAATAATCAATAATCACAATAATCAATAATCACAATAATCAATAATCACAATAATCAGAATAAACAGAATAAGTACAGTAACTATAATAATCACAATAAGGATACTATACAATTCTAATAACATGTTTTTGTATAAATGCTGTAACTCTCAGGAGCAGACGGTTCAAAGTCCTGCTGCAGTCTTCATCATCATCATCATCATCATCATCATCAGAAGAGACTGTCTTCGTCCAAAAGCCCCGCCTCCTTCAAAACGGACGCCGCTCACATTAAAGCTGTGGCAGGTGGAGGTGAGACGTTACTATTCTATTTGATCCACGACATCAAGAATCACAGAAATAATAAGAAAAACTGAACCAAAAACTGAAACTGAACCGACAGCTGCAGGATAATTTCATCTTCAGTTTGTCTCTGTTTTTAAAGAGACAGTGCCGTTCAACTCTGTCAAAGATTTAGTTACAGTTTTTTATTATTGCCACAAAAGTCTGTAACTGTTAAATTGAAACATAAAAAAACAACAATGATACATTTCTTGTGACCACATCTACAAAAACTCATGTATTATGTGTTTATTCTGTTTCTTTTGGTAGTATTTCAACTCAAATGAAGCACTTCTGAATTCTGATGATTTGAAGGGGCTTGGGGTAATTTTTTTTGTGTTTGTGCCTTTAACTTTAACATTTAACTCTTGATCACTTTAGGAGAGCTCACACAAAACAGTAAAATGCCAGGATGTTTTTTTTCTTTCTGTGTCAAATGTAAGTTCGTTTTTTTCAGAGCAACATCCGACATGAAGAGAGTGGTCTCATTGTGAGAGATAAGAGTGTGTTCAGTGTGTTATGAGCTGATAAAAGGAAATACACCCAACTGACTCTGGAACAGGTTTAGACCTGACTTTTACTCACGGAAAATCAAACACAACAAAACCAGACAATATATAAAACTGTCTCCTGTATGTTCTCTCCTGGTGCGTTCACTGTCCTCTATATGTTCTCTCGTGGTGCGTTCACTGTCCTCTGTATGTTCTCTCCTGGTGCGTTCACTGTCCCCTGTATGTTCTCTCCTGGTGCGTTCACTGTCCCCTGTATGTTCTCTCCTGGTGCGTTCACTGTCCTCTGTATGTTCTCTCCTGGTGCGTTCACTGTCCCCTGTATATTCTCTCGTGGTGCGTTCACTGTCCCCTGTATGTTCTCTCCTGGTGCGTTCACTGTCCTCTGTATGTTCTCTCCTGGTGCGTTCACTGTCCCCTGTATGTTCTCTCGTGGTGCGTTCACTGTCCCCTGTATGTTCTCTCGTGGTGCGTTCACTGTCCTCTGTATGTTCTCTCGTGGTGCGTTCACTGTCCTCTGTATGTTCTCTCCTCAGACTGGTGCGTTCACTGCCTCCTGGCGTGTCTGTTTTGTGAGCTCCCGTCTCTCTGCTCGGCGCTGGGTCAGTGTCTTCTCTGTGGAGTGGGAGGAGCCTGTGCGGAGGGCGGGGCCTGCTGCTGCTGTCCGGACGCTCTGATTGGCTGCTGCTGTCTGGAGGCGGGCTGTGGCGAGGCCCTGATGGATTGTGGGATTGTGGACGAGTGCTGCGGCTCCTCAGACTGTCTCGAAATCTGCCTCGAGTGCTGCTCCATCTGCTTCCCCTCCTGACAAGACCCGACAAGACCCGACAAGACCGGGACTAGACCAGGACTAGACCAGGACTAGACCTGACAAGACCCGACAAGACCCGACAAGACCCGACAAGACCCGACAAGACCTGACAAGACCGGGACTAGACCAGGACTAGACCAGGACTAGACCTGACAAGACCCGACAAGACCCGACAAGACCGGGACTAGACCAGGACTAGACCAGGACTAGACCTGACAAGACCCGACAAGACCCGACAAGACCCGACAAGACCCGACAAGACCCGACAAGACCGGGACAAGACCAGGACTAGACCAGGACTAGACCTGACAAGACCCGACAAGACCCGACAAGACCGGGACAAGACCGGGACAAGACAGGGACAAGACCTGACAAGACCAGGACTAGACCTGACAAGACCCGACAAGACCGGGACAAGACCGGGACTAGACCAGGACTAGACCAGGACTAGACCTGACAAGACCCGACAAGACCTGACAAGACCCGACAAGACCGGGACTAGACCAGGACTAGACCAGGACTAGACCTGACAAGACCCGACAAGACCGGGACTAGACCAGGACTAGACCAGGACTAGACCTGACAAGACCCGACAAGACCGGGACTAGACCAGGACTAGACCAGGACTAGACCTGACAAGACCCGACAAGACCCGACAAGACCCGACAAGACCTGACAAGACCGGGACTAGGCACTAGACCGGGACTAGATCTGACAAGACCGGGACAAGACCAGGACAAGACCGGGACTAGATCTGATAAGACCTGACAAGACCGGGACTAGACCGGGACTAGACCTGACAAGACCTGACAAGACCCGACAAGACCCGACAAGACCTGACAAGACCTGACAAGACCTGACAAGACCGGGACTAGACCGGGACTAGACCGGGACTAGACCGAACCTGACCAGACCGGACCAGGACAAGACCGGACCAGACCAGGACTAGACCTGACCAGACCAGGACTAGACCAGACCGGACTAGACCGGACCAGACAGGACTAGGACCAGGACTAGGCTAGGTCTAAACCAGGTCTAAACCAGGACTAAACCAGGACTAGACCAGGTCTAAACCAGGACTAAACCAGGACTAACTGTAATGTTTTTGTAGTTTTTGAGGCGATTTGTTTTTAAATCTGATTTCTTTTTCTGTAAAATGTAAATATTAAACTGAATATTTTCAAGAAGAATTAAATAAAGACGTAAGAGAGTTTAGTTTTGTTTTCTCTGTCGTCAGATCTGAACCTGAAGGAAACTCACTCGGTTTGAACAAACGCTGGAGTCAGTTTTTAAATATACGTAACAGTAATATACCGTAACATAACAGCAATATACGTAACAGTAATATACGTAACATAACAGTAATATACGTAACATAACAGTAATATAGTGTAACATAAGAGTAATATACGTAACATAACAGTAATATACGTAACAGTAATATACTGTAACAAAACAGTAATATACGTAACAGTAATATACGTAACATAACAGTAATATACGTAACAGTAATATACTGTAACAAAACAGTAATATACGTAACAGTAATATACCGTAACATAACAGCAATATAGTGTAACATAAGAGTAATATACGTAACATAACAGTAATATACGTAACAGTAATATACTGTAACAAAACAGTAATATACGTAACAGTAATATACGTAACATAACAGTAATATACGTAACATAACAGTAATATAGTGTAACATAACAGTAATATACGTAACATAACAGTAATATACATAACAGTAATATACGTAACATACCAGTAATATACGTAACATACCAGTAATATACGTAACATAACAGTAATATAGTGTAACATAACAGTAATATACGTAACATAACAGTAATATATGTAACAGTAATATACCGTAACATAACACTAATATACGTAACATAAGAGTAATATACCGTAACATAACAGTAATATACGTAACATAACAGTAATATACGTAACATAACAGTAATATACGTAACATACCAGTAATATACGTAACATAACAGTAATATAGTGTAACATAACAGTAATATAGTGTAACATAACAGTAATATACGTAACATAACAGTAATATATGTAACAGTAATATACCGTAACATAACACTAATATACGTAACATAAGAGTAATATACCGTAACATAACAGTAATATATGTAACAGTAATATACTGTAACATAACAGTAATATACGTAACATAACAGTAATATAGTGTAACATAACAGTAATATACGTAACATAACAGTAATATACGTAACAGTCATATACCGTAACATAACAGTAATATATGTAACAGTAATATACCGTAACATAACACTAATATACGTAACATAACAGTAATATACGTAACATAACAGTAATATACGTAACAGTAATATACTGTAACAAAACAGTAATATTCCGTAACATAACAGTAATATACGTAACATAACAGTAATATACGTAACAGTCATATACCGTAACATAACAGTAATATATGTAACAGTAATATACCGTAACATAACACTAATATACGTAACATAACAGTAATATACGTAACATAACAGTAATATACGTAACAGTAATATACTGTAACAAAACAGTAATATTCCGTAACATAACAGTAATATACGTAGCATAACAGTAATATACCGTAACATAACAGTAATATACGTAATATAACAGTAATAAACATAACATAACAGTAATATACGTAACATAACAGTAATATACGTAATATAACAGTAATAAACATAACATAAGAGTAATATACGTAACATAAAGCAGGATAAAACTGGGCTGGATCATCACAAAATGAAACCAAACCTGGAGCAAAAACAAGTTTAAAACTGGGTCTGAACCAAAACAAACGCAGACGTCAACAGAAGAGACTCACAACGAGAGACGAGTGAGAACTAAAGAAAAAGAGAGATAACACCCGTCGAGGTAAGAAAAAGACTGTTATGAACTTCTGAGTCACACTTTATAATAACTACACACTATTAATCATTACAGTTGTATTAGTAATAATTTAAGTATTACTCCTACATTAATAACCAAGTTATAAAAACACTGTTTAACTATTTGAACAGTATCATCCCATGTGTTTTGTGTTTTTTATATTTACATATTTCAGCATTTATACATTCTTAATTTATTAATTTATTGTTAATTACACATTTCTTAATGTGTAACTACTGTTAATTATAATAAGTTGTTTCCTATTAATTTGAAAATGTAAACTAATAGTGGCTCCAATATTAGTTTAAATTAAGTTTGGACAGATTTTGTTGCAAAATCATGCAAATATGCTAAGGCTTCAACTCGAGAGACCCAGGTCCAATTCCGGCTCAGGTCATTCCCTTAAAAATGGGGGATAAATGCCAAGACTTTAGAAAATAATTGCTTGAAATTTAAATTAATAAATGTTTAATGTGATCGCTAAAAGATGAACTGCTTTGTAAATGAGCTAAAAGGTGTTTTTAAAGATGGATGGGACGGTCCAACAGAACGGAGCCAGAACAGGTCCCGACCAATCAGGATGTGTCAGCTCTCAGCCGACAGCCAATAGGAACCGGCCTCATGACAACACAGATAAGACAAAGCAGGAACGCACAGGTGAGACTGATTAATGCAGAGGCTTGTTATGGAGATCATTCTTAGAATCTGACTGAAAACCACCGATGAACTGAGCAGAAGGAATGTTGTTTGATTTGTAGACGACAAAGACACACCTGGTTTAATGTGTCGCAGGTTGGTCCGGTTTGACCGACTCAGAACAGATCAATGTCTTTCTCAGAAGTCACATTTCTGCCTCATCTTCTCATTGCTCCTGTCTGTTTCTCCGAACTGTCCCTGACCCACTCTCCCCCAACACAGTCTCTGTTAAGACCAGGACCAGACCAGGACCAGACCAGGACCAGACCAGGAACTAGGACCAGGATCAGGACCAGACCAGGACCAGACCAGGACCAGACCAGGACCAGACCAGGACCAGACCAGGACCAGGATCAGGACCAGACCAGGACCAGACCAGGACCAGGACCAGGACCAGACCAGGACCAGCGTTCACTGACCTGTCTCCTCTCTGTTCCAGACTGATGCGTTCACTGACCTGTCTCCTCTCTGTTCCAGACTGATGCGTTCACTGACCTGTCTCCTCTCTGTTCCAGAGTGCTGTACCTGTGATCAAGAGTGCTGTCGCTCTGTCCTTGAGTGCCTGGGCTCCTGTGCTGAAGTTGCTGAGGGTATTGCTGAGGCGTTTTCTTGACTGTGACGGACTCTGGAGGTTCCTGTGATGAACCTTATGTTCAAGAATAAAGAATGAAATGTTGTTCTGGTGTTTGTTTTGGAATAAAGCACAAACATTCTTCTTTTGTTAAGCTAAGCTGAGCTAACGCTAAGCTAACGCTAAACTCTAAACTTCAGTTTGGTCAAATGCATTAGTATTTTGGAGGAAAAACTGGTCTGGTTTTATTTTTTAATAAAAGAGAAGCAGGAGAGGTCTCTAGACTGATTTTGGAGGAGAGTCTGAGACAGGGACAAGAAAAGAAAATCAGGGACTGGAGCTTTAAATGTTTATGATAAAGACTCATCTCTTAAAACCTGTCGAGCTTGTCTCAGTCTCAGAGTGGGACGAGTCATTTTGAATTTTAAAACAAATAAACAAATATAGATAAAAGATATTTTTACAGTACGACACTGGGGGGGCTCTCAGCCCCGGGGCCTCGTGTCCGTTAAGACCGGCCCTGGACACAGACCTGTGTAAACTCCAGGAGCCAAACCACAACAGAGCGATGATGTCACAGGTTTTGATTGACAGCTGATGAGGGCGGGACAGGAAGTGGGTCCCGCTGCGACAGGAAGTGTGTGTTTGTAAAAAGAACGGTGCCAGATCGTCCCAAAAACAGGAAACAGGAAGTACTGACTGCCAGCCGTGAACTCTGACCTCTGGGAACATCATCAAAGAGAAACACAGAGGGTTTAGTTTCCATCTGAGATTTAACTGAACGTGTGTCAGAGCAGCTCTGAACAAACACACTTCCACAGGATCAGTCTGAGGCGTGTTACAGAGTGATGTCGATACGTAACAGCGAGGCTCTGCAGAAACAGAACATGATCAGGACATTCGTCAAAGCCACTGTAAAAGAAATGTACAGACACAAAAACGCTGAAATACCACAGGCTCCACCGTCACAATGAAGCGACCTGAGATTATTTTACTAATAAACAAAAACATAAATACTGAAAAAATACTGAAGTCTGGACCTGTGACCTCTGTGACCTCTGTGACCTCTGTGACCTCTGTCACTGAGATAAGTCCACTAAAGACAGCTCCAATCAGAGGAGCAGCCTTAACGTCACTTCTGTCACAGACACAGACTCATTTCACTGAGATTTGAACCTGGGTTCAGTCGGGTTTTACTAAACTCTGACAAACTCTGATCTATGAGACGACGACAGGGACAGAAACCATGAAACTTTCTAAAAGGCTCATGACGTGAAATAAACACGACACTTGAAAACCAAAGACGAGCAGATCTGAAATACATTCATGATGTAAGCATGAAACATCTTTATATTTTAGCTACATTCAAAGATAGTTGGATTCTGACTGGTACCGTTGCATGACACTGCCCCCTAGTGGAGTTAAACTGCAGTCACAGCCCACTCCTCTGAAACCTTCACTGAGAACAAGGCCCAAACAGTGGATTCATTTAGACCTTTCTTAAAGAAAAGTTTAAAGAAGCAGGGATTAAAATGTTGTTATATTCTGTATTTGTTTTGTATCTTGGAAAAATAGAAATTTAAAGTTACATAGAAGATTAGATCCAAATTTCTGAAACTAACTTCTTGTGTGACCCTGAAATATGTCTTCATAGACAACAGCGTGTCCCTGCAGGACTTCCATAGCTGTTCACAGGCAGTGAGCCATGGAACTAGAGAAAAATTACCAAAGCAATATCTTCTGAAAATGGATTAAAGCAGCAAATTAAAAATAGAGTGAGATAATTCAGAGATATGCAAGATTTATATAAACAATTTTAATTACTCTCCACATGAAGTAAATCTTCAACATGTTCATAGGTACAACCAAGGTTTAGATGGATTTGAACAGGTTTTAGTTGGATTTGAACAGGTTTTATATGGAATCCAAACAACAGAATACATTATTAATAAAATTATCTTAAAACAGACAAAATAAAGGCACAGTATGTTTTCAGTTTGATTTTATTTTGTAAAAAAGTTTGAATCTGTAAAACAAGCAGAGTCAGATCATAAACAGAAAACATAAAAAACATGTTAATAATGAAATAAAGTGAGACAGAACTGGTCCCTTTTGGGTTTTTTAAGAGCTTCAGTAAAAATGGATCAAAATTAAAGATGTTTCAGTGAAATCCATATTTAAAGACTTTGCAGAAATAAAACAGTGCTTCAAATAAAACATAATTCATTTAATAAGACTTCAGTCTGTTAGAAATAAAAGAGGTTAGTCATAGTTTTAATGATATTATTTATGCTCATGCAGTTTTTCTGTCCATGAATCTGTCTGTGTCTGTGACAAAAATAATAATCCAACTCACAAAATGCATTATTATCAAAAAACTGAACTAGAAAGAGCCACAAACAAAAGCTTGCACTGAATCAACAAGAATTTGTTTAGAAATATGAGAAAACTGAGAAAATATCTACTAATACTGTCTTTTATTTTTGAAAATGACCAAGAGCTTGTTTTGACTGAATAAAAAAAAAAACTAGCTGTAGTTTCAACATGACGTCTGTAGAGGGCGCTAAAGCAGGGTTAGCTTAAGGTTGTTTAGCATTTAGTGAAAAATAATGTAATATATAAAAAAAACAACAACATTAAAATAAAACAGAAAATGACAAACAGACGACAGCAAAATGATTTCCAGCAGAAATAATGACCCTTTAAAATGAAAAAGTTTCCCTTTTGATCAGAGACAAAAATATACGAGACACACAGAGATTAAAGGAGTACGCTCTGTTTTTAGGATTCATATTTACAGCATTTCATTTAAAGACTCTCAGATCAACAGCATTTGGTGATTTTTCAGAATAAAACCCTCCGTAACTTGATTCTTATCAGGAACATGTCATAATTCAGATCCATAAAGTCAACTGAGGCTGTTTGTTTGTGAATAAAACAGTCCTGGGTTCAGTCTCCTCCACACGGGTTCATCAGGAGAAATGAGAATAAAACATGGCTGACATTTATTTTAAAAAGAAGTCAACAGAGTTTAAGGCTGACTTTTAGAATGTGGCTCTGATACAGAAGCCTAACGTTAGATAAAACCTTTAAACAAGAGCTACGACACAAACTAGAATAAAATACATCAGATTTTATGTAATTTTGATGTTTTTAAAGGGACTCTTCTGATCTTATTCAGGTTTCAGATGGATTTGATTTAGATTTAGATGGTTTTGGACAGGTTTTACTTGGATTTGAACAGGTTTTCATTAGATTTGAACCAATTTTAGATGGACCTTTACAGTTCTGGACTTCTGAACTAAAAGTGATCTCTGTTTAAGTGAATGATACTGAACGTAAGAGGATTCTTTCTACTTAAATAACTGAAGTCAGCCTCTAGTGGACGTTAGTGGAATGACAGTCGTCTTGTTTTGTGTTGAACCTGATGAACCCTCCTGAGACGCTGGATCAGAGGTCCTCGTCCATACTGAAGCTGCTCCTCCTGCTGCTGCTTTTAGACGCTCCGCAGGACAGCAGCGGGTCCTCCATCAGGACGTCCCCCAGAGGGTCCCCGAGCCCGTCCCCGAGCCCGTCCCCGAGCCCGTCCAGGTGCACCAGGTCCGGGGAGAACACGCTGCCGGCCGCCCGGGGGTCCTCCAGGGGGTCGTCGCTGAAGCTGAGGGAGTCCAGCCCCAGAGGAGACACCAGGGACGAGGACGAGGGGGTGAGCAGGGGCTGGGACGCCGAGGAGGGGTCCAGGGACGAGGACAGGCCGTGGAGACGCACCTGCAGCTCCAGCTCCTGCACCACACAGAGTTAGATTAGAGTCAGGACCTCATCTTCATCTAAGAACCATCTTTAATGTAGTTTCTGGACAGAAGAATGTCTGTAGTTCTATGATCAAACACAAGGTTTCACAACATTTGTGTCTCTACCCCGTCACTGACAGCACACACACCGTTAACATTTCACCAAAACATCTTGTTTAAGTTTGATTTTTGGTTGACAATGGCCTTTGGTTTCTGAAATGTGCCACAGCTCAAGATGGATACAAACAGGAAGAGTGGACATTAGTCTGGTCTAGTCCCGGTCCTGACCCGGTCTAGTCCCGGTCCTGACCCGGTCTAGTCCCGGTCTGGTCCTGACCTGTATCCTCAGCTGCAGGGACCTGTTGGTGCTCTCCAGTCTCCTCTGTCGTTCCTCCAGGTCCCTCGCTCGCTGCTGCTCCTTCTGAAGTTTACGGATGTAGTCCACAGACGCCTTCAGGATCGTCCCTTTGTTCCACCGCATCTCCCTGAACCGGCCAATCAGAGGAGAGAGCTCGTTAACACTGGCCAATCAGAGGAGAGAGCTCGTTAACACCGACCAATCAGAGGAGAGAGCTCGTTAACACCGGCCAATCAGAGGAGAGAGCTCGTTAACACTGGCCAATCAGAGGAGAGAGCTTGTTAACAGAGACCAATCAGAGAAGAGAGCTCGTTAACAGAGACCAATCAGAGGAGAGAGCTTATTAACATGGACCAATCAGAGGAGAGAGCTCGTTAACAGAGACCAATCAGAGGAGAGAGCTCGTTAACATGGACCAATCAGAGGAGAGAGCTCGTTAACAGAGACCAATCAGGGAAGAGAGCTCGTTAACATGGACCAATCAGAGGAGAGAGCTCGTTAACAGAGACCAATCAGGGAAGAGAGCTCGTTAACATGGACCAATCAGAGGAGAGAGCTCGTTAACATGGACCAATCAGAGGAGAGAGCTCGTTAACATTGGCCAGAACAAAACTAAAACAATCTAGATGGATTTTAAACCTTTATAAAGCATTTAATAAAGTGTAATAAAGTTCACTGACGGGTCGCTGGATTTGGGAATCAGGACGCCCAGTTCTTTGATTCGGTCGTTGATGTTAAACCTCCTCCTTCTCTCGACTGTGGACACCAACAAAACACAGACATTAGAGACTTTATTAGAGGTTGTAATGACACTAAATGTAGTATTATTACAGAAGTCTATGTAATGGTTAAAATATAATAAATACAAAACTATAATAAATACAGCAGTTCTGTCTCTAAATCCAGGTGTAACTCACTGAGGTTGTGGTTGTCCTTCTTCTGTCTCTCTTTGATCAGAGCTTTGGCCTCGACGTCTGAAACAAACAGAGACAGAGACGTTCACTTTGTTATTATTATTATTATTATTATTATTATTATTATTATTAACTGACTCTGTTTCTGAAGTGGATCGAACATCAATAAAAGTGAATTTGTGAATACGTATGAAAAAAATATCATTGTTTAACTCTTAGCAATGAGTTTAAAGTGAAAGTGTGGAAAGTGCATCTAAAACTAGTTCAAATCCATCTAAGACCAGTTCAAATCCAACTAAGACCATTTCAAATCCAACTAAGACCAGTTCAAATCCATCTAAAACCAGTTCAAATCCAAGTAAAACCAGTTCAAATCCATCTAAAACCAGCTCAAATCCATCTAAAACCAGTTCAAATCCATCTAAAACCAGTTCAAATCCTTTTAAAACCAATTCAAATCCATCTAAACCAGCTCAAATCCATCTAAAACCAGTTCAAATCAATCTAAGACCAGTTCAAATCCATCTAAAACCAGTTCAAATCCAAGTAAAACCAGTTCAAATCCAAGTAAAACCTGTTCAAAACTAAATGAAACCTTTTTAAATCCATCTAAAGCCAGCTCAAATCCATCTAAAACCAGTTCAAATCCTTTTAAAACCAGTTCAAATCCATCTAAAACCAGTTCAAATCCATCTAAAACCAGTTCAAATCCTTTTAAAAGCAGTTCAAACCCATCTAAACCAGTTCAAATCCATCTAAAACCAGTACAAGTCCATCTAAAACCAGTTCAAATCCTTTTAAAAGCAGTTCAAACCCATCTAAAACCAGTTCAAATCCATCTAAAGAGATCATGAAGTGGATTCTTCTTTGGGCATTTTAAAATCTGGGTTTCCTGAAAAACAGTTTTGGAAACTCAGGTCTAAACTACAGACATTTTTCCTGAAAGGTTTAGGGCAGAGTTGTTTCCAGAGAAAAGTCTGAGGAAGTGTGAAGTGATGATGAGAGCAACAGGAAGAACTGGTCCTGACTCATCAAACTTCAACAGACGTCAAATCAGTTCAGTCTCTGTCCGGATCTAAGGCTTTATATTTGAACACAATAATAATGTAGTGATTTAAGCCAACAGTTCAAGACTATATCTGCAAATACACTGCTGCAAAGGATCATGGGACTGTTCTACAAATATAAATATGTCTGAAGAGATGTATGTATCTACAAAACGAAGGGTTATTCTTCCTTTTTCATGTAATGTCTGGGAATACTGTCAAAATAAAAGACAAAAAAAAGAAGTTCGAGACCTGGTTTAAAAGAAGAATCACTGATGAATGTTTCAAAACTGCAGCTGTTTTCTGTTTTTGCATCACGTCGACCACAAAACTCACTCAGACTCTTCAGAAAAATTATGCAACTGTTGGCTTTTTAGTTTTGAGTCATTCACAAAACAACCTGAGAAATCCTGAAGGCTGTGAAATAACTGTCAACTCCCAGTTCACCTCAGTTTAAACAAATACACTTCAGTAAAATCTGTTCAGAATCAAGAAGATCTGGAAGATTTTAGTTTGGATTCATACAAAAAACAAACAACTCTGAAAGGGTTTGATCTTTTATGAAAATGAATTAATGCTGACAATAGAGAAAAAGTAAGTCAGGTCCAACTAAAACCTGTTCAAATCCAACTAAAACCTGTTAGAATCCAACTAAAACCTGTTAGAAT
Source organism: Rhyacichthys aspro (assembly GCA_036850595.1). Taxonomy (NCBI): domain Eukaryota; kingdom Metazoa; phylum Chordata; class Actinopteri; order Gobiiformes; family Rhyacichthyidae; genus Rhyacichthys; species Rhyacichthys aspro. Next base: position 24,536,010 of record CM072154.1, on the reverse strand, counting down.
CCAACTAAAACCTGTTCATATCCAACTAAAACCTGTTAGAATCCAACTAAAACCTGTTAGAATCCAACTAAAACCTGTTCATATCCAACTAAAACCTGTTAGAATCCAACTAAAACCTGCTCATATCCTGTCCTCAGTTAAATGAAGGTTTTAAAGGTGTAGTTCAGGGTCTGTGGGATTTCTCAGAACTCACCGCTGAGCTCTCGTTTGAGCGGGTGCAGCTCCGCGGGGCAGCTGTTACTGACGGTGACGGACGGAGACGTCATCCCTGTCCCGCTGTAAACGTCCAGCGCTCCCACATCCGGCATCTGCAACCAGCCAATCAGAGAGCAGCGTTAAAGAACCAGCCAATCAGAGAGCAGCGTTAGAAACCAGCCAATCAGAGAGCAACGTTAGAAACCAGCCAATCAGAGAGCAGCATTAGAAACCAGCCAATCAGAGAGCAGCGTTAGAAACCAGCCAATCAGAGAGCAGCGTTAAAGAACCAGCCAATCAGAGAGCAGCGTTAAAGAACCAGCCAATCAGAGAGCAGCGTTAGAAACCAGCCAATCAGAGAGCAGCGTTAAAGAACCAGGTCATTTTATGTTGCAGATGTTCCTATTAGACATGATCTAATACATGATATTGGATTCCAAGAGAGAAGAGTCTCATGTCCATAAAGACTCTGCAGACGATGACGACTAATAATCCACAGAGAAAGGTCTTTTTGAGATGGTTTAAAGAAGAGGACGACACTGACAAACACGAACATGTGCAGAAGACTTCCTCATTTAGAGTCTTTTACCAAGACTTAGAGGCATTTAAATTACACAACAGACAAAAAAGAACTAAAATCATCTGAAAGTGAAGAACCTGGGAAAATTCAGAATCATATTTTCATGTTGTGGTTCACACTGACGTAAAGTCCTCTGAGCTGAACAGTGTTTACGGAGCTGCTCCCTCCTCTTCGTCCCAGACTCTGATGTAAACCTTCTCCTGTTGAATCAAATCCCTCTTTTATTCTGGATCCTTTAATTGTTGCTGTGAGTCTGATCTATTTGTTTGTCGTCGTTGAGTAACATCTGATTTAACTCTGGGCTCAGACAGTTCTCCAGGTGATTCAGAAAAACTATCTTAAACAAGTTCACATTTGTTGCCTAAAGAATGAGAATTATGGAGCTTTGTCACAGCTCATTTCTCATTGGTCGACACTGATGTCAATCAGGAAGTAATATCTACAAATAAATCCGAGAATGTGTATTTTCAGCTGAATATGTCTTTTAACAGAGAAACAGCTGAAAAAAGAAAAGCATCAACAGAGAAAAGGGAGACAACGTAAAACACAGATAAATACTGTCAATTCAATCACGTAATGTTTAACGAGGAGGAGATAATTGTCGTCCTGACGCTGAAGTCACAGCTAAGCTAACGCTAAACTCTAAACTTCAGTTTGGTCAAATGGATTAGTATTTTGTGGTTTTATTTTTTAATAAAAGAGAAGCAGGAGAGGTGCCTAGACTGATTTTGGAGGAGAGTCTGAGACAGAGACAAGAACAGAACATCAGGGACTGGAGCTTTAAGTCAAAAACATGATGACGGCCTAAGTTTCAGGAAGTTTAAATCCATTTAAACCAATATCATCACTGATTATGAATGGAAATAAACCAGGACTAGAATATAACTCCTCCTCGTCTGAAAAAATCTGACTAATGCCTCAGATCCAGATTCAGCAGAAGCAGTTTTTATAAAAGATGTTGCAAAATAAAGTGAACACATGATGGTGAGTGTAATGTTTCCTGGTTTAAATCTCGCAGTAAAAGTGTTTGTGAATGAAGACAGTTGAGCTGCAGAGTTTATCAGAGTTTATCTGAGACGGAGCTGGAGGACACTCTTATCCCTCGGACCAGTCCTGTCTCTGCAGCAGATTCAACTGAAGCTGATAAAATACAACTGATTTTACACCGACTCCAGAGAAATGTCTCACGTACTTTTCAAACATATCTTTAAAACTGGTTAAAATTAAAAGGCAATTTGCTTGTTTTTGACCTAAACCAAGACTAAACCAGGTCTAATCTAAAGTTTACATTTGCATTAAGTCTATCAAATCCCTACAGTCCTCACTCTTTCTTTCTTTTACCTGAGCTTTGCTCCTGCGTTTGTCATGATCCGGCAGCACAACTAAAATCCTCATGTTTCTGCTGCAGCTCTGTTCCTCTTTCTGCTCCAACTGAAGAGAATCAGGAAGAGCTCGGTTTGACTCAGATCCTGCTGCTGTCGCTGCTTTTAGAGAAACTCCTCCTCCTCCTCCTCCTCTTCCAGTAACACCAGAGTAACACCAGAGTAACACCAGAGTAACACCAGAGTAACTCCAGAGTAACTCCAGAGTAACTCCAGAGTAACTCCAGAGTAACACCAGAATAACTCCAGAGTAACTCCAGAGTAACACCAGAGTAACTCCAGAATAACTCCAGAGTAACACCAGAGTAACACCAGAGTAACACCAGAATAACTCCAGAATAACTCCAGAGTAACACCAGAATAACTCCAGAGTAACTCCAGAGTAACACCAGAGTAACACCAGAATAACTCCAGAGTAACTCCAGAGTAACACCAGAGTAACTCCAGAATAACTCCAGAGTAACACCAGAGTAACTCCAGAGTAACTCCAGAATAACTCCAGAGTAACTCCAGAATAACTCCAGGAACTCCAGGTACAATAAATCTAGATAATCAATAACCATTCAATCTTAAATATATATAGTCAATAATAGATATAGGTAACTCCAGAATACTCAGAGTAACACCAAGTAACTCCAGAGTAACACCAGAATAACTCCAGAGTAACACCAGAGTAACTCCAGAGTAACTCCAGAGTAACTCCAGACTAACTCCAGAGTAACACCAGAATAACTCCAGAGTAACACCAGAGTAACTCCCGAGTAACTCCAGAATAACTCCAGAGTAACTCCAGAATAACTCCAGAGTAACTCCAGAGTAACACCAGAATAACTCCAGAGTAACTCCAGAGTAACACCAGAATAACTCCAGAGTAACTCCAGAGTAACACCAGAATAACTCCAGAGTAACTCCAGAGTAACACCAGAATAACTCCAGAGTAACACCAGAGTAACTCCAGAATAACTCCAGAGTAACTCCAGAGTAACACCAGAATAACACCAGAATAACTCCAGAGTAACTCCAGAGTAACTCCAGAGTAACTCCAGAATAACTCCAGAGTAACTCCAGAATAACTCCAGAGTAACTCCAGAGTAACACCAGAATAACTCCAGAGTAACTCCAGAGTAACTCCAGAGTAACACCAGAATAACTCCAGAGTAACACCAGAGTAACACCAGACTAACTCCAGAATAACTCCAGAGTAACTCCAGAGTAACACCAGAATAACTCCAGAGTAACTCCAGAGTAACTCCAGAATAACTCCAGAGTAACTCCAGAGTAACTCCAGAATAACTCCAGAGTAACTCCAGAATAACTCCAGAGTAACTCCAGAGTAACTAGAGTAACTCTTGAGTAACTGAGAGAATAAAGAGTGATAAATTCCCAGCATGCAGTGGCACCACAGCTTAGAGAGAGAGAGGAGCTAAATGTGACTAATTTCAGGGAAAATACAGATTTTAAATCCCGACTCCTGTTTGTTCCTTTAATCTTGAACTCGTTTTTGTACTGATCCGATTCAGAAAGTTTCGTATTTGCAGAGCTTTTAAACCGTTTTATTTGCTAATTCATAACACACTGTTTTTGTGGAGGTTGTGTTTTATTCTTTTATATTTCTTATTCTTCCTTTTAATGACATTTAAATGACATGTATTTATTCATTGATGCACTTACTGCATTTGTGTTTATTGTTTAATTGTTCCTTGTCTCATTTTTTCTGAGCAATCACTGAGATAAGCTCTCATTGAGTAATAAACACCTGAAGAAGAGTCCCTGAGTGCTTCAGGAGAGAGGTCCCTTTATCTCTGTTATTTTGCTGTTTTTTCTGTTTGTGTTTGACGCAGGCTGTGATTGGCTGTTGCTTTTATTCAACCATCAGAGCGTGTTATAAACAGAGCGTTACCGTCGTGGCGAGCTGCAGCCCCGGGTCGATCAGAGTCAGATAATCATCGTTCAGACTGGACTCCAGGCTGATGATGTCATCGATCACAGTCTCTTCGATCTAAAATCAATCAGAAATAAAAACACAGAGGGTTTAGAGAATTAAAGATATTTATGAGACAGAAGTGAGGGAGTGAACTCGGAGCTGATTCTGATTGTTATTTTGAACTCTTTTGGTGAAGTCTTTATTTCTGAGTTTGGACCAAAGTGAAGTTGTATTTTGGGGGAAACAGAGGCTGAATGAGCCGAAGGGAAGCTGCAGCTCTGACTCAGATCCTCAGTGAGCCCTGACTCAGCAGAACATGACTCTGACTGACTCTGCAGAACGTGATCGACAGGAACAAAACCAACGCTGCACACGCTTCATCAAATTCACATCATATTTTACCAGTGTTTATGGAGGTGGATTCATTTTGTTCCAATCCATTCTTCCTCTAAACAACAGGCTCTCTAAAATACCCAGGATGCATCTGTGGCCTTTCCCTACCCACAATGCATTCTGTATCTGGGTCACTGAGGTGGTCAGGAGCGAAGACCAGTTTTTGTAATGGAAAGAATTACAAGAATTTAAGAAAAAGTGGGACAAATGGATTACTTCTGATGCACTGTGATAATGAGTATGTAATACGTATGTAATATGTATGTGTTTGTTATTTTCACCTCTCATTATTCCTTTGACTTTAATGACATCCGTACTGATCAAACTCTTTGATAAATACTGTATTGTTTCTGGAAATAACAAAAAATGAACAAAACACTAAAGAAATACAAAAAAATACACCTCGTCCACAAAACAGATGTCTTCATATGTTTATGAGAAAATGTAAAAAAAAACTATTCAGCACCAAATTTTACTTTTTTCTCCTTTTCTTCGACTGTGATTCTCAAAATATTAGAATTAAATTATATAGAATTAAAATACATCATAGAGATTTAATATTTATAATAAACACAATTTAAAAATAAAACTTTTACATTATATGTTCAGTTTAGTGGCATTAAGCATAAAATAGCATCAAAACACAGAGTGGACGCACCTCTGTCTTGGGGCTGCTGGTCTTGTGGGAGGAGCCTGTTTTGGGGGCGCGGCCTGTTTTGGGGGCGGGGCCGGTCTGCCTCTCTGCTGCCTCCTGATTGGCTGCCTTGCCCTGTGCTGTGGACAGGTACTGGCGGACCTGCTGCCTCTGGGCCTGTTGGATGTGGTACCGGGTCGGGTTCTCCAGGTGAGTCTGGACCTGAGGGACACAGAGACAGAGACAATATGTCTTTTAACAGAGAAACATTCAACAGAGAAAAGGGAGGCAACGTAAAACACAGATAAATACTGTCAATTCAATCACGTAATGTTTAACGAGGAGGAGATAATTGTCGTCCTGACGCTGAAGTCACAGCTAAGCTAACGCTAAACTCTAAACTTCAGTTTGGTCAAATGGATTAGTATTTTGGAGGAAAAACTGGTCTGGTTTTATTTTTTACTAAAAGAGAAGCAGGAGAGGTCTCTAGGCTGATTTTTATCCCACTACTCTTAGGTCTACTCAAGGTAAACCTATTTTAAAGTAACTTAACTGTGTCTTTTTGTAGCTTTGTCCATGTACAATATGATTAATAAGTATTCGTTGGTAACAGATAAATATAAACACTTTTACTGGACTGATGGATTTGAAAGGCACACATGCTTCTCTACACCATCAGACACAATCACATTGGACAACACAGTCACTATATATGGCTTTTTATTGTTTTGGTGCATATAGCATGTCACAAACAAACTTTTTGGCCCATTTTTGGTTTATTATGATTTGATCCAAGCAAGAACAGTCACATAGGTCTGCTGTTTGTCTGTGTCCGTACCTTGAGGACCTCGACGGGGACCTGTGCTGGAGCTCCAGAGCCCGAGGACGGTGACACCTGGATGGGGTCGGAGCTCTGGGACTGGCCCCTGAGCTGCTGCTGCTGCTGGGCCTCCTTCTGCTGCTGCTCCAGAGCCTGCTGCCTCATCAGGTCCTGACGCAGCAGCACTCTGGGGTAAAACACAGGAAAGACACGTTAAAGTGAGGACGAAAGGGAGGGTTTTTATTAAAATACTGAGTGAGGGTTCACCTGGACGACATGGCTGACGGCAGAGACGACGAGGACGAGGACGAAGAGCTGTTTCCAGACGAACTGAAGCAAAAACAGAATTATATTAAACAAAATAAACCCCGATCCTGAAACTTTATCATTAGAGACGTGGGCTTAACACTGAGCAGACCCCAGAGGTCAGGGGTCAGGGGTCAGGGGTCACAGAGGGGAGGTACCTGATGCTGATGGGCTGACTCTTGATCTGGTAAAAGGTGTCACAGTCGGACGGCAGCAGAGCGTCCACCTCGATGTCGGCCACGATCCCAGACTCCACCCTGAGACAGAGACAGGTGAGACACAGGTGAGAGACAGGTGAGGGACAGAAGAGAGACGAGTGAGAGACAGAAGAGAGACAGGTGAGAGACAGAAGAGAGACGAGTGAGAGACAGAAGAGAGACGAGTGAGAGACAGAAGAGAGACGAGTGAGAGACAGAAGAGAGACAGAAGAGAGACAGAAAAGAGACAGGTGACAGACAGAAGAGAGACAGAAGAGAGACGAGTGAGAGACAGAAGAGAGACAGGTGAGAGACAGAAGAGAGACGAGTGAGAGACAGAAGAGAGACGAGTGAGAGACAGAAGAGAGACAGGACAGAGGACAGAAGAGAAGAAACAAGAAGAGAGAACAGAAAAGAGACAGGTGAGGGACAGAAGAGAGACAGAAGAGAGACAGGTGAGAGACAGAAGAGAGACAGGTGAGAGACAGAAGAGAGACAAGTGGGAGACAGAAGAGAGACAGGTGAGAGACAGAAGAGAGACAGGTGAGAGACAGAAGAGAGACAAGTGAGAGACAGAAGAGAGACAGAAGAGAGACAGGTGAGAGACAGAAAAGAGACGAGTGAGAGACAGAAGAGAGACAGGTGAGAGACAGAAGAGAGACGAGTGAGAGACAGAAGAGAGACGAGTGAGAGACAGAAGAGAGACAGAAGAGAGACAGGTGAGAGACAGAAGAGAGACAGAAGAGAGACAGGTGAGAGACAGGTGAGAGACAGAAGAGAGACAGAAGAGAGACAGGTGAGAGACAGAAAAGAGACGAGTGAGAGACAGAAGAGAGACAGAAGAGAGACAGGTGAGAGACAGAAGAGAGACGAGTGAGAGACAGAAGAGAGACGAGTGAGAGACAGAAGAGAGACAGAAGAGAGACAGGTGAGAGACAAGTGTTAAGTGAACTCTGTGGGTGTTAAAAACTGGTCTGGTTCCAGTGTTTTCTGATGTTATAGCGCCCCCTTCTGGACAGTGACCAGATCAGTTTTATTCTCAGTGAAAGAATGCATCAAGGATTGGTCTTAGAGAAGTGTCCAATCCAGGTTTAACAGAGAACGTAACGGTAAATGTTTTATTGTGTCTTGAGGAGTCACTGAAATGTCTTTTTGTGAATGTGTTTAATTAAAAAACTTTATTTTTGAGCTGTTTTATTTTAGCTCTTAACAGTAATAAAGTGTAAACAAACAACTGGCAAATCCAGCTCTTTTCTGTAAATGAACATTATATTTACTCACCTGGTTTTAATTATAAACATATCCCAGACTCATATAAAGTATTAATACTGTGAAGAGTACACTCTGTGTCTGTGTCTTGTTTTTCCAGTTTTCTGAAGCCAAACAGATTTTAATAATAAACTGTTCTGGATCTGAAGAAACGCAGCTGAAAAACATGAGTCGGCAAAAACAGGAAGTGGTTTAAGTGTGTTTTTGTGCTGAGTCATCATTAACCTGCTCTGAACCTGAACAAAAACACCAGCCACAGAATAAAGTCTAACACCGACTGACTTTAGGACAGCTGAGGGAAGTCTAAGTCCTGTTTAGACCTGGTTTAGTCCTTGTTTAGTCCATTATTTACAGTCAGTTCCGTGAAAACCTAAAAATAGAAACACAAAACATGACCGAGCAGAAAATACTTCACCTGAACTACAGCCTGACAGAGTCTCAGTGTTTATTTATTTAGTTCTACAAACAAGGACTAAATCAGAACTAGACCAGGACCAGACGAGACTCAGAGCAGTGAAAAAACAGACGGGTCTAAAGTCTAAACAAATCCAGATGAAAAATGTGAGACTGAAACCAAAAACAAAACCAAGTACAACATGTTTCAGTGTGTCTCCTGCTTCCACAGAACGTCAAAAGTCCTGGTTTAATCCTGGTTTAGACCTGGTTTAGACCTTGTTTAGTCCTGGTTCAGACCTGGTTTAGACCTGGTTTAGACCTGGTTTAGACCTGGTTGAGACCTGGTTTAGACCTGGTTTAGACCTGGTTTAGACCTGGTTTAATCCTGGTTTAGACCTGGTTTAGTCCTGGTTTAGAATTGGTTCAGACCTGGTTTAGACCTTTAAACAGGGATATACCAAGGCTAAAATCTGGGATAAATCTAGCCTAAACCAGGACTAAGTCTGGACTAAACCAGAGTGAAACCAGGACTAGAACTGGACTAAAGCAGGACTAAACCTTGGACTAGACAGGTTTAATGAAGTCTGGTTTTAATCAGGTTCTTAGATCTGCTGAGTTTGTTTTTCTGAAGTCTGTAAAGCAGATCTTTTGAGTCACAGACTGAACTCAGCTCTAATCCCTGGTCCAGGACTAAAGACCAGGCTAAACCAGGTCTAAACCAGGTCTAAACCAGGTCTAAACCAGGACTTTTGCAATTCTCTGGAAATGAGCAGAAACATGTTGTATTTTGTTTTTGGTTTCGGTCTCACATTTTTCTTTAATTTCATCTGGATTTGTTTAGACTTTGGACCAGTCTCTGTTTTTTCACGTCTCTGAGTCTGGGTTAGTCCTGGTTTAGTCCAGTCTTTACCTGGTCTTCAGTCCTAGACCAGGGATCAGAGCTGAGTTCAGTCTGTGACTCAAAAAATCTTCTTTACAGACTTCAGAAAAACAAACTCAGCAGATTTAAGAACTGTGAACCAGACCTGATTACATCCAGACCTCATTAAACCAGTCCAGTCCAAGGTTTAGTCCTGTTTTAGTTCTGTCCCACTTTAATGAGGACATCTGTGCCAAGAACTGGGCTTATGTTAATACTGGACATTATAGAAGCTGGATCATGCCATAAGAACATATAGATTCAAATCCTTCAGTTGAAATAAAGCAAAAGACTTAGAGAAAACAGAGCAACAGCCTATAAAGCAGTTATAATGGCTAGTCACGTTGAAATTCATTACATCGGGGAAAAAAAATACACTAAATGTCCAAATAATCCGTAGCTAAATGCACCGATTTGACCAAAAGAACGTACAGATTAACATATGATATCAGTCATCAGTCAAAATTCCATAATTTAGGTAAAAAAGAGCGAGATAATCATAACATAGTCGCTTTTTAAATGGAGTCTTGTTTGGAGCAAAACTAACGGGTCTGTGTAACTTCCGTGATCAAGACACACGCCTAAAATAATCGACTATAAATACCTAAAATCTACTTAACATTAAAAAATGACAGCCGATTGAAACACAAGACCGAATAGATTTAAAATATGCATACATCGTGTTTTTTACTAACATTACTAATGTAAAACTATAAAATATGTAGAAGTGTCAACGGAGTCTCGTAAAGAGGCGTCATAACCGTTAGCTTCAGCCGTTACGTGAAAGACTCCATTCAAAACTCGACGTATTTCAATGTTTTCTGTCTCTTTTCACTAAAATTAGGTGATTTTTTTAAAGTAACTGATATATTAATCGCTTTAAAATGTTTTTACAGTTAATTCATCACTTTTATCTACACACCATTTTACGTAATTCGTCTCGTAATAGTGAATAGAAACCCTATGAGAAGCATTTTAATGGAAACGTACGAGATACTGTTGAAAAATCAAGCTCATTTATCATTTTTTCACTTATATGATGAATAAATGCAGTACATGTTTAAGAGTATTCAAGTAAAATCTATTTATCTTTCATGTAAATGCAGAATTGTACAGTTAAAGCCGTTCTGTGGAACTTCCGTGACCCACCGGACGAGGTTGAGAGTCTCAGCCGAGTCCAGGATCACGAACACGGTCTGGGGCTGCAGGACCCCGGCCTCCTCTGGTTCTGCTCCGGCTCCGGTTCGACTCTGGTCCTCGCTGTGGGTTTGGTTCAGGTTTACAGCTGACATCTCTCTTTACTTTATTCCACAACAAACACAGGGAAGAGGAGTGGATTTCCCAAAAGGTTTAAGGTGAATTTTGTTAAAGTCTCTCAATGCATTTCAACAAAAAGGTTAAAAAAAAAGAGGCTGAATAGGTCCAAGTCCAGGTCCAGGTCCGGGTCCGGGTCTGGTTCTGGCTGCACCTGGGTTCCACAGACTGAACAGATCTCTACTGTACAGCACTGAGCAGCTGTGGGTGTAGAAATACAGCACATAGATCAGAGCTTTCACAGACTGGGAGGGTACAGCCTGTTATTAAACCACTGATCCTTTATTAAATTAAGAACATTGTGTTATAACATGAAGACTGTTGTGTAATAACAATGTATTTGTAATATATCTGTCTCCTATATTCAGTAATATGTAAATGTAGTTCTAATAGATGCTGCAGGAGCTACTCTCTAGTTTATTTACTAACCCAAGCAAAGATATTTTTACCTTTATGGAATATATTTAAAAGATGTTTTGATATTCTGTTAAAGTAAATGTGTAATTAACATGTTTGTGCTTCACAATCTTATTAGTTTAGTTAATAGTAATTTTTAATAATAACTTAAACTAATTTATTAAATTAGTTTATAAAAATTTTTTTTAAATAAGAAAAAAAAATAATTAATAATATTTTTAATAATTACCAAGGGGTTGCCACCCAAACAAAAATTGCTGGGAAAAAGGATATAGAAGTGTGTGTGGATGGAGGTGTGTCCCTCCTAAATATTTTCAGTAGTTTACCCAGTTCGATCCTGTTAAAACAAGCTGTCTCTGTGATGTTATCACTACAGACTCATTGAACACGGTACAGCTGGGAAAAGTTTCAGTTCAAGTTTAAAGTTTTTTTTAATATACATTTGAAACAGTGGATACAATCAGATTCATCAAATCTGTGACCACTTTTATCTTGTCTTTTATTGTTGTGTCACTTGTGTTGTATTTTTGTCCATTAATTGTTAATTAAATGTTATTTTGTTATCTGCCTGAGGACTGCCGACAAAAATGAGCAATTCTGCTATAATCAGGCACATAAATAAATTAATACATTTATAAATAAATAAATACGATATGCAATGGGAGAAAGAAGACTAAACCTTGCCTAAAATCCAGTCTGACCAAGAACTAAACAAAAAATAAAATTAAACAAGAGCTTAACATACATTATATTAATAATCATTAATGCAGGTTTATTCACCTCTTCATCCTCCATGTTGCGGTTATTGTCAGTATTAATAGGTGTTGGTTGAGTACAAAGCTGATAAAAGTGGGACTCAATCCCTGATGTTATTTCTATTTTGACTCAATATAAGATGTAAGATTTTTTAAGTCACTTCAATAATATGTAAAAAAATAAAGGTTTGAATTCCACCTCAATCTATAATCATCTTTTGGGTTCTTTTTCATATAACATGAGAAAAAACATGGAAAAATAGCTGCTCCAAACAATGACACAGCAGAAATCCCTGTAAACTAAGAGCTGCTGTCTTTTCTACTCACTCTTCTTCTGTGTCAGCCATTTAACGAGAGGCGGGACTAACAGAGCTGGACTGATGCCCCGCGGACCAATCAGCGTCCACCTTTCTCCCGTTCAGCCAACAGGAGCAGGGCAGAATTCTGTAAGAGCCAATCAGCGTCCTCCGTGCTGTAACACCAGAGCCTGGGGCCGCCATGTTGTTTGTTTTCATGTCTCGAGCCTCTTTACGGGAAAAGCGAAAGTGTGGCGGGGAAATCCGAGCTGACGTCAGCGCCAACGGCTAATCGGCTGAGCGCAGAGTGACAGCGGCGTGGACCAATCAGAGAGCAGGAAACAGAGGCGAGGGCGGGAAAAGGCTGAGGTTTGTTTTGATGGAGCTTTTTGTGGAAAGTTTATCTGTTGCTGAGTCTTACATCATCTCAGGCTGATGTCATATTGTCTACAGGATAAAAATAGAATAAAAACATGTTATTACAACATCTAACATGCTTTAAATATGACCTTTGTATGTAATCAATATTAGTAATGGTAACAGTGATGTCATTTTCCTTGACAATTCCATATTGTGATACAATCCAACATATTTACAATTAAAATAGGAATAAAGCATTTAGTTTACTTTAAAAACATAACAACAAATAACATATTCATATGAATTGTAATGTTCTATGGCAGTTCTCAACCTTTCCACACTTAACACAGACACTTATCCTTTATAAATGTTGTGAATGTTTTTTTTAATTTGATTTTTATTAATTCAGACCTAAACATTCAACAACGTTTCCTAATAACACACTTTTAATACCTTTTCTCAAGACTGGGATGTTATAATATGTTAAAGAAAAAACATTTAATCATCTTATAGCATATTGTAATAGAAATCATCCATGAAAAACAAGACATAAGACTTTAAAGTATCTCGAGCAGGGAGAATGTGTTGGGACTGGAATTGAAGAAAATAAAATAAAGTGCTAATCACATTTAAAAATATGTAGTGTCACTGTAGAGGCATTGGATAAAACCTGACAATAGATGGCGCTGCTTTATCTTTTAACACTGATGTTCACCACAGTAAAAGTATTTTACCATGTGGGATCATCTTGTAAATGCATTTAAAGTTTTGTTTTATTAATGTTATGAACAGACAGAAACATCCTGCCCAACTTCTTTATTCAGTTTTGTTTGTTTTTATGGTGTTAATAAGGCGTTAGACATGAATTAAAAATCTATTTGATTATACTAAGACTAAATTAACACTAAACCAGGTCTAAACCAGGTCTACAGGACTTATAATAAAACACTCCGATGCATTTGTCAGTTTTGCTTCTTTATTGACTTTTACCTCATAAACATTTCTCACTCTATTTTCATACAGAGGTGCATTATGGGTAACAGACAGCGACAGGAGGAAGGCAGTGGCCGGCCACTAACCGAAACCTGTAATAATCAATCAATCAATAATAATAATATATGTACAGTCCAGAGTAAAGGAAGTGCTGACGAGGGCTGTTCCGCCGGAGACAGACGGAGAGAGGAAACCGCGGTGATGCTGAGGCGGTCGTCACGGTTACAGGGGATACGTGATGCGACCTAAAATCAGGGGGGAGGTTACCATGGAGACGGGGGACCAGCGGCTTGGACAGTGACGGTTGCCATGGTGACACAGACTTAGTGAAATGAATAAAAGGGATGAGTAAAATAAATGTGGGAAAAATGTGGGTTACCATGACAACGGGCCTTCAGAATCAAAGCACAGAGTGACAACAAGTGACATTAGTGCTTTAATCCTGTTAGATTCAGATTAGGCCAAGGCTGCATCTACATTAATAGGTTTATATTTTAAAATGCATGACTTTTTTGTAGTGTTCACATTATTCTAAATAAGCCAAAAGAGAGACTTAAGTGAGGAGCCTAACAACAGTGGAAAAATATGGTGATTTGGACCCATCTAAGGCAACATCTACAATAATAGTTTGTTTTAAAGAAAAAAGACTTGTGCATTTGCAGAGCCTGTTTTAGTTTGAACTTCTGGTTGTGTAGCAGTCTTAGACCCAGACCTTTTTAATGCCGCCTACCTTTATATGCACAAGAAAACTGATATTAACCCAAATTAAAGCAGAGTCTGAACCAAATACTATGTAAACGCTGTACCTCAATACCTTAGCCTGATTAAAATCATATTCAACACATAATTTATTTAAGATACATGGAGAACGCTGATCTGATTCACATTACTGCTGCTTGTGAACACTTTAATCACATTATCTCATATTTACGTCATTTTGCAACAGAATAAATTTACATTTTCAGACACAATATTTCTTCGTTCTTCCTTGAAAAGAGTTCAGATATCACTAAACTAAGAGGAAAATGCACTAGTGTAGATGCAGCCTTAAAGAGTGTTTTTTTTTTTTGTCATGGCTAAATAACTGAGTAACTGAATATATTACTTTTATAATGCGGTGTAACTGTGGCTGGTATTTTTCCCCGTCTCCAACACCCTCCGAATACAAACGAAAGTGAAAACCCTGACTGTCTCCATGGAAACGGCATCCATTAACACTCGCTAAAACACCGTGACCGCGACCGAAGGAAGAATTCAGGGGGAGCCACGCCACCACAGGGAGAAAACTCAAATAATAACAACACTTTGGGTTAAAATGACAAATAAATACAAACCACAGATGAACAGTCGATGATTTGGCACAAGGGGTTTTTTAACTGTAAGGCAAAAAGCTGAATAAATGGCGAAAAGCAAAGCAGTAAAATATGGACTATTTGGAAGAAAGTATTAGGACACAGCACCAACAAGTCTATTTAAATGTACCATTCATATTTTAATCTTTACAAAATGACTGCTTTTGTCGCTTTTTACAAAAATGTTTTTGAAAAATTGTGCTATTTTCTTGTTTGTTTTTTAGCATTTTAGCAAAACGTCAACACAGCTTGTGTCCAAATACTTCTCCAAATAGTAGAGCTTAAATAGATTGTTGAAAAACTGGTAAATATAAAAAAGAAAGACATTTAATTCCAGTTTGAATCAGTTGTAGAGATACTGAATGTAAAGGAGATAGAGTTATGTATGAAAACAGTAGCAGCTACAGTTAGCACCAAATTTATGAAAACAAAAAAGCAACGGTAGAGATTAACTTGTAATGGAAAATCTCAGGTAAAATGTTAACAGATTTAACGTTTTAGATTAAATTTGACATTTCATTCAGAGAAAAGTACCTTAACTTTACTTTGAGAGAGAAATTAGAGAAGATGGTGAAGTAGCATGTTAGCAGCTAGCTCCAAAGCCCAAATCTTCAAAGATTTTTTAATTATAATTAAACAAGTACTGAAATATTTTAATGTTGTAAGTTAGCTAATCATATTCTAGGAAGATTAAAGTTACTTTTTACAAAAATCTAGGTCAAATCTTACAGAACTACATTAGCACTGCACTAACGTTAGCATGTTTCCCAATGTTGTATTTACATGCTTTTTAAAAAAAATTTTTTTATGAAAGACCCAACATACAAAGGACTTTTTTGTTAACTGAAATTGTTTTTTTATATTGTTATATAGTGATTTTGTTTCACTTTAGCATCATGTTATAAAGGGCTTGACCAGTTAGGTACAAACGTTAGCTAAAACCGCTAAACTGATTAAACTGAATTTAAATATATTTAGGAGAATAAACTAAAGATTTAGTAAAACATTTAGGCAGATTTTTAGAAATTAATTTGTATTAAAAATTTCTTTTGCTTTCTTGGCAAAATTAGTTTGAGTCGTTTAAACATTAATCTTAATCTTAGCATTGAATAAAACCTCCTGGATAAATTGAACTGACCAAAAACTATTACAAGAAATATTGAAATACACATAAAGTGATGTTCTGAGATAATATAACCAAAAATGTCACTGTAAAATACTGAATATCTGAAAATGCATTTGGCACAAAAAGAGAATGAACTGTTCAACTGTTTCAAAAACAAAACGAGTCTGAACCGGTTTAAACTGGTTCGAACCAGCTTTAACAGATTTGGAAAAGTCAAAACACCATTAAATACTGTCTTACTGTATTTGATTTTGTTCAAATGTCTTATATACAGAGGAAAATGAAGGCCTAAATTTGGAAAAGCTGGTTAGAACGAGCCGGAAACAGACGGGGAAATAAAAATCATCATCAAAAAAGGAGAGATAACATTAACTGCATTGAAATGTTTATGTAAAAGTGTTTAAAGGTCATGGAAGCAGCAGATGGTGATGGAGCTGAAGGCGAGTTACTGGCCATTTCCTTCCATCGAGCGGAGGACGACACTGGCTTCAACACGGTAAAAAACACGCCAAGAACACGCCAAGAACCAGGGCCTCACATGGAGCAGAAACTAGCACAGAGACGAGGATCAACCGGACTTTTTAATGCTGCTTTATCACGTCGTATCAACAGAGAAAACGTGGTCTATGTACTTAATTTAATTTTTATATGGAAGTTTTATTCCACATTAGCAAAACGTTTTAAAAGGCAAAGCTAATCAGTCTAAATGTTAGCTAAAACTGCTAAACTGACTCGAGCATGTTTGAGAGAATTTAAGTATAGTTACAGGAGATTAAACTAAGTTTTCAGATTAAGTAAAAATATTTAGGCAATTTATAGATTTCACTTTGTATGAAACTTTACCTTAATTTATCATTCGTTCCACCACGTAATGTAAACCATAAAACTTGACATCTTTCTCATAAATGTGTTTAGCAAAAAGTAAAAAGTCTGTACTTAAACAGGGCTTTTCTGCGTGTAAGGCACTAAAAGCTCTTTATACTACATCCCTTTCACCAAATCACTTCAAAAGCTCAGTCTTGTCATATTTATAATTAAAAAAAAGGGTCACGTTAGATTTCACTTCATGGATCTGTGGATTTTTACAGTTTGACGTTTGTAAAGTAAACAAAACTAAACCTCCAATGTCTGATCCAGTTAGAAATGTTGCTAATTTTAATGAAGCACCTTTTCAATTCCTTTTGGATAGTTAAGTTTTGAGTTAGTTTATTTAATTTTAAATGTTCGGTTGTTCCCTTGGAGCCAAGATGGCCGCCTCTGTGCAGACTGAGCATGTGCAGACTCGGAGCGTGGGAAGTGTAGGAACAGCATTGACCTTTTCTTTACACAGTCACATGACCAAGGGGTCACAGCAGAATAAATTATATATTTACAAAAGTCTCAGTTTTATCTTCTTCTTGCATCAAGCAAACATCGAACACAACCCAGATTCAAAAACACGTAAATATCCGACGAAACGCGCTCCGCAGTTCATCTTAGCATTGACAATAAGAATATCAATAGTAATTTTTTTCACTATTATCAAAACACTTTTCCAAAAGGTGTTGAGAGACAGAGGGACCATAAATACTGGAAGTGACGATGATAAAAACAAGTCTTCGGTTCAGATTCAGTCCGATCTCAGTTCCTTAAAAACACCCCCTTTCCGCCATTTTGGATCACAATGTCCGACTGAAACCTCATATTATTTTAATCATCCTTAAGTCTGTCAGTTAATGTAACAGTTAAATGTATTTCTACGATATTGGCGTGATTGGACATCCTTTAATGTCTCGTACTGTCTGACCAACTGATTATATGAAAAAGTAAAAGCTAAGTCTGCTAACTACTGATTAGCTTTAGCCAGTTTAGAAATTGTAATTAGATTTGTACAAATAGACACACGGACATGCATGTGGTATTCATATGTATAAATTCCTTTTTAATATGAATGAAGAACTAAAATATCATTATAAATCAATTTGGTGTTTCTAAAACAATACAATACATGTGCATTTTATTTGCGGAAGTTCAGCCAAAAACAATACATTTTCAGAGCTAGCGTTAGCCCCAAAATTCGCAAACCAGGTTGTTTTTGGTAAATGTTGTTGATGAACTCCGTGTTTAACGTCAGAGTCTGTAGAAAACATGAGACGCTGGCTCCATAGTTAGCTCTTTTTAAGAAGCAGTTAGCGCTACAGAAGCTAAAGGCTACAGGCTAAAATCATATGTGACACTGGACAAGTTTAGAAACATGGAGGACCATATGAGATCTGTGTGCTGTCAGTGAGGGGGTAGATATGCAGAAGCGGCTCAGTGTTTAGTGAATTAATATTTACTCTGTTCTTTTCATCTGAGTACATTCTTCTTTTTAATAAATTTTATGTCAAATGCCTTATGACTTTTCTTCAGTTGCTTCACTTCTTCGTTCTCTGTTGGTCAGACAGTTCAGAAACACTAAGATTAATTGTCTTTTATTTAACTGACAGACTGGATTATATTTTGTGAGGTTTCCAGATGATTTGAAAGTCCAGAGCAGCGAGGAACAGAGAGGCTTCTGGGAAATGTAGTTTACCTCCAACACGTGGCGTCACAGCAGGAAGAGGACGACGGACACTGGTTTATTCTTTCTCACGTTTGGTTTGAAATGTCTGAAGTGCACAAGGACGAACAAGTCTTTTTTCGTCTTCTTTTCTCAAATTCGCTCATTTCTAATAAAAAAACAAAATGAAATCTCAAATAATCCTTTCGGGAAAACAGCAGCAGTTTATATTTAGTTTGGATTAAATCTCGTGTCTGTGTGAATATATTTATTAATAAATCTATTTGGCTTTTAAATTTGTGCTTTTATTTTGAAGCACTCTAAACTATTCTTTGTTAAATAAATTGTGGATAAACATTTGGATTTTTGTGGAAATAAACCAACAGCCAATCAGAGAGCTCCAGCTTCTGTTGCCGGGTGAATTATGGCACAGTGAAGTTAAAACTATGAATTCTCGCTTAAATTTTCTGAATATAATACAAACTCTGATGTCACAGCTCTGGGTGAGGGTCGTTTCCATGGCGACAGTCGCTGAGACTCATGGGAAACGTAGTATTAAGAGTCACTTCATTGTTTATTGATGAGTGACTGGTGCTGATTTGAAGTTATTTGGGAAGAAATGGGAAGATACTTTAATCTCTTTAAGCCCCGCCCACTTTAGTGACATCACAGGGAGCCATTTTGTGTGAATCATGCAAACGAACCACCGACGTTTATACACTTAGAGCAAAGACTGTGTTTCCTTCTTCGTTTTAACTCCTCGTGCGATAGAGTCACGTGTTGTCTCCGTCCGCCGCAGCGAGCTCCTCCCCCTCCTCCTCCAGGGTCTCTGCGATTGGCTGATGCACCTGTAGCTCCTCCCCCCGGCCGGCGCGCGACAGGACGTCCATCCACCGCCGCTGTAGCTCCTCCCCCTCGGCGCTGAAGTACAGGGTCAGGTGACTCTGGGAGATCTTAAAGGCGTGACGGCGATCCAGACGGTCACATGACTCGGGGAGAGACACCTCGAAGCCGATCAGAGGGACACTGCGCTGGGCCTTCACGTCCTGCAGGGAACAGTAAAAAAACTAAATACATGTAACCTTCAACAGGACTGAGGCATTTACATTAATATAGTATTTTCAATTTTCAGGATGAGTACAGACAACAAAAAACTGTCACGAACCAGCTCAAGATTAGGACAAAGAGAGATGGTTTAAAAAGTTAAAACAAGATGTATTTATTGAAGTAATCTAAAGGATAAAAAGGGATATAGATAGGCTCCGTCCACACTATCCTTATGTTCTTTTGTTTTGTTACTTTGGGCACAGAAGGCTTGATTTTCAACAAAAAACTGAACCTAAAGTAAATAAAACTTATGTGGTGAGTTTGTGGACATATGATACTTCAAATAGAATAAAATACAGTATAGACTATTGTAGGTATTATTATAATGGTGTCTCTATGTGGAAACACTTATACCCATTAAATACATGTGAAAATGACTAGAGAGCACAGTTGAAGCAGTATTTTTGGACCATCCTTTCCTGGAACCACACTGGTCTGTATTTAAGTCCCTCCGTTACAGTCCCGGGCCTGCGTTACCCAGTGCCCTCCCGTTCACCTCTCGCTGCAGAGACTGTTGCCTGGAAACTGCAGCAGCAGAAAAATCATTTGACACAGTTTTTAGACGCATTAGAGAGATGCTTCTTTCATCAAACGCTTCAGCCCTCGCTTTCATCTGGGCTTTAACAACAACTAAAAATGGAACCAAACACACGCACTCTCAAACACACTCTGAAACATCAAAACTGCTTCGACACATAGAAACCAAGCTGTCTACGTTAAAAGATAAGAAAACAACATAAACATGAAGGACAGAGACAATTAACAACTTCAAATCTCACAACATTCTGGACTAAAGTCGAGGAGGAACATCTCGAGATCGCTACAAAGCACTAAAAACCAATCCATTTCCAATGTTTATCTTTGTAAAGTGAGATTTTCTGCTTTAACAGTGACTAAAACCAGATTACAGAGTCTCCTGGACATAAAGAACACACTTTGAGTACATTTAAAACGTGCTAAAGAGGCTCAGTAAAGTGCTCTTAAACTAGGCCTTGCTGTAGCATTTTGTCCAATCTGAATAAAACTAAAAGCAGATTTATTAAAACAAATCAAATGAGAGATCATGAATAATCATTTGTAGATCCGGGTTAGAATTCTTCCTCGTGTGTCTCCAGCAGAAAAGAGAGTGTGTGGTTTCTGTTTTCACCTGTGGAGCTCCGTAGACGTACAGCACCAGCGGCTCGTTCTCTGGAATCACGAACCAGGCCTTCTGCCAGCCTCGGCCCGCTCCCTTCTCCATGTGATGAAGGAAACTGCAGATCACACTGTTCTCCGCCGCCAACGAGGCCTGTTTCTGTCACAGCGAGAGACGACAGAGAGTGAGATTTCACAAATTAACACTTCATCTGTTCGGTTTAATCAATCATTGGGCAGTTTACATTTTGTTCTTATTAAAATGACTCTTGTTAGCTAAATAAAAGTTAAATCCACGATAATGTTCACAAAAACAAACAGACTCTGGCTAATATTTGTTTGATGGAAAGGATTAATGCCAGCCTCTGTGAATGGGATATATAGTTATATATACGCCATTTAAAAAAAATAAATAAAAAAATCTTAGGCTGTAAACCTTCCTGTCGTTTTTAGGTTTTGTAAAACCAACATTAGTTTGATAAACTTTGCTAAATACAACCTCTTTATTTCATTTATAGTCTTGTGTTTTGTGAGTGACATCTGTTTAATCCATTGCCAGACTTTGAAATGAACGTTTGCAGTAAATATGAAAAAAACTGACAGTACATTATATATTATTTTTTGGAGCCATAGTCCATTATATTTAAATAAAGCCGCATGGGTTTGTTATTTAGTTTGTTTATTTGGTTTAGCGTTAGCTTAGCTGTGACTTCAGCGTCAGGACGACAATTATCTCCTCCTCGTTAAACATTACGTGATTGAATTGACAGTATTTATCTGTGTTTTACGTTGCCTCCCTTTTCTCTGTTGATGCTTTTCTTTTTTCAGCTGTTTCTCTGTTAAAAGACATATTCAGCTGAAAATACACTTTATCTGCAGCTATTAAACTTCCTGGAACGTCATGTGACAAGTGTCGACCAATGGGAGCGCTCCTTTTTGGAGCATGTGATTGTCCAAGGTTTTCTGTTCCTGAATAGAGGTTCTCATCTATTACAATCCTTACAATAAACAGTAGATGGATCAGAAAGACTGTTTTTACAAATGATTGATTTTACAATAAACTATTTGGGTTTAAACCATCTTCACAAAAAGAAGAAGTAATATCAGCTACAGTCTGTTGAATGTGCTTTGATATAAATGTAATATGAATCTGTTTTCAGTGTAAATCTAGTGTTGATGTTTGGTTCTGACCTCCAGTATAGAGCGCCTCCTCTGGCTGCTGCTGCTCAGTGCGGCCGGAGAAGGCGACGCTCCGACCAGAGTGACGTAGCAGTCCACGCAGACGCGGTTCGTCCGGTTGTTGTCGTACGAAAGACGGGCTCGAAACTCTGAGCATTTCCCACAGACGACCTGGAACAGGACGAGGACATGAACCTCCCGAGACAGTGTCTCCTGCACCTGTTTACTCTGATGCTGTAGAGAGTAATACTCACGTGTCCGCAGGCCTTACAGTGGTGGCGTCTCTTGGTGATGGAGTTGAACGGCTCCTGACACTTCATGCACAGAGTCACCTCCTTTTCTCTGATGGGAGTCGGGGCACGTTTCCCCAGCTCCACACAGCTCTGAGAGAAGGGTTTACACAGTGGTTAAGCTCCTGGAGACGCCACAGAAACATTTCTATAAACAGATATATCTGAGAGAAGAGGCGTTACGGGAGAGTGTGGAGGCGTGGAGTCGTCGTCTCGGAGAGGACAGTTGAGTCTGAAGCTCTCCACAGTCTGCTCGTGTCTCTGGATGGTGGCCTGGATCGCCTGAACACACAACGGGTCAGTTACAGCATCTACAGCACTCACAAAGGCACACAAGATGGGTTCTACCCCCTCACTGACAGCACACAAGATGGGTTCTACCCCTTCACTGACAGCACACAAGATGGGTTCTACCCCCTCACTGACAGCACACAAGATGGGTTCTACCCCCTCACTGACAGCACACAAGATGGGTTCTACCCCCTCACTGACAGCACACAAGATGGGTTCTACCCCCTCACTGACAGCACACAAGATGGGTTCTACCCCTTCACTGACAGCACACAAGATGGGTTCTACCCCCTCACTGACAGCACACAAGATGGGTTCTACCCCCTCACTGACAACACACAAGATGGGTTCTACCCCCTCACTGACAACACACAAGATGGGTTCTACCCCCTCACTGACAGCACACAAGATGGGTTCTACCCCTTCACTGACAACACACAGGTCTGTAATGGTTCTACCCCCTCACTGACAGCACACAAGATGGGTTCTACCCCCTCACTGACAGCACACAAGATGGGTTCTACCCCTTCACTGACAGCACACAGTTCTGTAGTGGTTCTACCCCCTCACTGACAGCACACAGGTCTGTAGTAGTTCTACCCCCTCAAAATATTCAGTGAACCCGATAAGGTTTGTTGTTTTTTAATGTTAGTGGGATATTTCTGAAGTTGTGCCTGAAGAGACTGTGATAATAAAGTGCGGGTCCACAGTCTAACTGCTCCTGTAGGCTTTAGCTAATGTAGCGCTAACTGCTCCTGTAGGCTTTAGCTAATGTAGCGCTAACTGCTCCTGTAGGCTTTAGCTAATGTAGCGCTAACTGCTGTAGCCTTTAGCTAATGTAGCGCTAACTGCTGTAGCCTTTAGCTAATGTAGCGCTAACTGCTGTAGCCTTTAGCTAATGTAGCGCTAACTGCTGTAGGCTTTAGCTAATGTAGTGCTAACTGCTCTAGCCTTTAGCATATAAACTGTTCAGTGATTGGCCCAAACAAATATTTAACCCTAAAACAACACTTTCTACAAGTTTAAAGGAAGTTTTTAGCGTTAGCTTCTTTAAAATACTTTGTGAAAGCTAACTTTACATAAAAAAATCCCAGTTTTATTTAGTTTTTACCTGTATCCAGTCTCTTTTCTCCTCCTCGGTCCTGAACAGACACAAACAACAGTCAGTCCTGAGTCTGAACACGTTTATCACACATCGTTTTTATCTGTGTCCTGTTTAGACTCAAGGATATAATCTGGTGTTTGGAAGATGATAGATTACATTTATTTGAGAAAGTCAGCAGTAAAAGTGAGTGTGTACCTGGCCTGCAGCTCCAGGGACCTCTGTTTCCCTGAAATGAGGAAAGTCCGGGGAACGGCGATGCTACTGGTCTCCTTCAGCTGCAAAAGAAATCAGTGCATTTGGACGGATCAGTCAAGTGTTGTTTTGTCAAATAAAATCCAGTGTTTTTTTTGTTTTTTTTCTCACCTCCATCCCGTCCACGTCGATCCGAGCTCGGACGCCGTATTTCTGACCAATGAGACGCAGCTTTGGGACGCAGTACAGCAACCTGTCGTTGAACTGGACACAGAAACATCAGGGTTAAGAACTTTTATTCACAAAGAAATCTAAAAAAATATATTATAGTTTTTCTTATAATGTGATGTACTATTATGTATTATATTAAACAGACTTCCACTGTTCTCTGCTTTTAATAAAAATAAAGTTCTAAAACATTAGTCTTTTATCCTTCAGAGGAAGTGGGAGTCACCAGGATGAGGTAGCGGTCCTGGGACGTCCCGTTCTTATTGGACAGTTTCAGGATGTGTCCCTCTTTGATGAGTTCATTTGTTGGATTCACGATGTCTTCTTCTCCTCCGAGCAACTCGTACACCTTCAGCAGCTTCCTCATCCGCTCCTGAACCAGACAAAACCAGAGAAAAACCAGGTCTGAACCAGACAAAACCAGAGAAAAACCAGGTCTGAACCAGACAAAACCAGAGAAAAAACCAGGTCTGAACCAGAGAAAACCAGAGAAAAACCAGGTCTGAACCAGACAAAACCAGAGAAAAACCAGGTCTGAACCAGACAAAACCAGAGAAAAACCAGGTCTGAACCAGAGAAAACCAGAGAAAAAACCAGGTCTGAACCAGAGAAAACCAGAGAAAAAACCAGGTCTGAACCAGACAAAACCAGAGAAAAACCAGGTCTGAACCAGACAAAACCAGAGAAAAACCAGGTCTGAACCAGGACTAAACCATTTTAAATAAAACAGATAGAAATTATAGTCTTTTTTTCAGTCTCAGTTTAATTCTAGAGTCTGGATTTTCCCAGAGTCTGATCGATCGTCTGTGAGCTGAACTCTCTCCAGACCTGTCTTTAATTAGAACAGGGTTAATTACAGATGACAGTGAACGCCTCGCTGTGAAGGGGGCGGGGCTTCACCACCTCCAAAATAAACTGAAGTCTGAGTGAAATCAAGCTCTATTTCTGTTTTCTGTGCATTATTCCTGTATTTCTTTTGTCTTTCCCTCGGACTTTACAGAAAAATAAACTGAACCTGGACTGGATTTAGGAGACTTACTGGTTTTAAACAGATTTAAACTGGTTTTAACACGATTTAGCGGGTTTTACAAAGTTGAAGCTCTCACCATTTTCCTGATGGCGGCGTTGGAGTGTTCTGCAGCTGTAGCGATGAGCTCCAGAGACTCTGCACAAAAACACACACTTTATCTTCAAGAGTCCAAACACAACTATTAAACTAAAACAAGCCCAATACCAGACGTGGGACTAAGTCAATGTTTTGTAAGTCACAAGTAGGTCTCGAGTCTTTGTCCTCAAGTCCAGGTCAAGTCCAGGTCAAGTCCAAGTCCAGAGTCCTATTCTTCAAGGTTTCAAGTGGATTAAAGTCTTTTCAACTCTAATGTTATGTTGAAATTAAACAATGTGAGCTTTTAAATCTGTATTTATTTAACATAAAATGAGAAAGTAAGTACAACTGAGAAGTGCTTGTATTTCTATGGAATATTTTGTCATAAAAGTATTGTCATTATGATTTTTTTCTATTCTTTGGTGTCAGTGATGTTCAATGTGTGGCTGCTTTTTGTCCTTTGGTTGTAAAGTCCTGTAGCGCTGAGTTTTACAGAGAGCATTTGAAGGCAGCGTCAAGAGAGAAAATTGTTTCGTTCACAGTTTTTAAATAATTTTTCGTGAAGTCCAAGCGAAGTCTTTGTATTTGTAAAAAGCAGCTGATAGTGGCTGTAGACAGAGACAAAGACTGAACCCAACGGTGGATCCAGAGTAAGTCTGTGGTTCTCACTCTGAGCGTCGGTGGAGTCGGGGGCGTCCTCAGGTAAACGGTGGAGGTAGTCTTTGAGCAGCAGCTCGTATCGAGGAATCCTCTGAACCGGCTCCAACATGTGGTGCTGTAGAGTCAGGTTCCCACAGCGCTCCTCCCTCTGTCACAAAACACACCTGACACCTTCACATCACACCTGACGGATTCAACACGGCTTTCACACCTCACCTGTACTTCCTGTTCTTACTGTACTTCCTGTTCTCACCTGTACTTCCTGTTCTCACCTGTACTTCCTGTTCTTACTGTACTTCCTGTTCTCACCTGTACTTCCTGTTCTTACTGTACTTCCTGTTCTCACCTGTATTTCCTGTTGTCACCTGTACTTCCTGTTCTCACCTGTACTTCCTGTTCTTACTGTACTTCCTGTTCTCACCTGTACTTCCTGTTCTTACTGTACTTCCTGTTCTCACCTGTACTTCCTGTTGTCACCTGTACTTCCTGTTCTTACTGTACTTCCTGTTCTCACCTGTATTTCCTGTTGTCACCTGTACTTCCTGTTCTCACCTGTACTTCCTGTTCTTACTGTACTTCCTGTTCTTACTGTACATCCTGTTCTTACTGTACTTCCTGTTGTCACCTGTACTTCCTGTTCTCACCTGTTCT
Organism: Rhyacichthys aspro; assembly: GCA_036850595.1. Classification (NCBI taxonomy): domain Eukaryota; kingdom Metazoa; phylum Chordata; class Actinopteri; order Gobiiformes; family Rhyacichthyidae; genus Rhyacichthys; species Rhyacichthys aspro. Next base: position 24,509,919 of record CM072154.1, on the reverse strand, counting down.
TCCTGTTCTTACTGTACTTCCTGTTCTCACCTGTACTTCCTGTTCTTACTGTACTTCCTGTTCTCACCTGTACTTCCTGTTCTTACTGTACTTCCTGTTCTTACTGTACTTCCTGTTCTTACTGTACTTCCTGTTCTTACTGTACTTCCTGTTCTCACCTGTACTTCCTGTTCTCACCTGTCCTTCCTGTTCTTACTGTACTTCCTGTTCTCACCTGTACTTCCTGTTCTCACCTGTACTTCCTGTTCTCACCTGTACTTCCTGTTCTCATCTGTTCTTCCTGTTCTCACCTGTACTTCCTGTTCTCACCTGTATTTCTTGGATGATGGCCTTGAACTGGGCAGATCTCTCGGTCCAGGTGTTGACCAGCTCCATGGCTCGGTCGAAGTTCTTCACATATTCTCCGTACATCTTTAAAAACGGAGCCAGCTTCTGCAGAATGTCTCCGATTCGAGGATTCAGGTCCCTGCAGCGACACAGAAGACATTAAATGTTTTATTCTACACTGACAGTACACTCTCAGTTCTGTTTTACATCCACTTGTTACAATCACAACAACCTAGCGGTGTTACTTATCTACCTCACGCTGTAACAGAAGCCTGGTTGAACAAACAGAGAGAGCTTTAGGATCTGACTCCATTCTATAGGAATTCAAACCAATCGTAACCATTTTCTAAAAAGGGGCAGCCTTTATGCAATAGTTTGTACAACAACGTAAAACACAGATAAATACTGTCAATTCAATCACGTCATGTTTAACGAGGAGGAGATAATTGTCGTCCTGACGCTGAAGTCACAGCTAAGCTAACGCTAAACTCTAAACTTCAGTTTGGTCAAATGGATTAGTATTTTGGAGGAAAAACTGGTCTGGTTTTGTTTTTAATAAAAAAGAAGCAGGAGAGGTCCCTAGACTGATTTTGGAGGAGAGTCTGAGACAGGAACAAGAAAAGAACATCAGACAAATCTGGACATAAATTTGAATTGTGTCCAGAGGAAGTTTATTCTGCTAATCCAACTCAAATCCACAGAGACCAGACTCATTTATGGAGAGAATAGAAAAGAAGAGTTGCTGGATATTTTGTGTTTCTCTGTACTGACCACTCCTCCATGCGTTTCTGCAGAGCCGGCAGCAGGAACTGTTGGTGGAAACAGTAAATGGAGCAGATGTTGGAGAAGATGCCCTGAACCACGTCACAGGGAAACGAGGAGCGAGACCGGGCCTCCTCCAGCAGCCGGGCACAGAACACCTTCAGACGAGGAAGAGGAGGAAGAGGAGGAAGAGGAGGAGAAACAGGAGTTAACACCTGAAGAGGACAAACCCAGACGGAGCCACAGAGAGGGTCAGACCTGGTCCAGGAGGTGCAGCTTGGACACGTACGCGATCTCAGTGTGGAGCAGCTCGTTAGCGATGTTAAACACTCTCTGTTGAACCGACAACTGCAGAAGAACAAACAGATCAAACAGACTCTACAGGAAACAGTCACCATCGTTTGACGTTCTGTTGTGATTTTCTCCTAAACGCAGAAATATATGAACAAATAGATGATAGGCGCTAAACAAACTACAAGCAGTAACTAATATTTGAGCTTTCATTTTAAGCGAACTCACTTTTTAAGTCTCACCCACTGATTTTAAATGATTTACTTTTTAAGAAAACCCTGTAAATATATTTGAAGATGTCATCAGCAGGTGGCGCTAACCTGAGCCGATCTGTATTGTTTTATTTTCAAACTTTTCTGAAAAATAAGCTTAAATCCTAAAAACCTCGATGGAGTCCTGTCGGTCGGTCTTCGTCGGAGGCAGCACCAGCGTTAGCTCCGCCTCTTCCTCTAAGTCGCTGTCTCCTTCCTCTGATAAGTCCCGCCTCCTCCTGACCACGCCCCCTTCCTCTCGGAGGTGGGCGGGGCTGCAGGGGTAAGCCACGCCCCCCTCGTCCACTCCGGCGAAGCAGAGCTCCTCGCTGTGTGAAGGCGAGCTGATGCTGTCGATGCCGCTGTCCCGATTGGCCAGTTTCCCGTCCGTCTGCGAAGAGGGGAGGGACAAGCGCTCGTTCGGCAGCTCTGATTGGCCGACGGCGATCTGCGGAGGCTCTCTCAGCTCCACGATGTCCTCCAGGTGTTTGTCTGAAGCGCTGTAGCCGGACTCCAGCGACAGGCGTTTGTTTTCATCAGAACACGCCGCCGCCAGCTCCTCCTCTTCTTCATCTTCGTCTCCATCGTTTTCTAAATCCTCGGTTTGTTCTCGATCCGTGGGTTGGGTCTCCTCTTCTTCTGCGGTTTTGGGTTCGGACGGTTTGTCGTCCTGGTGTAAAACAGGAACAGGAGACGATGGAGGAGAAGGAGAAGAGGAAGAAGAGGAAGAGGAAGAGGAGGGCTGACAGGAAGTGATGTCAGGGAGGCGGGGACAGAGGGCGCCGCCGGTGATGTCAGGAACGACGATGATCTGTTCACTGTCGAAACACAAACCAGAATCATTCATGAATCCAACATGGCCGCCATTAAAACAGTAAATACTCACCGCTCGAACTTCTCGATGAGCGACAGGACGGAGGTGGGCGACGCCGTGTCGTCTCGGGGGAGGGGCCTGAGGCTGCGGGGGTCCGAGGGGAGGGGCCTGCAGGGGGGAGGAGGTGGGAGGGGCTTCTCCGGGGCTCGGGGGCGGAGCCTGGGAGTGGCCACCTGCTGCAGGTGAGGCGGCTTCGGGGGAACTGTGGGCGGAGCCAGAGACGGGGTCATTAAAGGTTATTTCAAATCAAAAATAATCAATAAAGAAGCCTTACTCTGAGGTTTGGGCCCCGGAGGCAGTCTCTTCCTCGTCGACGGGGTCAGAGCGCCCCCTGGCAGCTCCGGGGGTCCCGTGTCGTTCACCGCCAGGGTCCCGCCGTCCCCTGGCTCCGCCCCTCCGTCCTGGGAGGCGGGGCCAGAGCAGGACGCCCCAGAGTCGTCCAGAGGTCCCTGAAGGCCACACGGAGAACAGGACGGGTCCAGGGAGACGTTCTTCAGCAAACTGGGACTGGAGGAGGAGGGACCTGGGGCAAAAACCAGAGGGGTATAAACCAGAGGGGTATTAACCAGGGGGGTATAAACCAGAGGGGCAAAAACCAGAGGGGTATCAACCAGAGGGGTATGTATTTAGTCTTTTACTCTGCGTCACGTTTTAAAAACAGATCTTATTCTGAAAACCCCTCAGTCTCATGTCTCTGTGAATCAGACAGAGGTCAGAGGTCACCTTCATTAACCTCTGACCTCAGGTTCCAGATGTGAGTTCATCCTGGAAACACTGATCCTGAGTCAGTCTCTGCAGCTGGTCCGTGTCTCAAAGAGTGGATTACATCTGGACAAACTCTTAAGTCTCTCAAAACCAGAACGTGTAAAAAGAACAGGTTTTCAGTTCTTTGTTTGTTTATCTGTGTATTTGTTCCTTTCAAACACAAATCTGTCATTTTTTGGACCTTTTAGTCATTTTCAAAGCTTTTCTGTAACATTTTTATGTATTTTTGTGACTTTTTTTTTAAAACCAGGACTCAACAAGGAACAAAATCAGGTCAAAACCAGGACTAGGCCCCGGAACAAAACAAAACCACCACAAAACTAAGAAGTTCAAGCAAAAAATATTTTTACCCAAAGACAGTGTTTCACAGAAAAGACTCAGAGACTGAATAAAGCTGTGTTTAAGTTCAACTCATTTTGTGTAAGTGTTTTTTCTGAATAAAACACCACTGTTTAAACTCCATCCTCGTCTCAGGCCTCACTCTGAGCCTTCTTCAAGTTCGTCTCATATTTATTTATTTATTTCAATTGAAGAGTGTTTTGGATCCAGGCCTCACTTAGTCCTTGTCAGTCCCTTGGTCCATTATTTATTCCACTGTTGTTGTTGTTGTCTCTATAAAAATCACTGCCTCATTATTCTGTTTTGTGCTGAGTCACTGTTTTAAACCCGTTCAGACTCATTGATTATTCATGACAGAATCGATTGTAATGATCTCAAACGTAAACACACAGTTATTCTTTTCTGTGTTGAGCTCGTTTTACACAGAGACAACTTTTATTAATGAACTCTCTGAGACTTGTGAGTTTATTTTGAGTCCGGCTCCACATGTGTTTGCTGCTGGAGCCTCTGTTTGTGTCAGATATAAATAACAGCGGTGTTTTGGACGGAAGTGAGTCGGACTGATCTGTGACGAGGCAGAGGTCGTGAGAAAACAGCAGCGAGCGACGCAGTAATGAACAACACATGGAGCAGAGTCAGAGTCAGCTTCGTCAACTTATATCTTCTATTCATCATGTTTTTCATTTTTTTTAGGCCTGTTTTGATGATTTTCCTCTTTTTTAATTTCATTTGTGATATTTTTCCAATAGAAAAAAAGAAAGACAATAAATAAACTGAACACCACAGTTTAAAGGAGAAAGAAAAACACACAAAAAAAGAGAACAAATAAATAAATAAAAAATAATCAGCCAAAGGAGGCATTCATTTTAGATCCAGATAATAACAGCTTCATGATCTTAGTTTATTCCATGTTTTAGACGTCGAATAAATTATAATAAATTATTACTGAAGTCTCTTAGGATAAACTTTTTCGCTGCAACAGATTTTAAAACCTTCTTCATGTGATAAGGAACATTTTCTTGTTTCTTGTCATTTAAACCCACATAAATATCCATAAAAGAGTCTGGCCTAACGTTAACCTGATAATGAGGCCTGTTTTGAAATGATTTTCTGAAATAAAGAAAAGTTTGGTTATTTGTTGGCGTGTATTTGTTCCTTTTGAGCCCAAATCTGTTATTTTTCATGGCATTTGTTCATTTTCAAAGCTTTTCTGTACCATTTTAATGTGTTTTTGTGCCATTCAGTCCCTTCTTTTTTCTAAACCAGAACCAAACAAGGAACAAAATCAGGAACAAAACAAAACCAAGACTCAACAGAGAATCAGAGCTTGACCCAGGTCCAACAAGAAACACAGAAACACACACAGAAACAAACAGAAACAAACAGAAACAAACAGAAACAAACACAGAAACAAACAGAAACAAACAAAGAAACAAACAAAGAAACAAACACAGAAACAAACACAGAAACAAACACAGAAACGAACAGAAACAAACACAGAAACAAACACAGAAACAAACAGAAACAAACACAGAAACAAACACAGAAACAAACACAGAAACAAACACAGAAACAAACACAGAAACAAACACAGAAACAAACACAGAATCAAACAGAAACAAACAAAGAAACAAACAAAGAAACAAACACAGAAACAAACACAGAAACAAACACAGAAACAAACAGAAACAAACACAGAAACAAACACAGAAACAAACACAGAAACGAACAGAAACAAACACAGAAACAAACACAGAAACAAACAGAAACAAACACAGAAACAAACACAGAAACAAACACAGAAACAAACACAGAAACGAACAGAAACAAACACAGAAACAAACACAGAAACAAACACAGAAACAAACACAGAATCAAACACAGAATCAAACACAGAAACAAACACAGAATCAAACACAGAAACAAACAGAATCAAACACAGAATCAAACACAGAAACAAACACAGAAACAAACAGAATCAAACACAGAAACAAACAGAAACAAACACAGAAACAAACAGAAACAAACACAGAAACAAACAGAAACAAACACAGAAACAAACACAGAAGCAGAGACCAGTGACAGACTCAGACTTAAATAAAGCTGTGGTTAAACTTAAACTCGTTTTGTTTAAGTGTCTGAGCAGAGTCTTAAACTGTGACTGTTTCCGGATGAAGACCAGAGTCTGGAGGAAGGTTCACGTGAGAATCTGAGACACGGGTCGGGGAAAGGTCAAAGGGCGTTTCTGACGTCAGTGTGAACCAAACAGAACAGATTCACATTTAAACCTGATTCTGGGGTGTTTACTTTTATTTATGAAACAGCACTGAGACAGGATTCATGACATAAACCTGCACAGATCCAGATCTAGAACCGGATCTAGAACCAGAACCAGATCTAGAACCGGATCTAGAACCAGAACCAGATCCTGATCCAGATCCAGATCTAGATTTTGATCAGAGAGAGTCAACTGTTTTAAAAAATAATCATTAAACACAGAACTCAGAGGTTTTTGTGTGACGTACATGGCTCTGAATCTGCTTTATTTATATATTATATTAATCCATCTCTGTTCGATGAAGAAACTGATTAGACTGAACACATTTAGTTTGCTTTGCTGTAGATTTTATAGTATTTTTAATCATTTATTTACTTCAATGAGGCTGGTTTATTTAGAGCAACGTGTGGAGGCTACAGTCGACCGTGGAACCAATTTGGAAAGTGAGAAAATTAACATTTAAAACATTTAAGGGCTGTCTTTTCCTATTGTGTTACGTATCGACATCACTCTGTAACAGGGGGGGGGGCGCTCATGAATATTCAACGATCCTAGTTTTAAATCCAAATCCTCGAAAACTGAGACACATCTGAGGAAAGAGGATTAGGAACCGATCTGAGGCTTTAGGAAGAAATCCATCACAGACTCAGAGAGACCAGAGAACAGGACTAAACCAGGACTAAACCAGGTCTAAACCAGGACTAAACCAGGTCTAAACCAGGTCTAAACCAGGTCTAAACCAGGTCTAAACCAGGACTAAACCAGGTCTAAACCAGGACTAAACCAGGACTAAACCAGGACTAAACCAGGTCTAAACCAGGACTAAACCAGGACTAAACCAGGTCTAAACCAGGTCTAAACCAGGTCTGTTTTGTTAAACGCAGTGATGTCAGTTTAAACCTAAATCTGCTGCTGCTCTGTGCGCGTTCACGTGAAGGAGGGGGGTGTGTCCGCGCGCTGCACATTCCTTCTTTTTCCAAATCCTTCTCATTTTTTTATTTGAACCAAACTAAACTCTCTCAGTTCTTTATTTTGCTCCAAATGTGTTCGTTTCGATCAAAACCGACGCTGTCAATTCATCGATCGATACATTCTCATTAAAACGCGGTGGATCTGAGACAAAACGCGTCAAAATCTGCTCCAAACCGCGTTATTTCAGATAAAAACGAGACAAAACACGAATCTGAAAGAAACCAGTTTTAAATCCGGGAACTGTCCGTGTTTTATGCGTTTTTCGTGCGTTTTTTGTGCGTATTTCGTGCGTAAAAGCGGCTGAAGGACGCGCAGATGTTGGAGCCACGGTAGCCTACATTTCACTGCGGCGAGATGTCGGTCAGTGTGTGCGCGTGTACGAGTGTCGGGAGCGCGCTGCACGGTGTGGAATCCCAGCCCCCACCGCGCGCACGAGCTCCATCTGCATCCGACCGTCTCCACATCCTCCACATCCATCCAAACATCCAAACATCCAGGCGTCAGGGCGGGATTACAGCGGCGCGTGGAGATTACAGTAAAGATGGAGATGAACGAGGGGCGTGTTATGAGCGCGTGCGCGAAATATATAAAAGAGGAGTGGTTCTAATGAGAGATAATATTAGTAAAATATGGATGTGATTAAGCTGGTTTATGTGTGTTATTGGACTGAACTATGACTAACCCAGGTCTAAACCAGGTCAAACCCTAAACCAACAACCAACAAACAAAACCAAAAAACCAAACCAAAAAAAACACACACACCACCAAAAAACTAAACCAGGTCTAAACCAGGACTAAACCAGGACTAAACCAGGTCTAAACCAGGACTAAACCAGGTCTAAACCAGGTCTAAACCAGGTCTAAACCAGGACTAAACCAGGTCTAAACCAGGACTAAACCAGGTCTAAACCAGGACTAAAGCAAATGACTCAAATCTGGACAACTTCAGGAAGAAACAGAGCTTTAGCCGCGTCTAAAGACCATTAAATCAGGACTAAATTCTAATAAATGTAAATAAATCTAGTTTTGATTGGGACTAAACCAAGACCAAAAACTAGGACCAAATCTTGGTCTAAGCCAGTTTTTAACTAGGATTAAATAAGGACTACCCGAGACCCATGAGACCCAGAGCATGACTAAACTGATTTTATTATTTAATTCAAGACTAAACCAGGACTAAACCAGGACTAAACCAGATCTAAACTGAGACAAAAACACGACTAAACCGGGTCCAATTCTTTAAATTCAGGACTGAATCTAGGACTCAATCTGAGACAGAATCTTTAGAGACTTTAGGGACTAAACCAGGACTAAACTCAGACTAAAACCAGGATCAAACCAAAACTAGATCTAGAACCAGAACCTAATTATGACTGAATTCAGAACTAAACCTAAACCAGAAAAATCCCACTGACATTAATCAGAGATAAACCAGGACTAATTAAACCTAAGATTAAGACTAAACAGGGACTAAATCTGGACTAGAGCAGACTCTGTGGCTCTGAGAGGATTTTAACAGGACTTATTACACTTTTACAATAGACTTGAATTCAGACAGAATCAAAACGCTCCTCAAACGTCTCCATAAACTGTCTTCACTTTTTATTTTATTATTAAAACAAATGTATTTCTGGGAGTCTTTATTTACTCAATACTTCCTTTAAACTCCATCTTTACTTAAAATATACAGTTTCTGACCAGGTTACAACAGAAATAATGTTCAAACTGAGTGAAGACCTGCAGATTTCTGTTTGTGAAGAGCTGCAGGTTTCTGTTTGTGAAGACCTGCAGGTTTCTGTTTGTGAAGACCTGCAGGTTTCTGTTTGTGAAGAGCTGCAGGTTTCTGTTTGCGAAGACCTGCAGGTTTCTGTTTGCGAAGACCTGCAGGTTTCTGTTTGCGAAGACCTGCAGGTTTCTGTTTGCGAAGACCTGCAGGTTTCTGTTTGTGCAGACGTTTATGGAACTGCATGGCTCTATGTGTGATGCATGTTAATAAAACTATATACAATACACTGTCTTTATGTTGATGTGTTCTGCAGAAGTAGGTTATGTGTAAATGAATGTCTATTGGGCTTTGATTTTTGTTTGAAACTATGATATGAAGCATTAACTAATATTTACATAGAAGTACACTACATATAACACAATGTAAATGTAAGGCTCTGTGTTATGTATTTGGAGGAGGTCCGTCTCATCTCAAACACATGGCAGTGATTCTGTGTCTGTGCTGCTCTGAGCTGGTTCTGAAGGAGGGGGGTGTGTCTCTGTCTGCTCATTTAACCTGACGCTAAACAACACCATTTTATTACATTTATTCAGTTCGACTCAATCAAACCCCTTCGACGACTCCTCAAACGTCTGTCGTCTGCATCTCAACAACTGTCTGTGTCGTTTTGTGCCATTTTTCCTCAACTGTCCTTGCACCAAAACATATTTAGCAGCTAATGTGTAAAGATTCAACAGTCGACATGTTCAGAAGACATCAAGACGAATGTGAACCTTCTGAATCCAGCCCTTAATCCACTGTCTGTGCACATCCTTCATAAACACACCATCCACGCCACATACATGTCTGAATATGATATTAGACAACAGCCAAAGAGTCAATAAAAACGTACTAGACAAAGATACTGTGACAGAAAGTCAAATATGAAGGTGATTTTGCCTCGAGTTTTATAAATAAGTCATTTCTCTGTCTCTGCTCTTGCTCTGCTCAGGTTCTATGAGGACTATAGTGACTTCGCATTGATGATGATTTCTCACAGAAGTAGGTTAAATGTAAATGAATGGCTCAAAGCGTGTGCACGTGAGCAGCTCTGATATGAACATCTAAAGTATTCTGTGTGTTTTTATGAAATGAATATGTTGTGTGTTTCACTGATGCAGCTGAACGCACGAGGCTCGAGTCTCTGCAGGAGTCGACCCTCTGTTTGTGCAAATATGTGTCAAAGCGCGTGCTCGTGCGTGTGCAGAGGCGGTGCAGAAGTGCGCGTGATGGAAAATGGTATCCCTGTGTGCATGTGTGTGCGTGTGTGTGTGTGTGTGTGTGTGTGTGTGTGTGTAGCTCCGTGTCACGCACAGCTTTTTTAAATCTCATGACAATAGCGCGACACGTCAAGGTTAGATTAGACCGAGCTGGAGCTGCAGATGTGGAGCTTTAAGAGGATATCAGAGGCGTGTGCGTGTGTGTGTGTGTGTGTGTGTGTTTAGAGGCGTGTGCGCGTCACAGAGGGTTTGCCCTTTAAAATAACATGGATACAGGTGAAAACACGAAAAGCAAAGGTGATATTCCAAGCTTTAAGCAGTGATTTAGACGCTATGTGTTTGAATGGAAGCTGTATGTTTTAGTGCGTGTGCGCGTGCCCGTGGTGCAGTCGGCGCGTGCACCCACTCACCCCTGGTCAGGCTGCTTCTGTCCATGTACATCGCGCAGCAAAGCACAAATCCGGTCATGAACGACGGCGTAGTGCGGGGAGACTCTCCCGGCTCCACAGCAGCGAACACGGTAAACCAGGTCAGCGCGAGGGGGACACGAGCTCCGAGGGGCAGCCGCGGACACGCACTCCCGGCCGGCTGTGGGAGCGGACGGAGGACCGGTGTCAGCGGTGTGTGGAGGTCTGGATGGACCCGGCTCCAGGCGCAGGCGGCGGGCGGACGGCTGAGCTGAAGCCCGCGGAGAGCGCTCGGTGGCTGGGCTCTGCTGCCAGCGCTGCCCGGTGTCTGTGGGCGGGGCCTGTCTCCTCCGCCGCGTTTCCATAGCAACGCACTCCGCTATTGATTTAACACTATTTATACTAGTCCTGGTTAGACCTGGTTTAGTCCTGGTTTAGACTTAGTTAGACCGGGTTTATACCTGGTTAGACCAGGTTAGACTTGGTTAGACTTGGTTAGACCTGGTTTAGACCTGGTTTAGATCTGGTTAGACCTGGTTAGACCTGGTTAGACCGGGTTAGACCTGGTTTAGTCCTGGTTTAGTCCTGGTTTAGACCTGGTTAGACCGGGTTAGACCTGGTTAGACTTGGTTAGACCTGGTTTAGACCTGGTTTAGTCCTGGTTAGACCGGGTTTAGACTTGGTTAGACCGGGTTAGACCTAGTTTAGACCTGGTTTAGACCTGGTTAGACCTGGTTAGACTTGGTTTAGACCTGGTTTAGACCTGGTTAGACCGGGTTTAGACCTGGATTCGTCCTCAGTCTGATATTAACAGTGAGAGATAACCCCTGACCTCTGAGGCCCCTCCCCCAGAGACAGCGACACAGTGAAACCCTCCTCAGAAGGTCAAAGGTTAACTCCTGACAACAACAACAACAACAACACCCCACTGACACATTCAGACAAGACCACCTGAGACCAGATCCAGACCAGCTGTTCTAGTTAAGTCCTGGTTTAGTCCTGGTTTAGACCTGGTTTAGTCCTGGTTTAGTCCTGGTTTAGACCTGGTTTAGTCCTGGTTTAGACCTGGTTTAGTCCTGGTTTAGTCCTGGTTTAGACCTGGTTTAGTCCTGGTTTAGTCCTGGTTTAGACCTGGTTTAGACCTGGTTTAGACCTGGTTTAGTCCTGGTTTAGTCCTGGTTTAGACCTGGTTTAGTCCTGGTTTAGTCCTGGTTTAGTCCTGGTTTAGTCCTGGTTTAGTCCTGGTTTAGACCTGGTTTAGACCTGGTTTAGTCCTGGTTTAGTCCTGGTTTAGACCTGGTTTAGTCCTGGTTTAGTCCTGGTTTAGTCCTGGTTTAGACCTGGTTTAGTCCTGGTTTAGTCCTGGTTTAGTCCTGGTTTAGACCTGGTTTAGTCCTGGTTTAGTCCTGGTTTAGTCCTGGTTTAGACCTGGTTTAGTCCTGGTTTAGTCCTGGTTTAGTCCTGGTTTAGACCTGGTTTAGTCCTGGTTTAGTTCTGGTTTAGACCTGGTTTAGTCCTGGTTTAGTCCTGGTTTAGACCTGGTTTAGACCTGGTTTAGTCCTGGTTTAGTCCTGGTTTAGTCCTGGTTTAGTCCTGGTTTAGACCTGGTTTAGTCCTGGTTTAGTCCCGGTTTAGTCCCGGTTTAGTCCCGGTTTAGTCCCGGTTTAGTCCTGATTTAGACCTGGTTTAGACCTGGTTTAGACCTGGTTTAGACCTGGTTTAGACCTGGTTTAGACCTGGTTTAGTCCTGGTTTAGACCTGGTTTAGTCCTGGTTTAGTCCTGGTTTAGACCTGGTTTAGTCCTGGTTTAGTCCTGGTTTAGACCTGGTTTAGTCCTGGTTTAGACCTGGTTTAGACCTGGTTTAGTTCTGGAGTCTGAGTCTATTTTTGCAGCAGCTCTTGGTTCATATCTGTTTTTATCTTTGTAAATGTCTGGAGCAGTGCATTGTGGGATATCTGACACTGTCACACTTGTATGAGTTCAGTCCAAACCTCGGCTCGTCTCAGATTTCTCTTGTTTCTTGCTCAATAATAAAAACAGAAATGACACGTTCCAAAATCTGCAGAATGACTTTTATAAACCACAAAACAGTTTGTTTTCCTCTGTTTCGTTCTTTATTGTCCGTTTAGAGTTTGTTATTTATTGTGAATAATTCTATAAATGCACAGTTTCTGTTCAAACTCATTGTGAACTCATCCATTTCTCTTCGACTCTGTTTCTCTGAAATAAACAGACTCTGTTTGTGTCCGAGGCCTGTTCTCTTCGTCATGAGACTCTTCTGTTGCTGCTAAACCTGGACCTGGTCATGTGACCTGCCGCCGTGTCATGTGACCCACATCAGTCTAATTAGATTCACTTTAATGAAATGAAGCAGCTGTGACCTTCAGACCAATGGGCTTCAATCAGTTTTGATACAGACTTCAGAAAAGGAGATGGAGAAGAGATAAATGTGACTGAAGGCCACGAGGAAGTGACCATATTTGGACAAACGGAAGGAACTAGAGCTAAATGAACACAAACAAGAGAAACGCTGCTGAAAAGTTGTTTTTCACTGAAGCTAGAGTCTGGTCAATGTTGTTATTAAAGCCTAACCTAAAGGCTCCAACTGATTTCAGATAAAAACAGTAAATAAATAGTGGACAGGATTTCCAGGTGAATGTTCTGAGATAAACCTGGCCTTGAGTCCCATTATTTTCCTTAAAAATTCAGTTTTACAGGAGGAAAACTGAGAAATAAAGTCGTTTTAAAAAGATATATTCACCTCTAGAGCAAATGTGTCTGAATTCTGGCAAGACTCTGTCTATTTCACATTTTTAAACCAAGTTTGGACGTGATCTCCTCCAGACGGACAGAAGTGTGGAATAAAAACTGGAAATTTGTGCTAAAAGTCCATTACCTGATTTTTTTTTTATCGTTACATTTAGTTTTTCAGTGTAATCTCGTAAAGTTTATTGTAACAGGAATCATCTGAAAAAATGAGACCTTAAGACGTGATCTAGTCTCTAACATTATAACATTAAACAATAATGTAATACCACTGTGTGCCACTAGATGGAGTCGTGAGTCGCTGTTGAGCTCAATCTGACACAAAAAAAGCTCCAAACTAATCTGAAGTAAGTGACAGAATAGAACTCAGATCAAAGCCAAAAACAGAAAAGTAAAAACAGGAAGAACGTGGACTCACCTGAGCTTTGGGGCGTTGCCGTGGCGACCAGGTGATAGGAGAAACGCATGGTGCTGAAGCGGCTGGAGAAGGACTGAGGAGGAGACGCTGCAGAGCCGGGTCTGTTCAGCCTCATTCTACTGAGACGACAGTCAGAGGACTCCGTTTCCCATCATGCCTCAGTGCTCCGGCCGCCGCTCTGTCACTTTAAGAACAAACAGAATCCTTCCCATTTTTAAATCTGAGCGTCCACACAAATCCAAAACCCAAGAAAAACGTCAAAGCATTTCAGCAGAAGTTCAGTTTCTGCGTCTGAACAAATCCAGCGTCGAAAACTCAAATCCAAATCCTCTTATTTTTAATTCATCGCTGGATTTTTACGTTTTAAAGCAGTATTTATGAAGTGTTTTACAAATAACAACAGTATGTTCTAATAAAACCAACGTTGCACGTCTTGGTCTCTGTGTCCAAAGAAATCCAGCGTTGAGAAAGTTTTTTGTTTTTTTTAATTAATTAATTTATGACTGAACTCAAAACCTGATACTTTTTCCTTTTGTTTTTTCAGAGTTTGAGGTTTGACACTCATTAAATTGTGTTGCCTTTTCCTGTCACAGTATTTGAAGAATTCCAAAATCATTTCATGCCATTATTAAAATATATTCTCAAAAAGTAAACAGTTTCCAAAGTGCTTTAAAACTCAACTCAGATCTTCTCTTTCGTAAAACTCAGTCCTGTTTTTCTTTATTTTTAAATAAAACTCAGACACTCATCACTATTGCTTTGTCCCGACACTTTTTCTCAAATTAACCACTTTTCTGTCACAATCAGCAAACTTTTCTTTTCCTTTTTCAGATGAACTTAAAACAATCAGTTCTCGTTCACAACGTTCAAACTTTCCTCAGATTAATCCAATTCTTTTACACTATTTATATTATATTATAGCAGCTTTTTTCCAAATTTCAAAAATGTTCATCATCCTTTGACAAAAACTGACTTTTTCTTTGATTAGCCCAAATTTCTCAAGTTATTGCAAGAAATCTGTGCCTTTCCACATATTCTGCCTGATTCTAAACTAATCTTTTCAAAATCCACAATTAGACACAAAAGTTTCACTCTTTATCCTTGTTCAACCCTATTTTAATTGAATTTTCTAGCATTCATGGAATACTTAATAAGTTTGCTCCGTTCAGCTCAGATTAATCCAAAACAAAACACAAAAAGTGGATAAACTGCATCTTGATTTTTATCTTTAGAGCCTTACACTTCATTAAAACTGCTTTGTGCGTTTGCCAACACTTTCTCTGTAATAAATCCACAATCAGGCGCCGAAAACCACTTTGGTTCCACTTAAAACTGCATTAACTCCAATAAAAGTCCTTCCACTGCTGCTATTCCAACAGACTCCTTTCCACACTTCAAAATAAAATCCATTCTTCTTTTGATTTTTCCTTAAATTAATCCAAATTCCTTTTATTTGATGCAAAAGTTGTCTTCTTCCTTCAGTTCTTTGCAGATTTCCAAAACGTCTGTCTTCGTTTTCAGATGAATCCCACGTCAGCTTCAGGAGCAAGTCAAAATAAACCCCTTTTGATCAGTTTTCAGTGTCTTTGTTGCATTTCTAAGCAGATATTTCAGAATAAAAGCCTGTCCCAGTAACAGTTGGTGAGTTTAAAAGCCTTAAAGTGATTTTTGGAGGAGTTTTGAGGAGAATCTCTTGACTCAGCGTCTCTGTGTGTCTCTGAGTCTCTGTGAGTCTCTGAGTCTCTGAGTCTTTTGTGTGGGACGGTTGTAAAGCCCTCCCTCCTCCTCTTCCTCCTCTCCTCCTCTTCCTCAGACCGACACTCGATCCTCCCTCTGTCTGTCGCCGGGTCCAGGTCTGCGTCTGGTTCTCATTTTCCCGGCTGTTGTTTTTTTTTTTTTTTTTGGGTGAAATCTGAAGCAAAAGGAAAACGGCTGCTGAGAGAAATTCCAGTTATTTGCCCACTCCTCATTCCTCGCCGAGTTTGACCCTGTTTTTTTTTCTAAATTTAAACCAATCACAGCAGACTCGGCTCCTCGACTTTTAGGAAAACAACTGGTTAGTTTCAGACGAAGGATATAAAAGCTCAACGTTTAATGAATCTAAAGAAATGACTGGGCTCTGAGTCTGGCACGAGCTGCAGTTCTGGCTTTTAGCCACTAGGGGTTTTAACAAATATTTGAATGGTATTGTTCATCTTTTATTTATACAGCTGATAACTGTATGGTTCCTGAGTGATGACTGTTGTGCTATGATTGTGTAATATTCATACACCTCCCATCTGTGGTTAGCATCGTGGGCGGAGTCACTGACAGGTCGACCTGCTCAGAGCCAGAGCCGTCACTCACTCGGATAAAACTGACAACTCTTTAACGTCATTACTTCTGGAAACGAAGCAGAGCTGGATCTGTCTTCAATTATCTTCAGTCAAAACACTGGACATAGAGAGATTTGTGCGATGCGTGATTTATTCAATTCAATACTATTGTCATTGTTAAAAATAACAAAGAGATGAAATTACAGCATGAATTAAAAAAGCATAGAATAGTGTAAGTTACGTTGGAGCTCAGTCTGAGCACGACGCCATCGTTTGTTGAAAATCTAGTTTTACACAAAGCTGGACGTCAGCTCAACCTTCAACAGAACAGTCACTGACAAAAGGAGAAAAAACACTGTTTTTAACAGTGTAAGTCTTAATACAGTAATTTTATACCACACAATGAGGATTTAAATACTCATAATCTCTTAAAGTTTCATGTTGTTTCACTGAATAAAAAGTAAATTGTGTTAACATCATAAAACTGTAAAAAGAGTTTATGGAATAATGGTTTGTGCAGTGACTTCAACTCAATGTTCTCAGTGGTTGATGTAGACTGTCTTTAACTTAAGTTGAGTCTTTCAACAGAGACAAAGACAAACAGGTTTTAAAAATATAAAAATAACTTTATTTCAACTGTAGAAAAATATGAAAAATATAATTTATAATAATGTTTTCAAATAATAATAAAAGTCTGCTTTAAACTGGTTGTGTTTGTTCAGTCGAAGAGTCGGGACGTTTCTGATCGACGACTCCTCAAACTGTAACGAGACTGAGACAAAAAACAAGGAAAAAGAGACGTCAGGGTTTAACAAAGACTGGTTTAGACCTGGTTTAGTCCCGGTTTAGATCAGGTCTTCTGGGCTTATTTTTTAATCTTGTTATTTAAATGTTAATGAACAGACTAGCTTGGGTAACTGACTCAAATCAAGGAGAGAGCCCTGTTTTCCTTCACTCTTCTATAACTTTGCCCACTTCCTGTTTCTCTAAACGCTGTGTTCTGATTGGCCGCAGAGAGTCACCTGTTTGTCTTCCACTAAAACGCTGTAAACCAGAGGAGACCCAGAGGAGCCGCGCCGAGACGAGGCCGAGCGCCGCTGCCGTCTGCCCGGGCTCACGGCACGACTACGGACCGGTGCATCGTGGGAAACGGGGCTCTGGACCGGTGCATCGTGGGTAAAGTAGGGCAGCAGAGTGGTGTCGGCTGCAGACGAACAGACAGTGCTGCTCAGGAGACTGTCAGTGCTCCAGCCTGACAGACAACACCCAGGGAAAAGAAAACCAGAGATAAAGGGTTTAGAGTGGTTTAATTTGAAAAGTCAATCATAAATGAAGAGTTTATTTTTGCTGCAGATAAAGTGTATTTTCAGCTGAATATGTCTTTTAACAGAGAAACAGCTGAAAAAAGAAAAGCATCAACAGAGAAAAGGGAGACAACGTAAAACACAGATAAATACTGTCAATTCAATCACGTAATGTTTAACGAGGAGGAGATAATTGTCGTCCTGACGCTGAAGTCACAGCTAAGCTAACGCTAAACTCTAAACTTCAGTTTGGTCAAATGGATTAGTATTTTGTGTTTTATTTTTTAATCAAAGAGAAACAGGAGAGGTCTCTAGACTGATTTTGGAGGAGAGTCTGAGACAGGGACAAGAAAAGAACATCAGGGACTGGAGCTTTAATGAAAAGAATCAAATGTAAACGCTGGCTGAGAATTGACCTGAGCACAAGTCTATGTTCACACACCAATAACTCCATGATATAAACTCATCTAATGCCAGTATTATACTGTATGTATATACAGGTGTATACACGGGGCTAATGGGGTAGAAGTACAGTCTGTATCCTACTCCTACTCCAGACACTGACCGATGTGCGAGAGCTGCGACAGATCTGATTGGTCGATGGGACACTCTTCTTCCTGTTTCTTCTTCTGATACGAAACCTGAAGCTAGAAAAAGAAAACCTTGTGCGTCAGCTCAGTTCATGCAGAGGCTTACAGTGAGTGATATTTACATTAAAATGATTCCAAAAAGTATAGCTCAACAATTTCAGTTTTAGAGAATAACAGAAGAGGGAAACGGCGCAGTGGGTCCATTTGTTTTCAGTTTAAATTCATGTAAACCGTCACAGAAATCTTTATCAAACCTCTGTCACTCACCGAGCGCACACTCTCCTTTTGTTTTTTCTCCTTTCCTTCTGGCTCACGTTCCTCTGTCTTCAGTTTCCTTTCTGCTAAACTCTCTGAAGAAAAGAAATAAACCCATTTGATAAACTCACAGTTCCTCTCGCGGCCACTAGGGGCTGCTTTGGAACGTTACCCTTAAAAAAATCATTTCAAAGCAGCGTTCAGTCATGAGGATGTTAAATACTCTTAATGTGTGACAGAGCTGTACCTGCGTGCTGTAGCGCCACCTGCAGGCTGCGCTGTGTCTCCTGCAGCTGCTGTAAAACCTGCAGACTTTGCTGAAGAGGGTCTCGGTGTCGGACGCAGACGAACAGCAGCAAACACAGAGCGACGGAAATCATGAGGCGATGTAGGACGCTGATGTAGGACGCCACCAGCTCCTGAAGAAACAGAGAAATAAAGAGAAAATAAACATTAGAGAGAAGTAAATGGTTCAGGAGAAGATGCAGTGAACAGAGGTGTTTCTATGATATCTAAGAAATTTGTGAATTTAATTGTAAAAGAAAAATGTGAATAATGTGAATTTGTATTAAATGTAGAAAGTAAAATAAAATAAACATCTTTAACAGAATGAGATCATTTTAATTTCAATTGAGGCAGAAGCCAAGCTGCTCTAAATGTTTTTCTTTACTTCTTATATTCAGCATAAACCTAAATATGTTTCTGAATCCGGAGGAGCGTTAGAGTTCTGCTGACAGCGTGAGTCTGATGTCAACAGAAAACACTTCTTCGCGAAATTCAGGGCGAAGTTTACTGTCTCTATGAATCATTTCTGATTTCAAAACGTGATTTAAATCCATCTCTGGAAACTAGGACTGTGCGATAAATCCAATTTATTTGAGTTTTTTATTTTGGAAGATGTAGAAAATAGCCATATCGCTAAATTGAATTTTAACAAAAAAACAAAACAAAAAACATTTCTTCTGACCCTGAACTGTTCACTGTGTTGAGGCTAATGCTGCTGTTAGCTCCAGAGCTGCTCCAATAAAGTCATTTACTTCATTCATTTGTGCAAATTAGCCTCAAGGTCGTCTTAGACATGTTCTACAGAAACAAAGATGTATCTGACCTGAACTGGTTCATTTTCTCTGAGGGTAATACTCACTGCTGCTTCTGCTTTACTCGAGTTGTTTTGTGTTGTTAAAATACTTATAATAATACTTATAATAATAATAATAAATACATTTGAATTACCTTTTACAACAAAAAAAAATCTATTGAAATTGTAAATTGTCTGAAAAAAATAAAATAATAAATTGTGATTTTATATTTTATGGCCCAGTTCTACTGTAAACAAACTGTGCTCTCACCATATGCAGGTGTTCAGGGAGGTCAGAGGTCGTCACAAACAGGTAGATCTTTCTCTCCAGGTAAACATTCAGACAAACCAGAGCCAACAGCGGCAGCCTTTTTACAAACAGAGAAAAAACAGGATTGAGTTGAGTTATTCAGGTGAGAATGAGACGTACCTGGCTCTGGAGGACCTCCGGGTGGAGGTTCAGGTACGTACCTGGCCCTGGAGGACCTCCGGGTGGAGGTTCAGGTACGTACCTGGCTCTGGAGGACCTCCGGGTGGAGGTTCAGGTACGTACCTGGCCCTGGAGGACCTCCGGGTGGAGGTTCAGGTACGTACCTGGCTCTGGAGGACCTCCGGGTGGAGGTTCAGGTACGTACCTGGCTCTGGAGGACCTCCGGGTGGAGGTTCAGGTACGTACCTGGCCCTGGAGGACCTCCGGGTGGAGGTTCAGGTACAGAGCCTGGCTCTGGAGGACCTCCGGGTGGAGGTTCAGGTACGTACCTGGCCCTGGAGGACCTCCGGGTGGAGGTTCAGGTACGTACCTGGCCCTGGAGGACCTCCGGGTGGAGGTTCAGGTACGTACCTGGCCCTGGAGGACCTCCGGGTGGAGGTTCAGGTACGTACCTGGCTCTGGAGGACCTCTGGGTGGAGGTGAGCAGGAAGGCGGTGCCCAGAGCTGCAGCGTTGTGGAGACAGGAGCTGATGCTGTGAGCCTTCATCATCAGGAAACTCTGCAGGAAACTGACTCGGTTGAAGAGCTCAGACAGAGCCAGCTGCTGGTCCCGGGACACGTCCGAGAGCTCCGAGAACACCGCCTTCAGACCTGGGACGGACCGAGGTAATCTGAGTCCGGTTCAGTCCGGTCTTACCCTGGGTCCGGTTCAGTCTGGTCTTACCCTGGGTCCGGTTCAGTCCGGTCTTACCCTGGGTCCGGTTCAGTCCGGTTCAGTCCGGTCTTACCCTGGGTCCGGTTAAGTCCGGTCTTACCCTGGGTCCGGTTCGGTCCGGTTCAGTCCGGTCTTACCCTGGGTCCGGTTCAGTCCGGTTCAGTCCGGTCTTACCCTGGGTCCGGTTCAGTCCGGTCTTACCCTGGGTCCGGTTCGGTCCGGTTCAGTCCGGTCTTACCCTGGGTCCGGTTCAGTCCGGTTCAGTCCGGTCTTACCCTGGGTCCGGTTCAGTCCGGTTCAGTCCGGTCTTACCCTGGGTCCGGTTCAGTCCGGTCTTACCCTGGGTCCGGTTCGGTCCGGTTCAGTCCGGTCTTACCCTGGGTCCGGTTCAGTCCGGTTCAGTCCGGTCTTACCCTGGGTCCGGTTCAGTCCGGTTCAGTCCGGTCTTACCCTGGGTGGAGTCCTGCAGGGTGGTCCTCAGTTCTTCTCCGTTGCTCAGGATTTCCTGTTGAGCCTGTAAGGCCACACTCTGGGCTTCGATCAGATTCTCAGCCATTTGTCGAGTGGACTCCAGCTGCTCCGCTACACCTGCCGAGCTCTCCGTCAGCCTGGGACACCAACACAGGTACAACACCTGAGACCCTCACCTGTGCCTGGTCCTCACCTGTACCTGGTACTCACCTGTAATACTCACGTGTACCTGGTACTCACGTGTATCTGGTCCTCACCTGTACCTGGTACTCACCTGTAATACTCACCTGTACCTGGTCCTCACCTGTACCCGGTACTCACCTGTAATACTCACCTGTACCTGGTCCTCACCTGTACCCGGTACTCACCTGTAATACTCACCTGTACCCGGTCCTCACCTGTACCCGGTCCTCACCTGTACCCGGTCCTCACCTGTACATGGTGGTCTCGGCGCGGTTCTGCCAGGACTCCGACTGCAGGAAGTGGCAGATGGAGTGAGTGTGAGTGAAGAACTCTGTGAAAGAGTTAAAGGCCACGACGTCCATCTGAGCCGTGCACCTGCTGACCTCTGACCCCTCAGGACACGGCGGGAAATCACGACCTGAGCTGGAACAGACAGAGGAGGACTACACCAGGTCTAAACCAGGTCTAAACCAGGTCTGAACCAGGTCTGAACCAGGTCTAAACCAGGTCTAAACCAGGTCTGAACCAGGACTAAACCAGGTCTAAACAAGGTCTAATCCAGGTGTGAACCAGGTCTAAACCAGGACTAAACCAGGTCTAAACCAGGACTAAACCAGGTCTAAACAAGGTCTAAACAAGGTCTGAACCAGGTCTAAACAAGGTCTAATCCAGGTGTGAACCAGGTCTAAACCAGGACTAAACCAGGTCTAAACCAGGACTAAACCAGGTCTAAACAAGGTCTAAACAAGGTCTGAACCAGGTCTAAACAAGGTCTAATCCAGGTGTGAGCCAGGACTAAACCAGGTCTAAACCAGTCTTACCTGAGCAGGTGACAGTGCGTAAACCTAAGCGCGACGCGGCTCTGACTCTCTGACGTCATGTCCCTGCAGCGCGTGTCCAGCTGGTCCAGAGCGCGCGCCCAGCAGTCACCGTAGCGCGAGGAGGCGGCGTAACTGCGCACGCGCTGCAGCTCCGCTCTGCCTCGCGCCACACCTGAGTCCGGCCCCGCGCACGAGGAGTCACCTGAGAGAAGCAACAGCGCGAGGAACCACACCGGCGTCAGGACAGGAGCCGCCATCTTAGACAGGTCAGAGGTCACAGAGCGGCTCAGCCAATCAGAGCGCGAGTTTAGGCGCGAGCAGAGGTCACACAGAGGTCACGACTGATGTTGAATAAGTTCATGATAAAAATATAATAAAATCCTGCGTTTTGTGAGTTTACAGTGAGCTTTTTAAATTGTTTTATTGAATATTTGATCATTTAGTTGGCTGTATTTTAAGTTGTCAAAACCTAAACAAGTGCAGCATTTAACGGCTCACTGTTATTTTATTATTTATCATCTGTAAAACTCACTGATGAACAGAGCTTTTATATAAACCCTATTATTTTTCAGCTGCTGTTAACATTCCACCGGATTCTAAAACTGAAAACACTCACAGACAGAACACACTGTAAAAACCTGGCCCTTTAGGAACAAACAGAGACAGACTTATAAAAATGTGACTGAAAGACTCCCTTTTCTCTGTTGATGCTTTTCTTTTTTCAGCTGTTTCTCTGTTAAAAGACATATTCAGCTGAAAATACACTTTATCTGCAGCTATTAAACTTCCTGGAACGTCATGTGACAAGTGTCGACCAATGGGAGCGCTCCTTTTTGGAGCATGTGATTGTCCAAGGTTTTCTGTTCCTGAATAGAGGTTCTCATCTATTACAATCACTTAGAATAAACAGTAGATGGATCAGAAAGACTGTTTTTACAATAAACTATTTGGGTTTAAACAACCTTTTGAATTTGAATGATTTCCATTTACACATTTGTAAATTGAATAAACCAAGGTTTGAGCAGAACTCTGAAGAACACACAGAGACGTGATCGGGGGACAACAACAGTTTTTAGTTATAAACCAACAGAAATAATAAACTCTTGTTCTACAGCGACAGTGAAGTGTGTTCGTCACCACAGCACGACGAGGGCTACCACAGGCTCAGACCGGGTCCACTGAGGGTCTGGACTAGTCTGGACTGGTCTGGATCTGGACCGGGTCGGTTTACGGGGATAAAATGTGGAGGAAAAGTCAGGTCTATGAGCTAAAAACTGGTCTTTATGAATGTGGACAACTACTCAGAGACATTTATTTAAGTGGTTAACCAGGACTAAACCAGGACTAAACCAGGACTAAACCAGGACTTGAACTTGGACTAAAGCAGGACTTGGAATAGTATAAACAAGAACTAAACGAATGATTAAATCCGGACTAAACCAGGTTTAACCAGGACTAAACCAGGACTGGGATTAAAGACAGGAAACATTGTCATTAAATTAGGACTAAATTTGACTAATTCTAAATCTCCAAATGTTAGTGACTGTTTTTGTACAAATCTTCGTCTTATGTTTTTATTCCAGCAGAACTTTTACAAAAACTCAATGTAAAACCTCAAAATCTGAACAAATCCAGGTGTGATCCAGGTTAAGACCAGTTCAAGTCCCTCAGTGGAAGCGGACTTTGGCGACGTCAGATTTAGGCACTAACTCTGGGACATGCAGAACTGTTACTGTAGGTTTAGACAGGTGAGAGGTCAGAGGTCAGAGACAGGTGAGAACAGGTGACAGAGGGGGCGGAGCCACACAAACGCAGAGGTGAACCACAGGAGAGCGTCTGAAATCACTGCTTCATTTAGTGATCTTTAAATAATCAGTGAGTTAGAATAATCATATATATCAGAAATCACACATTATAAGATCTGGATAAGCCCCGCCCCCTCTCTCCTGCCGCCATTTTGACTAGTGGCCACTCGAGGTATTGCATCTGGCTCAGGACACCTACGGCTACCAAAAAGGTCACATTTTATAGTGTTTATTGCCTATTTTCATATTATGGACCTTTTCTCTGTTAAAAATCCTTACATTTGGTAAAAATTAACTTAAGCCTAATCGTCAGAACGGATCAGGTGGAACCCAACAGAGAAATGGGAAATATAACACAGAAATAAACCCGGAAGACAAAATCAAAAAACAATGAGTAAAGTCCATTGAAAAAAATGCCATGGCCATGTTTTTGTTTTACTGATTCAATATTCTGTTGTAATAACACATCCATGAGTCTCAGTATCATGGAGCTGCTCATGCCCCAGACCCAGGACTCTGGGAACCTCAGGGTCAGTGACAAAAATCACACTTGACCCTCTTGGATTTGTTTCAAACTTGGTCGGATCAATGTTGTTATAAAAGTAAGATTCAGCCAGCTTTATGTGCATATCTGAAGTTAGTTCCTTTTTTCAGTTTGTGAGATATTAATGTCTAAAAGGGGTGTGGCCAAACTCAAAACACCTGCAAAATAACAACTTCTAGAGTCCATAACCTTTGAACTGTTTGTGTCAGATTAATGACATTTTCAGACATTATTCTACACTTTGTGAAGTGTTTAACCTGAAAAACATATTGTCCAGAGTTTTATATTTTCTAAGTTATGGTCAAAAGCTGATCCCAATGGAGTTGGGTCATTTTGGAGCTGGAGTTAGGTGTCTGGGGAGTTCTCTGCCTTGACTGCTGCATATTTCGTGGACATACGTTCAACAAATTCTCACTTTAAAACATTAACAGCAGTGATTTCAGACCGACTCCATTAAAACCAGAGGCACAGATTCAGACACATTGAGTTACTTTAGTGTCTTTAGTGTTTTGGAAAAATAATCAGCACTTTTTGGCATCTGCAGAAAGTCCCAAGTCCAAAATAAATCACTAAAACCAATTTCAACTTCAAATTGTCCAATTTTTCTGACCCTTAAAGCCTATTTAACCTGATTAGCATTAGCATCCAGTTCAGCATTACTCAAACATACAGGAAAAGTATTTTAAAACTGTACATTTTTATTTATTATTTGAATGAACAGTGAAATTTACTAGGCACATTACCATAACTGCTACCATACACATGTTTTTGTATCCTGTAACATAAAATTATTGGCAGTTTTAATGTAACAGTATTGGAACGTGATTAAATATCATCTGTATATTCTCTGGGGCTGGATTTGATTCATTTACTTTCTATTTAGGAATAGACGGATTGGTTCATCTTAATGCAGTGTCATGTCTTCACTTCAAATCTGACAAAATTTTTACACATTTTCTTGGCTTTATGGGGAAACTGGGCTTTTTTTTCTGTGTGGTCAGTTAGATTAATTTTCAGTTAAATCGGGAACATCAAAATATAAAAAATAGGCTTCTTAAGCAAATAAACATGTTTGAAAGCTGTACTAAGACACTTTTATTTTGACAAAATTCAACTTAAACCAATCCCTATGTCACAGTCTTGAAGTTATGCTCCAAAACTTTGTAAAAGTGAGTGTGTGAGATCCTTTGTGACGGTAACTTATTCCCGACAGAAGGTTTGGAGAAGCAGACAAGAGCAGGATAAACACACTTTTAGAACAAACTAAGAAGGTCTTTAAAACTGCTCTCGGAGACTGAGTGTTAATAAAAGGGATTTACATTACTTTATTTTGACACGACCACAAACCACAATACTGTGGAAATATTCTCCAAGGGCCACATATTTGAATGGACAGTGAATCTATTGTAGGGAATAAATCACCTCCAAAAGGATCTAATAAAAACACTTTTACAAAATCATCATAAACTACCTGTTAATATTCGATTAAACAGCGACAAGAGACAGGGCCATTTACATTCACTAAAATATGGTTGTGGTCGAATAGTACGATGTGTTTTGTTTTGTTGAACTCTGAGTTTGGTAAAGTGCTACAGAAAGGTGCTTCAGTGCTTTGTTTGGAATCTCATTTAGCTTTAGACACAAAGACAGGACCACAAATGAACAAAATGGACAGGTTTGTTCATTGTTCTTTAAGGCTGAAACAAGTCAAATACAATCACAGTCAAACTCATAAAGGCCACGAACGGATTTGTAAATAAAGAGAAAACTTGGTCTAAACCAGGGGTTCCCAAACATTTAGTGGATCTTAACAGGTTTTAGTTGAATTTAATCAGGTTTTAGTGATACTTAAGCCTGTTTGTATAAAGCTGCTGCTGTTGGGGCGATAAACAGTGCATTTTAATCACAGAAGCTGAGGGCCACACAAAGCTCCACCTGGTGCCATGATTGGCCCCTGGGCCGGACTTTGGACATGTCTGATCAAAGAATAATCTGGAAATAAACCAGGGCCATGTCAGGACCAGACCCAGACTAAACCATTCCTTCGTAAAGAACCATGGTGTTACTCATCTTCCTAAACTGTAAGTAAACTGTAAAACTTGTTTTTTCCAATTCGTACATTTAAAGGTGAAAAGTACAGTATGTTTCCTGTTTACTATCCTGATACAGTGATATTTGCAGATATAGACATATGGGAATTATGTGAAAAATAGGGACTAAATTACATTAAAAGTTAATTAAAAGTTACAATGCAAATAATTAATGCAGAAAATACACTTTCTTTTTGTCAATTTAGGGCTTTCTTTTCACTACATATTCAAAAAATTGTTGTAAATTAAAACCTCCAGAATCGTCAGCTCAGGGTTCTTTCTAAACGCCAGGATATTTTCTTTTATTTGTCAAAACTATGTCTAACAATCAAGCTTTTGCTTTCTTTGGATTGCTATAAATATTTATTTTTGAGTTACTATTCGACCACAACCATTCGTCTATTTCAGAAGTCAGGCAAAAAAGGCCAGACACCAAACTGGGACTTAAAGCACTTGCAAAATCAAAATGGCACTTTTGACTGACACAAATATCGAAATAGTAAAAAGGAAAAGTTACAAACAGCTTAACACTTTTCTGTGGCACATTTCCTTTACGAGGACCAGAGTACTTTCAGACTTGGAGTCGGACTTTAAAAAAAGGGAATTGAATGTAAATTTTAAATGGTTTGAACAGGTCCTAACTCTTGTGTAAGTGTAGACCCAGAGTCGGGGTTGTTTTCCCTCTCGGTGAATACTTTCCATCGCTCTAACCCCAGCGCTCTGCGAGGTTTAGCCCTGTTCCTCTGCGTTTCTGTGGCTCCGACTGAAGCCTGCAGCGACCCAGCGTCAAACAGGCATCAAATGTACAAATGAGTGCAAACCGTTCCAGACATTCAACATTGAACACACCATTCAGATAATTCCCAGTTGTCCAATACAAACTGAAGTTAAACAATAAGGCTACTATAAAACATGGGCTTATATTCAAAGTGCTGTCTTTGGAAAACAAATATGACAAAAAGAATGGAAGAATCTCTAACCCGCTGCTTCTAAAAGGGAAGAACTCACTGACATTGAAAAACTACATGGAGTTTCAAACCTGTGATTATTTCTGGAGGATTTGGACAGAAGGTTAGGAACTCCTGGAGTTTTTCAAGAATTTCACTCAAACTGGCTACAAAAAGGAGCTGTGTGGAAGTGGAGGCACTGCACAAGTGAAAAAGGCAACACGGAGCAATAGATTTTAGTTTTATGAATTTTAACTGATATAAGCTTTTCATAATTAATGTTATTGCCGAAGTACATTGGTACTGTATTAATAAACCCAAGTCACAAATAACCCAAGCAAATTAAAATATGAGCGAGGCAGCAGACGGAAATCTTAAGTGACCATTTACAAAACAATAGTTACACTTTTTATTGAACTAATTTGGCTAATTTCTGAAGCCAATTAGAGTAAGTTTATCGCCTACAATATGGGCTTTTTTTAACTATGTAAGAATGGCATTACTCTGTGAACAAGAACTACCAGGTGTTATCTTTTCACCTTAATAATGTCAACACAAATCAAACATTTCATAAAACTTGTATAATAAAAAGGCAAACTATACAAGATAACATGAGCTCAAGTCCAACTTTTTTGGCTCTACTCTATATCTATATTTTCTTGCATCTGGTTGGGCTCCTGTAGAACTAGACTAATTTCCTTTCAGCGCCATTAGAAGAACTACATGAAATTTACTCTGCATTTTTAATTTGCAGATGTTCCTGCACTTTAGACTTTAGCTTAGTTCTCTAAGCTAATTACCTATTAGCTCACTTATTTACAGCCTAAACTGTGGACTTACTTTAGTTCTGCAAATAGTTTTATCATTACTATGTGAAGAAGAACTACTCTTCTCTTCACCTTACTAATGTCAACAATTTAAAAGTCTGGGGAAAAAAAAATGTACAGAAAGAATTTCTGTTCACAAACATATCAAACATATACTCACTAAAATCTAGTGCAGCATATTGCCTTCGTTTCCTTTTTACAGTGAAACATGACGGGCCTCTTGCGTATTGTTTTGATGTAAAATGTTTAAAAACCAGTTACTACACAGTTAACGTGCAAACCACCCCATTTAACCTATAAACTCTTCAGTATGGGGCATTGAGTCAGTACAGTAGGAGTATTATAGTGAGAAGCCATGAGTCAGAAGCTGGACTTAAATAAGGTACAATCAGCAGCACGGCAACGAGTAAGGGACCGTCAGTCAATATATCAGTTTAAAGCTGTAACAGAGACAAAACTATCAAAATACCAAATAAAAAACAGGTTATACTTTTTCCGGAAGCGACATTTCAGAGTAATGTGTTGTTAAGCATTGTTTTTAGTTCTGAACTACTCCCCCCCAATCCCCACAGAAACTAGCGGGACACAACAGCTGCCTTATGATTATATACACACACACTTTTTATAGTATTTTTCCTTTTCAGTTCAATTTTCCTATAAAAGACACTCTCCAAACTCCGTTCTCTGCCGAGCTGGCCTTCGTTTGAATTTAGATCCTCTTAAGTCTCCAGGTAAAATCAAACGGCGGCAAAGAAGCTTCGACAGTCCAGCTAGCTTTGTGCGACGATATCCTTCATTCCAAAAACAGTGTAAAAACAGTAAACCTTCACTTGACCAATAGCCCAGTCCTTTACAATTCCTAGTCCTGGTCAAACCGGATCAGTCTTGACCGATCAGCTGACTCGTTCGCTGACAGCAGTCCGGGATTCTACCGTCTCCTCACGGCTGGGGCAAGGGACAGCAGATTGGGTCACAATGTCTCTGAGCTCCCGTCCCTCTCCGGCTGCTTCTGGTTCAGCCCGAATCCTTGCACTAGGCACAACTCCAACTCCAGATCCGGCCGTAGAACCAGACCCCATTTGAATCTGAGCCCTCGAAGTGCTATTCGACCCTCTGTCACCTCCTAAAACCTCTCTGCTTTGCGGCAATTCCCCTCTACCTTCTGTCGTGACTTCTCGATGTCGAGGCCTCGTGGTGCTCAAATCTTGCGGTTGATCGCTTATATTCGGCTGAATTTGGACCAAATTTGATCTGGCGATGTTAAGAGACGATCTGTGTGGTGCTAAGTGCTGCACAGGAGACCTAGCTATCTGCGAATGGGCTTGAGAAGATCTTTGAAGGTGCATTTGTGCTTGGGATTCGGATACTTGGGTCTGGTTTGGACCAGAATACGGAAGCCTCGGGTGTGGTTGGGGTCTATGCTGAGTTTGGGACGTTTGCCTTGTTTGGGATAAAGGCTGTTGTTGAAGGACTGGCTGTGACTGGGTTGGAGCAAGGGTCCGAGAATGGAGTTGTTGGGATGTAGTTTGGGCAAGGGTCCTGGATAGGGCTTGAAGCTGAGAAGTGTGAGACTGTGTTCTAGACTGTGGTTGTGGAGGTGACCGTGACTGAATTCTTGCATGGGTGTGGTTCTTAGATTGGGACTGTGGTGCAGTCTGGGCAGGGGTCCTTGACTGAGCTTGGTGCAGCTGTGATTGTTGCATTTGAGATTGGGAAGGCGTTCGAGATTGGGACTGTTGAGGCTGGGTAGGGGGTCTAGACTGAGGTTGGGCTTGGCTTGAGGGTTGTTGGGATTGCGATTGTTGAATTTGTGATTGGAAAGGTGTTCGAGATTGAGATTGCTGAGACTGGTTAGAGGGTCTGGACTGTGGTTGTTGTGGTTGGGAAGGGATTCTTGGTTGGATTTGAGCAAGTGTCTGGGTCATGGCTCTTGCCTGGGGCTGAGGTTGGGTTTGGGCAGGAATTCTTGCTTGAATTAGAGTCAGATTTTGAGATCTTGCCTGAACTTCTGATTGATTTTGAGATCTTGGTTGTATTGGGGATTGACTTAATGGTCTTGCCTGAATTTCAGACTGATTTGACGGTCTTGGCAGAATCTGTGGTGGTGTTGAGGGTTTAGTTTGGACTTGAGCCTGTACTGACTGTTTTGGTGAAGGATAAGCCTGTGGTTTTAGTTGGGTTTGCATTTGGGAAAGGTGCATTTGCTGCGTTTCAGTTTGAGACACTGTGGTAGAGCGCGCTTGTGGAGATGTCTGTCTGGTCTGAGACGGAAGAATGTGCAGGATGGGCGAGGTTTGCGAATGTAATTGAGGCTGAATCTGGGTTCTCTGTTGGGCTTGGGGGCTGACAGACTGAGACTGGCCTTTGTGTATAGAGGCTTGTGGTTGACTTGGGTTTTGGGAGTGGCTTTGAGACTGGGATTGCGGTCTTGGTTGGATAGGGACATGTCTACTATGAGGGGACTGGGAACTTGGATGGGTAGAATGGACTTGGGACGGGCTGGGGCTTTGATGCTGTGAATGCGGTTGTGATCGAGGTTGGGTAGAAGCATGTCTGTTAGGAGGTGAATGGGATCTAGACTGGACTTGCAGTTGACTAGGGCTTTGAGATTGCGGTCTTGGTTGGGCCGGGGCATGCTTACCAAGAGGGGACTGAGAACTTTGATACATAGACTGGGCTTGTGGCTGACCATGACTTTGGGACTGAGAGTGCGGTTGAGGTTTTGACTGTGTTGGGACGTGCTTACTGGAAGAGGATAGGGAACTTGGGTAGTTAGACTGGACTTGGGGATGTCTTGGGCTTTGGGCTTGCAGTCTTGGTTGGGTTTGGATTTGCCTAATGGAAGATTGGGATTCTAGATATGTAGACTGGTCTTGGTGTTGGACATGGGGCTTCGATTGTGGTCTTTGCTGGCTGGAGACATGTCTACCAGGTGGTGATTGGGAACCTGGATAGGCAGATTGGGTTTGGGAATGGCCAGGGGAATGACTTTGTGGCTGGGAAGGTGGTCTTGGTTGGGCTGTGCCATGCTTACCAGGAGGTGACTGGGAACTGGGATAGGTAGACTGGGATTGGGACTGCGGTCTTGGCTGGGTTGGGACATGCCTACTTGAAGGGGATTGAGAACTTGGATAGCTAGAATGGGCATGCAGCTCACTTGGGGATTGGGTTTGGGGCAGGGATTGCAGTCTTGGTTGGGTATTACTATGCCTCACAGGAGGGGACTGGGTTCTGGGATGTGTCTGTGGGACCTGGGATGGAGAGTGCGGTTGCGGCTTTGGCCGAGTTGGGTCATGCCTACTGGAGGAGGATGGGGAACTTGGATAGGACTGGACTTGGGGATGACTAGGGCTTTGAGGAGGTTTTGGTTTAGCAGGGGCAGGGACATGCTTACCGGGAGGAGACTGGGATGTTGGATATGTAGCTTGGGCTTGTGGCTGACTGGGAGACTGGCTTTGAGGACGTGGCTGGGTTATAACATGCTTACCAGGAGGGGAATGGGATCTTGGATGAGTAGTCTGGACTTGGGACTGGCTTGGGCTTTGTTGCTGAGGATGCAGTTGCGCCCGTGGTTGACCAGGAGCATGCCCACCACTAGGAGGTGACTGGCTTCTTGTAGACTGGACTTGCGGGTGGCTAGAGCTTTCAGATTGCGGTCTTGGTTGGGTTGGGGCATGCTTACCAGGAGGCGATTGGGGACTGGGGCTTTGATGGTGTGATTGCTGTTGGGTAGGAGCATGCCTACTAGGAGGTGACTGGCTTCTTGCAGACTGGACTTGTGGGTGGCTTGAGCTTTCAGATTGCGGTCTTGATTGTGTTGAGGCATGCTTACCAGGAGGCGATTGGGTTCTTGGACAGGAAGACTGGCTGAGGCTTTGTGGATGAGACTGTGTTACGGACTGTGGCTGAGTTGGGGTATGTCGACTGGAAGGAGACTGGGATCTTGGGTATTTAGCTTGCAGCTGACTGGGACTTTGAGATTGTGGTCTTGCCTGGCTTGCAGAAGGGGACTGCGGCTCTTGCTTGGCCCTTGAA
The DNA here is from genome assembly GCA_036850595.1 of Rhyacichthys aspro. Lineage (NCBI taxonomy): Eukaryota > Metazoa > Chordata > Actinopteri > Gobiiformes > Rhyacichthyidae > Rhyacichthys > Rhyacichthys aspro. Next base: position 24,478,073 of record CM072154.1, on the reverse strand, counting down.
GGCAAGGATTGAGGCACTGTTTTAGACTGGGTCTTGGAAGCAGTTAGAGGGTCAACTTCAGACTTAATTGACTGGCTGGACGTGGCTTCTCCAGCGGCAAGAGTAGTAGCAGAAGCAGAAGACGACGAAGTACCTTGGGTTTCCTCTGATGTGGAAGCAGACGACTCTTGTTTATGCCGATGATGATGGTGGTGGTGGTGATAATGGTGGTGCCTGTGAGGTTTCCTTTCCTTCCTTTTGTGGCTTTTTGTGTGGCTAATGCTACTGCTAGTGCTACTGCTACTCTTTGCAGTTCCTTCTTGTTCACTTCCTTCATGTTTTCCCTTGCTACCCTCTTCCTCGGTTGTCTCAGTTTTCTCCTTGTGCTTCCTCCCTTTATGTGTTTTGTGTCCATGGGAGTGGCTTGCCTCTGAACTGGTCGACTCTTTCTGCGACTGGCTTTGCCCAGAAGAAGCAGAGTGAGACTGTGTCGATGTAGATTCTTCCTTAGAACTACCCTCTACTTGCAACGTAGTCTTTCTTTCTTTTTCTGTAGTAACTGTTTCCGGAGTTGATACACTTTCCGGCTCCTCCACTGTTTCTCTTGTTTTGCGTTTTTTGATTGGCAGGGCAGTTTCTTGGACGACCTGTTTGGTGGAAGACTCCTTAGCTGCTCTACGTTTGGCCTCTGCAGCTAAGATGGCAGCTGTGGTGTAACTTCCAGAAGTGGAGCTACTGGGAGCTTGCACAGAGGAGGTTGATGCGGTGGCTACCGAAGATGTTGCTGAAGCAGAGGCCGGTTTTCTTCCTCGTTTTTTGGGAGCAGTCTGTGGAGGAGGTGGGAGTTCTTGTTCGGCTTTTCTTTTCCTGCCAGGACGTCCCTTTTTAGGCACAGGAGTAGGAGGTGTTGCCTAAAGACAGTTAAAGAAAAACATAGCATTAGCATCAACTTTAAGAACTTGAGATTTAAGATCTAACTGTTTCTCACATCCAAATTTTCATGACATCATCTCAAAATGCTCAATTTTTTTAATTTTTAATAGAAATTAGGTTCCTCAGGGACATCGATATCTAGTACAACTTTAACAAAGAAAGCAAGTCTCTCAGCTGGTCTAATGTTGAATAAAAACCTCTTGACTTCACTTTTTGGGCAATTTTTGGGGGCAAATACAACATTCCCATACATTTAAACTATGTGTTGTATTGGCTTTATCTTTAAAAGTCATCTAGGCAAACTTTTAAGTTGGTGGCAGGACAGGATCAGAGTATTGCTGAATATCTAGTGTTAAGTCTGGTGCTATAAGTACAACAAAACAGTTGTGGCTTTGTTGTTATAAAGTCCAGGCCTTCATGGACCAACCATACTTCGGATCTTACCTTTGAGGCTGTAGATGAGGTGCCTGCGGAGGATTCGCCTTTGAAGGGCATTTTAACCAGGAGTTTGCCTGGAGTTTTCTCAACTACCCTCTTCATGGCGACACCTTCTGTGGCTTGACGTAACTTCCCACTGCCTGCAGAGGCAAAAGAATCAGAACCATTTTTAGCCTTGGCCTTTGCTTGCATTTGCAGTAAGACTAACACATTCAAAGTAAGCAGACTAGCTGAACCAGTGCTTCAACCCTTTGCTGCTGGTTTAGTGTATCCGTCAGTACCTTTAGGCCTTCCCCTGCCTCGTCCCGATGGTTTGACCACCTTGGGTTTCTTAGGAGGACGTTTCTCTCTCCGTGAGGGGCTTCCTCTTCCGGTGACAGTGAAATCAAAATCATTGGGGTCTGTAGTTGTGTCACCAATCTTCTGGAAGTATGCGGTAAGCTCCACCTTTGACCGAAAAGCTTTTCCCTCGGAACTAAAGAATGAAAAGAGAACATTTCTAATGACTCTATTTAATAAGCAACTTTTTGCGCTACATTCCATCTACTATAGACTCAGGAATAGTTTGCCAGAGCTAATAACTGATTCTTACTTGATCAGGTAGACGTCGAACTTCCCGGCTGACCGTCCGGACTTCCTCTGTTTGAGTTTGCGAGTCCAGCCTTCAGGAAGCGTGGGGTCATCGTACAGCGGTCCTCGGTCCCGGATCACGGAGCGTCTCTGTCTGGGTGACCCGGCGGACCCTGAAGACTCTGCTCTCGGCTCTGAGGGACCGGCCACAGGCTCCTGAACAAGAGAACAGGTTCATACAGAGTTAACAATGTAAGAGCTCTTGGCTGTCACAGTAAAATCACCAAAATCCAAAGAATCTGGGGATAAGCTGGAGAGGACAGACAAGAAGCAATAAAATAAAAAGGAACCTTTGGTTTAACAATTGAGTTTCCACTTAAGTGGATTTTATTGTAAAGTCAATAATTAGTGAAAAAAACAGTCTTTATGATCCATCTACTGTTTATTATAAAGGATTGTAATAGATGAGAACCTCTATTCAGGAACAGAAAACCTTGGCCAATCACAAAGAAGCAGCTAAGCTAACGCTAAACTTCAGTTTGGTCAAATGGATTAGTATTTTGGAGGAAAAATTGGTCTAGTTTTATTTTTTAATAAAAGAGAAGCAGGAGAGGTCCCTAGGCTGCTTTTGGAGGAGAGTCTGAGACAGGGACAAAAAAAGAAAATTAGAGACTGGAGCTTTAATATTTTAGCTTCAGTAGATTCAGCCTGTCTCTAGATTGACGCTAACTTTCTCCCAGTATTATCTCTCATCGTTCTGATGCTGCCCCAAGACAACTCTCAATCAAAATGATCAGCAGTGACTAGACACAAACTAATCAGGTAATTGTTCAGTTTGTTCAATATTATTTTACAGCAAGGATCAGAGACAGAGAAATCCACGAAGACTTGGGGAAAAGTTAGCAAAGTAGCTAAAATTAAACTGTGCTAGGAACCGGGGAATGTATTTATTGAATAATTGTGAAGAGTAGATGTAATCAAACGGTCCTCTGACCTCTTCGGCCTGAGCCTCCTCCGTCGTCGCTGCGTGGCTCGAGGCTGACGCAGAAGCAGCTTCATGTTCGGCCTCTTTACGTTCTTTGCGGTTCTTCTTGGTTTTACTGTGGGACCGGTGTTTCTGTTTGGGACGAGGCTGGGGCTCCTCTTCCTCCTCTTCAGCTTCTTGACCCTCTTCCCTGTAGAAAAAAAAAAAAATCACGCTCATTACAACACTGCTAACATCTCTAGCACATCTTTAAACTGGATTAACTGGTGGCAGGTGCAGAGAAAAGAAGTTAACCAGTTTGAGCCTCCTCCGTTAGTGACGACATCAAAAACTGCACAGACCTGATGGTGACAGAAGTACCAGACTTTTTCATTCATTTTTAATGAGTTAGCAAACTAAAACCGGTAAATTAAACGTTTCTAGTCGATAAACTTGTTGTTGTTTGTAAACTGGTTGTTTTCCATAATGTTCATAAGAAAGGATACATTAGCATAGAAATGTCATATTTTGCATAAAAGCATAAGCTAATTGATTTGTTAGTTGGTATAGTTATTCCACCACACCGGAACAATTAGCAGCTAATTGCCCTGATTTAAAAAACAGCTAAATATGGAGCCAGTTTCTGATGTTTTCTCTGAGGCTCTGACATTAAACACACATTTTGTTGGTAACATCTGGCATAAAGCATCTTGTTTTTGCACAAATTGTGATTTTTGGAGCTAATGATGATTCCACCATTGAAAATGTTTTGCAGTCGGTTAAACTAACCAAGATGCAGCTTATGTTGTTCCTATGTTGTTTCTCCTGAGGTTTAACATGATGTTGGATTGGGTTAGACAGCTGTGAAGTGATAAGTGCCTTATCTGAAGAAGTTAGAAGAGTTAGAAGGGTCAAATTTGTCTTTCAACTGCACTGTCAATGAGCAGATCTTTAAAACAAACCTGCATCAATAAGAGACGGTTTAAAGAGAATCTGCAAAGACCTGTTCAGTTTATAATAAAAGGGTTCTAACACAATTGGCTCAAGCAATACTTCATCAAACACAGAAACAACAGTAAAGTAGTAAAGAGCCATAATTCTGTAAATGTTGGTAAATGGTAAACTGTGGCGACCCAAATAAAGACAACACCCCTGAGTCTGAACACAGCGTTGTTTAGAGGCTCACTGTGATACGACCCAAAAAGATCCATCAATTGATGCTACGTTCTACATACTTTAAAGCTCTTTTCTTCTCATTTGTTCACAGATCAATATGACATATGTTTGTTAGTGTTACTAGAATGACTTTGACATGGTTTAATTCTTTCTTCTGTATTATTCACACAGACGTTTGACAAAAAGCATGAATTTGTAGAAGCAGATGGAGCCAGATTCAGACGTAAGATGGATTATTGCAACAGTACACAACAAAATATCTCTCAAGACAAGTTCAAAACCAGAGCCAAGTCTATGTGCATTATACTTTTGGTCCAGATTATGGGACAAATGGCTTTTGACGGCTCTGTCTGACTTGCAGTTTCCTTTTTTCGGTGCACAGTATATGGACACAGAGTGTGTTTAAATGCACCTGAGTAGCACGGTTATATAAATATTCGGAATACATGCTTCTGAAAAACACGGTTATTAACGTCTATGTTCCATGAAAGTGTCCCAAAATCATTCTTATTGAGACGGAAAACACGGCGAACTTAAAGCTGCTAAATGGGAACATCTCCAGCAAATGAAGGACAAGAAAGAGCCAAATAAACAGTTCCTGAACTTTGATTGAGATGTTACTATAGAGAAAAAATAGAGAAAAAAGAAAGCAGTGCCCTCCAGAGGCTGTAGTGGAGCGAAGGTTTAAAAGTGTTTTAGCCTCAAGAACCAGCCGCGTCAAACATGAAGTGATCGTAGTATTGAATTTAACTCTGACGTTTTAAGTTAGCTTCTTGCCGCTCGCTCCGTGTTTGTTTTGTGTCACTCGGCTAAACTCGCACATGCTCAGATCATCAGCAGCTTCAGAAACAGAATCCAGCCGATAAATGCAGCATCGAGGTTTTTATCAGGGTTCCCCAAGACCGGGATCCTGACTTATCCTGTTTATCAGAATCTGGTGTTTGAACGCACAAAGAAAAAAAACAGACGACTCAATCGAAACCGTGAAGCTCTAGTGATGTAAACGCACTCATCAAAAGAAAATAATGACGAGTTCTCCTGCAAACAATGACAAAATAAGCACAATCTGTTTCAAAATACTATTAGTCCCAACATTCAGAATAAATCAATGTGTTTTAAAATAGTAGTAATAATGTAGTAATGTGATGCGCTAATATAAAACAAAGAGTGAGAATTATGAGCAGTTCATTTACTTGATTCCAAACCAAAATCCTAAAATATAAGAAATATAAAAGAACATTCTTAACAGCACGGTATGTTTTTTCCTCAATCAATTTCAACAAAACAAAAACTGAGTGAATGACTGAACGCTAACGTCTGAGTCTGAAGCCGACATTATCAACTGTAAAGCATGAAATCTGGAGAAACTGTAGAATAATAACGTCTTGATCAGAGTCCAGATCCATTTAAACCAGTGGTTGTCTCACTCTTCACATCAAGTATCGCTTTAATGGGAATAACATACAAAAGTCTGGGCATATATAAGTTTCACCTTTATAAACACCATACTGTCTACTTCTACCAAAGTCATGAGTTTATGTTTGTTTGCTGTGCTGCTGATTTTTTAATATACATGCCTTTAAAATCACATCAATCAAAAAAAATATAGAAAAACTGTGGCAAAAACCAATAGTTCTACATATCTGTAGATATCTGATAAATGGTTATTTAATCATACATTTTCACAGAGATTTGTGAGAACCATCACAGAGAAAACCACCGATTTAGAAAATTCAAATTTATCATCGCTTCTTCTCAGAACTTGGTCCTCTTTCCCTTTTTATTAATAACATTTGTGCAATGTTGTCATCCCCTACTTTTCCTTTATTTTGCTATTTTTGTTAAAAATGGACAGACACATAAACCTTAATGCACTGAGATCTAATGTGAGTCTGTGCCAACTCCTTTTAAAGTTTAAACTTTAATGTAAACAATATCAGAGCTCTTATTTGTGCTTTAATATTGCGTCCTGTATTCCTTGATTTCTTTTTGAATCTTAACTTTATCTGTGGCCTGTTTGTTTTCTTCTGTCGTCGTTCAGCCGTAGATTTAACCAAACCAACACCACACAGCTGTGACCGCAGCTTTTGTCTGATTTATACAAGTGAACATGTGTCTGCAGCTGCTGCTCGTCCTGTTTCCGTTTCTCTTCAGTCGACAGAGACTCTGAGGTCGCTCTAAACAGGAAGTGATGTTCACGACCAGCTGACAACAACAACGACAACAACACAAACACAGACTGAAACATGGAGGACAGTTTAAGTAACAACAAGAAGACCAGCTTTGGCCCCAAGTAAAAAAATGTCAATACGAAGCCAAAGTATTTTTGGATTACCATTTTCACTTGTTGATTGTTGACCTTAAAGATGATTACATTTGGAGTATAGCTATATGACAAAAATTATCTCATAAAACTATGATTAAAATGTGAATTCAGATGCATGTGATTTGATAAACTGACAATAAAAGTGTGTGTGACATTTATTAGTTCACAATCCCATAATATTTCACTTTATCAGGTCTGTCTTAATTCACGTGCACTTTTAAATCCTCCAGTTTTCTCATTTCATTTTCTTTATTCCACGGGTCACATAAATATAAATATGAACAAAGAGTTTGTATTTTTCTGTCTTTTAATTTAGAGACAGAGCCAACAGGCGTCGGACCTAAAATATTTTTTGTAAATTTTAGTCCACAGAAAAAAAATGAAGGGGGCTTTATTAGTTCATCAAACAGGAACAAGATTTGACAGAAATGAAACAGGAAGCTACAGACCAATTAACTTTAAAAGTTGATTAAAACTTAAAAACACCATTACACTATTTTCTTTCTTTTTGTTGATCTCATCCTTTTCTCTGTTCAAGTTTTTTATCTGTAAAAAGAGCTGAATATACACTCAATTTTATCAGCAGCAATTACTTCCTTGTTTACATCAGTGTCGACCAATGGGAGCGCTCCTTTTTCCTGAAGCGAGCTGTGATTGGACAAAGCTCCCAGTATCTGCTAAACACACTCATCTATTAAAAATTCTTTATAGTAAAGCCTAGATGACCTCTTATATATGTTTATTTTTACAAATCATTCCTTTTAAATTATGATATGAGTCTGTTTAAATTAAAAAGTGCAGGTGGATGTGTCTGTATTTTACCATTTTACTCCCTTTTATTTATTTTCCACATTATACACTGAAGGTACTTTTTGACGTGTGTCGCTTTGACAAGAACAGCAGATAAAATAAAGGAAAACGAAAAGACAGGAGACAAGAGTTCATTCAAAGACTGAGTAAACCTACATAAGACTTACTCTCTATTTAAGAAAAGCACAAGGCAAGGTTTGTTTACATCAAAATCCTGCAGAGTTTGCCTTTAATAAAACTACATTGTACTTTTTACTACAGTGGATCATTCCTCGTGAGTTAGTCTGGCTTTAACTCTCAGTTTTTCAGTCACACATGTGTTATATCATGTTTATTACACAGCTCTGTCCTGTCAGGTTCACGCAGCGACCCGTGGAGGGGTCTCAGCCCGCAGCTTGAACCCCACAGTGACCTCAGTGTGCTTTAAAGTGCTCTGTTCTGCCGTGAGCCTTTGAGCCAGGCAGCTGTGTGTAGTATTTGACTCGTACACAACACTGTTTTGGCTAAAGAGCTAGCCTCGCGTTAGCTGTGGATGTGACCGAGGGGCGGACACAGCGGTGACCGGGCTCCAGCGCTCTCAGGCGGGCAAACAGCCGCGCGGAGCTTCGGTGGAGCGGTGTGGAGCTCCGGGGCCGGGGGTAGAGCTCTGTTAGCGGGGGACAGCCTCAGATAAAGCCCGTCCCGCTCCGGCCACAGCAGCAGCAGCGGCTAAAGTACGGACTGAGCAGTAAGTTGGTGACGTATTGGCGCTAACCCCGCTCCGCTGAGACAGGCCGGGCCAAAAACCAACGCACTTACACTTCAATAAAACACACGACACAAAAAGGTGCGCGATGAGCAGCGGCCGAGGCCTAAACGGGGATAAAATGTGACAAAAACACTTACATTCGCTCCTCTTCGCTCTCCACGGCGGCCATTTTTATTTAAATAAATAATTTTATATAAAAAAAAAGCCTCCAAACATCTCAGCTCCCTCCTGCTGCACCCCGCCCCCTTAAACTCCATTTCCAATACAACTCTCGCGAGATTACGGTAGTTTCCTTAACGTGTGTGTAATCAAAGTGAAGTATCGCGAGATTTAGAGCAAACAGTCGTAGAGCATTCAAGGCGAATGCAAATCTGTGTCCGAGATTACCCCCGGATTTTTACTCATAGCGCTTCAATAAACAGTTATATTTTTCTGTAAAATACAAAAGGACAATCTGTTATATACATACAATTATGTTGGTCATGAAATTTAATAAAAATAAATCTTTTTTTTTCATTTGTTTACCTTAAACAAGGTATTTTATTTTTACAACTGGTATTCCCTATGATATTTTGTTGAAAGTAACTATATTATTACATTAATATTCTATAGGTCATTGTTCTTAACTATTTAATTAAAGGGAAGAGCATGTAGTCACACTGTTTACATTCTAGTACAGGCCTTTACTCTGGGATCAGTATCACATCGTAACATTTAAAAACACAGACTAAAAGAAAGAAAAGAAATCTGAACTATATATTATCTATTTATTTTCTTATATTGCTTCAGGACAGAGGCATTTAACCTCAGGGAAAGTGTATCTAACCCACTTGTGAGGCAATAAATGAAGAGAGAAAATAAAACTGATGCTGTGCCGTTTTGTGTGATAAGAATATGTCATTTATATCGCGCTTGTAAAGAAAACACCACTGATGTACCATTCAAAACCACTCTTAAGGTTTTGTAAAAGTCTTTGTCTTGAACTCATTTTTTCAGGGTTTTGTTTCAGTGTTGGACCAAGACCAACCACGGCTCCTGTCTCAGGTTCTTAGTGAGTTCGACTCCAGTTCTCAGTGTTGTCCTGATGCTGTTTTCTGTTTATCTCTGGAGAATGTTGGAGGATGTTCTGAGTTCTCTGGGTTCTCTGGGTTCTCTGGGTTAGGGGTTTGCAGCAGAAGAAGCAGCAGGTGGCAGCAGAGTCTCATTACATCATAAATACCTGCTGTAAATCCCTCCAGATCAAATAAACAGATTCATGAAGGTGACGCTGGCTCTGAACTACGGGTGTAATTTTAGAACAGAATGTGACGAAAATGAGAGAACCAACAGTTCATATGAAACTCATTTAAGAAACAAGGTAAGTTATTTTTCTTCAATAAATGAAACAAGATCAAAAACTATAAATAAACAAATATAAATCTTGGTAAAATGTTAATTAACTGCAAATGTTTTAAAAAGGCCAAAGAAAATCATGCAAATTGTTATTGTAGATTTTACAGTAACTTACTGCAGTAAATTACCGTAAGTCATAGTTCTTTATCACGACTGTAAAGTAGTTTTACAGTATTACTGTAATATACTGACAAGCCAAATGTTTTTCCTAAAGTTTCTTGTTTACAGAGCTGTTTTTTTTCCCCGACTGGATTTTTTTCAGTTTTTCCTCTGACCGTGATGGAGGCTCATCGACAGGTTCATCCTGTATATTTACTGTCTTTTGTTTATGTTCAGTCATTTGAGGCAGTTGTTGTTGTGATACTGAGCCGTAAAAATAAAATTGAATTGAACTGTGTTTTTTGAGTTTCGTACCTCGACACGCTTCAATGTTTCCTGCTTCTTCCTCAGAGTCTGAAGCTGGTTTTTACAGTTTTTGTGGTTCTAACTGGAGCTGTAGGACAACAGCGCCCCCTGTAGTCTGACTTCATTAATATCTATTTAATCTATAAAACCCCAAATCCTGTACACTACAGAGTAACTTTATATTGACATTGACAGCTTCTCAAAACAGGAAGTTGTGAGAGGTTGTTTCCTGTTTGACTTGACAACATTCACTTCCTTTTACTGCAAGATTTCACCAGAAAACACTTGACCCTGAGTGTGTTTTCTGATGGAGAATTAAAATCCATGAGTCATATTATAATGTGAAATGACAGGATCTGATCTAATATGACGTTGGAATTGTGTGATTTTTTTCAGGAAATGAAAGTGGAAATGATTCTGAAATAATGAAACATGTGACTAATTCGGATCTGAGCTCATTATTTAGAGGCAGCTTTTCTCAGTTCCTCAAAAAAAAAAACACAAAAAAAACACAAAAGCAGAGAAACCGGTTGCAGGTAGATTTGGACAGGTTTTAGCTTAGTTTTAACAGGTTTATTTGGATTTTGACAGGATTTAGTTGGATTTAAACAGGTTTTAATTGGATTTGAACAGGTTTTACTAGGATTTGAACAGGTTTAGGTTGGATTTGAACAGGTTTTACTTGGATTTAAACGCTCTAATATGTGAAACATTTTTTCCACAGCTTCCTCTTTCTGTTTCCAGCGTGTGGTATTTCTCTGATGTTATGAATGAACAGAGTAATAATCCACTCCTCGCTGTTACTGATAAACATGTTTCAGTTTTTTATTTTAATAAAACACACAATAAATTAATATATTCTGTGTTTGGAAAATCCAGTAAAAGGCAGACTTGTAGATGTAAAATTTATGTACTTTTTTGATCTATTAAATGTACTTTTTGCTGTTGGCTGCAGATACAAACATAAATTCCACTGTGCATCATGAGACACGTCATGACAATTTGCATTTAATAGCACATTTACGTAGTACAAAATGTTTTTAGTCAAATTTGATCAGGTTTTAGATGGTTTTGAGCAGGTTTTAGATGGATTTGAACAGGTTTTAGATGGATTTGAACAGGTTTTAGTTGGAATTAAACAGGTTTTAGATGGATCTCAGCAGGTTTTATCAGGCAGATGGATTTGAGCAGGTTTTAGATGGATTTGAACAGGTTTTAGATGGATTTCAGCAGGTTTTAGTTGGATTTAAACAGGTTTAGATGGATTTGAACAAGTTTTAGTTGGAAGTTCTAGATGGAGTTCAGCTGGTGTAGATGGATTTAATCAAGTTTTAGAAGGATTTTAGCAGGTTTAGACTGATTTGAGCAGGTGTTCCGTCCTTTTTATCCAATGCTTAAAGAGAACTCATTTACTAGCAGTCTTAAAGGTTGGTGACTTCTGCCTTAAACGTAAACACACGCAACAAACTTTTATTTTGAAGGAGCTGAGGGCGGAAGCGCGTGCAATTAGTGGGTGTTTTGTGAAATTTAGCGGAAGTAAAGTTTGACACGAGTGTTTTCACTGTGGACGGGTGTGTTTCTGACGGATGGTGCTGTAGAACCGAGCCGTGGCCCGGTGTTAGCTGCTGTTAGCTGCCGTTAGCCCGGTGTTAGCTGCCGTTAGCCCTGTGTTAGCTGCCGTTAGCCCGGTGTGAGCTCCAGAGGGACGCGGACTGAGCCATGGCCGGGCCCCGGGGGGACTTCAGGGCTCTGAGGCTGTACCAGGTCCCATCCTCGGTCCACTTTGAGTTCTGCCAGGTCATGGACGTGCTCTCAGACCGAGACTGGACCCAGTTCGGTGAGTCCAGCCGCGAACGGAGCTAACAGGCTAAAGGCTAACAACAAAACTTTTGAGCTGTTTTAAAGTAAAGATTTTTGTCGTGATTTAGTCCTGGTTTGGTCAGGCTTAGACCTAATTTAGTCCTGATTTAATCCTGGTTTAGTTCTGACCAGACCTTAGGCCTGGTTTTAGATTTGACATTTTAATTAATTAATTAATTAATCAATCAAAGTTTTTTTTTGTAGCTTTGTACTGATTTCAGTCCTGGTTGAGTCTTAGATTTTGTGCTGATATAGAACTGACTGTTCGACTTGGCTTGGCCCAGATTTAGTTCAGGTTTAGTCTTTGTTTTGGCCTAGATTATTCCAGTTTTTCTCCTAGTTTAGACCTGGGTTAGACCTGGGTTAGACCTGGTTTAGAACTGGTTTAGACCCGGTTTAGACCCGGCTTAGACCTCTTGAGTAGATGACCGTTTAGAGCGTTTACCATTTTCACCAGAGACTATTCTATAAAAATAGTTTTAGTAAAGAGTGCTTTATCCTGAATTCTAGCTGCTTTAGAGTAAACACAAAGACAGACTAAACCCAGTCAGACTGAAGCAGCAGCGCCGTGTGTCTGAGCAACACTGTTGAGTCTCAAAGAGTCTAACTTTGTTTTTCAATTAAATGATGTCTCCAGAAACAATAACACTGTGAGAAAATAAATCTAATCCACAAATAAATTTTCAAACAAACTGCCTCAGTCTCAGATTATAATCTAATTTTTCTGGTTTTAGTGGTTGTTAAAGTTCATTTCTCTGATAAAACATTAAAGATAGCTGTATGAGTTTGTGATAAAAGTGTTACAGGTCAAATGTTTGAAGTAAACCTGACCTTTAACCTGCCCCGGACCAGGTCTGAGCCAGGACCAGGTCTGGACCAGGACCAGACTCAGCTGACTAGACAAATAAGCCTAGTTTATTGGGTTGTCTTGTTTTTTGGACCAGCTCTCTGGTCTTGACTTTAAAAATGAGAAAATGTCATTTAAAGTTTGTTCTGCTCAGTTTCCTGGTTTTGATGAATCCAAATGTTGAAACCAGAGCCATAAGGACAAAATAAACAGAGGTGTTTTTAGTAAATGGGGAAAAACATCCTTCTTCCTTCTGAGATTTTCCACTTTTTAAGCGGCGAGTGGCTTTTGTTCATTGTCGTGTGCATTTGAAGAGACTAGTTTGTTGGTGCTCTGTTCAACCCTCTGGTCGGTCTCTGCTGCAGCGTCGGCGGTGCTCGGAGACCAAACCGCCGTGCGATTGGCCGAGAGGAAGGAGCACCGGACGGACTGGGTGATGGTGCAGTGGCAGAACAGGAACGGCTGCGTCTCGGAGCTGCTGGAGTTACTGGAGCTGCTCCAGCTGCTGCGACCCAGGGACATCATCCTCAGATGTGAGTCAGAACGCCGGCGTCTGGTGAAAGTGACTCTGTTCCTCTGTGATTCACACATTCTTCAGACCAAATATATCCACGTTTAACTCTGAGAGAGAATTTAACTTTCTCTTTCTGTGATGCAAAAAGATGTTGAATAAGCTACATCTATATTGATCAGAACCAGGACAGAATATATGTGCTCTACCTGTGTCAGCTGAGAGGACAAGGTAGAAATGGGCTATAAACACTAAAGAAAAAATATGACAGACGTGAGATTAAACGTCTAGTTCCCAGTCCTATTATATATATATATTTTCTATGAGAACAGAGAAAGTTGTGTTTGTCTATTGTATCGCTATATTTTCCCATAAAATACAAATAACATAAATACAAATTGCTGTTTGCTCCTCCCACAAAGTTAACGACTGGCTTTTAACAAACAAAACAAAGGCAGAAAAAGTAATAATGACCAGATTAAGTCATTGTGAAGTAAGTGTAGGTTCAGTATCTCTGTTCCAGCCACATATATGTGGTTTTATTGAGAACATGAAGTACTTTTCTGTTCTACTGTTCTTCTGTTCTTCTGTTCTTCTGTTCCTCTGTTCTTCTGTTCTTCTGTTCTTCTGTTCTTCTGTTCTTCTGTTCTTCTGTTCCTCTGTTCTTCTGTTCTTCTGTTCTACTGTTCTACTGTTCTTCTGTTCCTCTGTTCTTCTGTTCTTCTGTTCTTCTGTTCCTCTGTTCTTCTGTTCTTCTGTTCCTTCTCTGTTCCGCTCCCGTCTCTGTTCCCTGCTCTGTTCTTTCTGTTCTGTCTCTGTTCTACTGTTCTTCTGTTCTTCTGTTCTTCTGTTCTTCTGTTCCTCTGTTCCTCTGTTCTTCTGTTCTTCTGTTCTCTGTTCCTCTGTTCCTCGTTCCACTGTCTCTGTCTCTGTTCTTCTGTTTCGTTCTTCGTTCTCTGTTCTTCTGTTCTTCTGTTCTTCTTCCTCTGTTCTCTGTTCTGTTCTCTGTTCTTCTGTTCTTCTGTTCTCTGTTCTTCTGTTCCTCTGTTCGTCCTCTGTTCCTCTGTTCTTCTGTTCTTCTGTTCTTCTGTTCTTCTGTTCCTCTGTTCTTCTGTTCCTCTGTTCTTCTGTTCTTCTGTTCTTCTGTTCTACTGTTCTTCTGTTCTACTGTTCTTCTGTTCCTCTGTTCTTCTGTTCTTCTGTTCTTCTGTTCTTCTGTTCTACTGTTCTTCTGTTCTTCTGTTCTACTGTTCTACTGTTCTTCTGTTCTTCTGTTCCTCTGTTCTTCTGTTCCTCTGTTCTTCTGTTCTTCTTTTCGATTGTTCTACTGTTCTTCTGTTCTACTGTTCCTCTGTTCCTCTGTTCTTCTGTTCTTCTGTTCTTCTGTTCCTTCTTCATGACTACAGTGTGTAACTTCCTGTGGATAAAAACTGTAACTGAAACTAACAGGAGTCACCCACAAACCTGAACCTGGTTTGGTTCATGTTTTCTCTTCAGGGGCGTCCGTTCTTCCTCCTCCTCCTCTTCCTCCTCCTGTTGTTCCTCCTGCTGTCCCTCCTCCTGCTGTTCCTCCTGCTGCTATTGTTCCGGTGTCACTGTCCGACTTCGAGCCTCCGTCTAAAGCTCCTCCCACGACTCGACTGAGCCCCACAGACGGAGCCAGACTGTTACCGACCCCTCCAGACCCTCCTCCAGAGCTCCAGTCTGCTCTGGACCCTCCACAGGTACCGCTCACTCGGGGGTTTTAGATGGACTTGGACAGGTTTTAGTTGGACTTGAACAGGTTTAAGAGATTATAGAAACATTAATTCACTGCAGATTCGACTGTTGTATTTATTTGACTGGAAGAGTCGACTAGAGTTTATAAAGATCCTTCTCAGGGTTTGAATTCCTCACAAACATTGCTCTAAATGTTGAATTTAGTTTGTGTTTTTTTTTCTCATTTAGTGACCTCTGATAGAAAAAGTGCAGTCCTTTATCCAGTGTCCACTTTTGTAGATTGGAGCATGTGAACAGCTATTGAAACTTCGCAGGAAAAGGCTGGTCCACGGACAACAGATTTTAATCTCGATATGAGAAAAAACGAATCAGAGAAAAGGCTGTTTACTGATTAGAAACAATGGAATTAGAAATGCAGAAATGAACCCTTTACGTTATTGTCACGTGTAGCTAGCGTTAGCCTAGAGACAGAGAACTGGACCAAACTAGGCCTAAACAGTTAAAAACCTGAGACTAAAGCCAGACAAAGCCCAAGACTAATCCCAAACAAACACAAAAGTAACAGAAGCAGTTCCAGAAGTGTTTGAGTCTTTCTCTCTGTTCCAGCCTCTCTCAGACTCAGTGACGGTGTGTAACTCCGGAGTCATGTGCTGGTCGTATGAAGAGGTGCATGCTGGGACCTGTGGTTTCTGCTCGGCCCTGAAGGTCGGGGAGGGGGGCTTCGGAGAGGTTTACCGAGCGTCTCTAAAGAACACGGACTGTGCCGTCAAGAGATTCAAACAGGTACAAGACGGGTTCAAGTTACGTAAAGCTAACCTTTAGAACAAACTAATAAGGCTCGAACTGGTTTTAATAGGTTTTAGCTGGATTTAAGTGGGTCTTACTTGGATTTGAACGGGTTTTTGTTGGTTTTGAACAGTGTGTACTGTTGTTTCAGGACTGTGCGCTGGACTGGACTCTGCTCAAGGACAGTTTTCAGACTGAAGTGGAGAAACTGTCAAAGTGAGTCATTATTTTCACAAAACTGCATCACCACAAAAAAAAAATTGGAAATGAGCCAGATTGGCTATAATCTCACATATTTAGTCCCTCTATAAATAAATAAATAAATAAATTACAAACACACTTCAGATACAAAAGATGAGCTTTATCTAAAGTAAATATGAAACTGTTTCCACCCGAGGGATCCAGCTCATGTCACTTTTCTTTTAGACGAGAATAAACAACACTGGACCAATTTTTCCTCCAAAACACTAATCCATTTGACCAAACTGAAGTTTAGAGTTTAGCGTTAGCTTAGCTGTGACTTCAGCGTCAGGACGACAATTATCTCCTCCTCGTTAAACATTACGTGATTGAATTGACAGTATTTATCTGTGTTTTACGTTGCCTCCCTTTTCTCTGTTGATGCTTTTCTTTTTTGATCTGAAAATACACTTTATCGGCATTATATAATATAACATATGAAATCCGTATAATAAACAGGCTTGAACAGTGATAATTGTGTTTGCAGGTTCCGACACCCGAACATCGTGGACCTGCTGGGCTTCACTGAAGGAGGAGGCACGTTCTGTCTGATCTACAGCTTCATGGAGAACAGATCTCTGGACGACCAGCTGCACGGAGTAAATAAACTCACTCAAACACAAGGCCACTTTAATTCTGTTGGACTTGTTCTAACTGTACTTTCTGCAGCAGGACGGAGGGGGTCTGTCCTGGTCTCAGAGGGTCTCTGTCGTTAAAGGAGCGGCCACAGCTCTGCAGTTCCTCCACTGTCCTCCGGAGGGACAGACGGCGCTGGTGCACGGAGACGTCAAGAGGTCCGCATCAGAACAATATTTATTCAGTGAAGAGAGAGGATTAATCAGGCTGTGACAGTTGTTAACCCTCGACTGAATGGATTAAATGACGAGGAGACAAAACTGGACTGTTTTTGTTCAGAGAAAAAAACCTAAAAAAGAGAAGGAAAAAATGGATTTATGGCATTAAACCTGTCTCCGTCTTGACTCCTGACGGAAGGAAACACCTGAGAGACAGATCTGATAATATGAGAATAAAACTGGGATATAATTATAAAAGTTTTTGTTGGGTTTAAACAGTTTTTAGTTGTATTTAAACAGGTTTTAGATGGATTAGAACAGGTCTTAGTTGGATTTGAACAGGTTTTAGTTTAGATTTGAACAGGTCTGGTTTTTAGCTCCATTGTTAGCTTGGCCTTAATTGTAACTATACACTGAACCTAAATCAAAGGTGTTTTCTGTGTAGTTCTAACATCTTATTGGACCGACACCTCGAGGTGAAGCTGGCGGACTTCGGTTTGGCTCGGTTCGTGTCTCGAGGTTCTTCGGGACGAACCTCGGCGCTGACGACGTCCATCGGGAAAACGCAGACGGTGAGAGGGACGTTAGCGTATCTCCCCGAGGAATACGTCCGGGACGGGAAACTGAGGACGGCTGTGGACGTGTACAGCTTCGGAGTGGTGAGCCAACGCAAGGGCTCGTGGGAAATGTAGTCCATTGTTAGTGTAATGAAAACTCAAGCTTTGTTTGTTTTTCCAGGTTTTGTTGGAGATTCTGACGGGTCGCAGAGCTCTGGAGACGGATAAGAAAACAAGACGAGACGTTTACCTGGTCAGATTTGAACTAATACTGTCTTGAAGGGCAATATAATGTCTGTGTTGTCCTCAATAAATCAAATCAAATATTCCATCTCACATTAAATGAGCTTAGTGCAGAAAAATCTACCTTTATTTTGGCTTGTTCTTTTAATTTTGTACAATCCCTGAGTTTTCTGAAGTAGTTTAGGATTTAGTTATTATTAAAGTATAAAAGTAATGTAGGAGTTCCTCAGGGCTGCGGTTCGGCTCCGTTTGATTTTACATTTTGTTCCTTTTATTGTGAATTCTGTGTTTCTGTATAAATCTAAAATAATCCACCTCTTGTTTTTAGAAGGAGCTGGTGAACGACGTCGAGGACACTGAGGCTGAATGGTGGAAACAGCTCGACCGGCGGCTGATCTCAGGTCAGTTCTGTAATTGATGGAAGAGTGTTTATACTGAGCATAGTTTTTAATAGTGTTGTTGTCTGTAGGTGGCGCTGCTGAGCCCACAGGCTGTATGCAGGTCGTGAGTTTGGCTCGAAGCTGTTTGGACAAATGGAAAAAAAGGCCTAACATGACAGAGGTCAGTCCCGGGTTTAAATTCATATGATTATTGTTTCCAGCTTCCAGTTTGTGTTTAATGCACTGTGTTAATTAATGAAGTGAGAGCCATGTCTTTCTTACTCTATTTAAAACATATTTTATTTTTTTGAACAGGTTTTATATTAATTTGAAGAGGTTTTAGCAGGTTTTGAAAAGGCTTTAGATGGTTTTGAACAGGTTTTAGTTGGATTTGAACTGGTTTTAGATGCATTTGAACAGGTTTATCTATAGTCCACTGCAGGGACCAGAGTTAAAGTGTCCCGTACTCTACTTCTTTTGGTTCTTTTGTTGGAAACTAACCTAAAACGTCCTGCTTCTGTGGAGGCTTTAGTTATATTCAGTCTTTTGAGCCTGATCCGTTACTGGAGTTCCTCAGGGCTGTGCCTCGGCTCCACTCATATTCCCTTCTCTCTTTTCGCAGGTGTTTAAAAGTCTGCACAGAGTCCAGGTGTCGTTACAAAAGCCCTGTTCGTGTCCTTCGTCGCTGCCGTCCAGCCTCCGTCCGTCTCCTCGTCCTCGTCCCGGGCCCGCTCTGTCTCTGGACTCCTGCCTCAGCGCTCTGTCCCTGTCGGCCCCGGGACCCTCAGAGGACACTTACCGGCCCCGACCGTCCTCGTCTTCGTCCCTCACCCCTCCTCACCCGCTGCACTCGTCCTCCTCGCTGCCTCCCTTCTGCTCGTCGTTCGCCGGACCCTGTGAGACCGACGAGAGCCGAGGGTTTTCTCAGTACGACGTCCGGCTCAAATCCAACGGCGTCGGCTCGGGCTCCGATTATTACCATAAAACCCCGTTAAACCAGTTCAACCAGGTCTCGGTGCCGACTGAAGACCAGTACAACTTCCCTCCTCACTCCGGAGTCCTCGGCCCGACGAACCACCCGCCGAGCCACGGTTTCCCAGAATGCACCTCTCCGGCCGAATCACTGCAGTCACTATCACCAGGTAAAACTGTTGTTAAAGAAGCTGTGCCAGTTTTTATTTTATTAATGTTGTTTTATTTTGTTTAAATCATGAAAGTGATGTATTTTCAGTCTTTATTTGACAAAACGTTGGGGAAAGAAGTAGATGGCATCCAAGTTAAAAAAAACCCTAAAACTCATCAAGTTGTGGTTATATTCAATCCATTTTAAATCAGTTGAACCTTTTTAAACACAGCTGGCTTTAACCTGTTTAAATCCAGAAAAGATCCAACTTAAACCACCTAAAACCCATCTAAACCCACTTCTACCAGGTCAGATCCATTTAAAACTGCGTAATATCATTTGCGTCTATATTGTCATCATTTTCAGTAAGAATTCCAGCTTCACAGTTTTCACGAGAGCAGCAGCTGCAACAAAATGAAAACAACTCCCGGGAAGGATTTGAAAGTTTGTGTTTTCGTTGAGTGAAAACTCTGGCGTTTAAACAAGAGGCAGATTCAGTAAAACGTGCTGTTGTGTAAATAGCCCCGAGACTCATGGCGTAATCAAGGATTAAGTAATTCATGTTGAAATAATGAGCATGGCCTTAAAGACGGTCTGTTGTTGACACATGTCAGAAGTATGTGTCAGAGAAGGCTCAGTTACAGTTCTGTCTGGCTCTAACAGGGTTTTCTCCTCTTCATTTAGTCCTATTGACTGATTAATAATCTGCTCCACACTCACAGACAGAGGAGGACTGTCGTTTTTTTCCATGAGGGCAGCATTTGAGAATGTGGTGTCTCATAAAAACGACAGATACAAGAAACAACAGAAGAACAATCACACCATGTGGTTAGTTTTGTAATAAGTTCGTCTGTACATATCACAGACAGTCGTACAGTTAAAGTGACTGTTGTGGATGTTAAGGAGGTGAAAGTTCACGGTAAACATGTCATTAGTCCCGATAGAGCCGAGGTTCACAGCTGCTGTGGTTGTTGTGGTTGTTATCTGCTCCACACACATCAAAAAGATCAGAAGATACACCTCTCACAGCCTCAAACCTCCGTTTACAGTAAACTCAGAGAAAATGGGCTTAAAAAATGTCTTTATGTGTTGCCAACCACCTCGATTCACCAAAGTAACGTGCTCTGTTTCTCTGATAATGGTGTGTAATGTCATCTGATTTAATATATATCTGGATTTACCTAAAACACCTCTGTCTCTGTTCAGTCCAGTTAAACCCCAGTAAACAGCGTCTGTTGGAGAAGAAGGCTCTGTACGACGAGGGACTGATCCAGACGCCAGAGCTGCTCTCCTCTGACTTATGTAAGAACAAACTCTCTCTTGTGGTCACTTCTTTATCTTAAACCACCTAAACCCTGTATAAATCTAGTTATATCCAGGTTAAATGCATTAGAAACTAGATAAAGTCCAAATTAAACCACATAAAAAAAAACAAAATCAGCTTTTAATCCATTTTAAACTGGTCATAGTCAAAGTTAAAACACTTTAAACACATCCAAACCTATTTGCAACCAGGTTGAAGCCATTATAAAAGGTCCATGTTAAACCACTTAAAACCCCTCAAAGTCTAGTTATAGTAGTAAATCAATTTTAAACTGACAAAAACAGACCACGTTAAGCCACCTAAAACCCATCAAATTGGGTTTATAACCAGGATAAATCCATTATAAACTGGTTAAAGTCAAAGGTAAACCACCTTAAACCCATCCAAATATGGTTTAAAACCAGTAGAATCCATTTAAATACTAATGAAGTCCAAGTTAAACCACCGAAAACCCATCGAATTGTGGTTATAATCAGTTAAAGACCAACTTAAACCTCTTTAAATCCATCTAAATCTGGCTTCAACCAGTTTAAATCCAGAAATCCAGGTTAAACCACCTAACACCCATCTAAATCCTGCTCTTGCCAGGTCAAATCCATTTTAAACTGGATAAAGAGCAAGTTAAACCTCCTAAAGCTCATTGAATTGTGGTTTTAATAGTGTTAAACCACTTAAAACTCATCCATATATGATTTCAACCATTTTAAATCCATTCAAAACCACTTACCACCTGCCCAAATGCAGTTATAATTGGTTTAAATCCATTTTAATCTGGATAAAGACCAAGGTAAAGTCTCATATGTAGTGCTGGCAATCACAATAACAATGATTCACTACAGTCTTCATATTTAATTTTCCAGTGTGTCTCTCTTTTCTCAGTCTTATATGTCTCTAATGTGGTTTTTCTTGTGTTTTTTTTCTTGTAGGTGCGTGCAGAAGTCCAGCAGAGTCCAGACTCCCAGAAGAGAGCGATGAACTGGATTATCTTCAGTCAAAACAACAATAACCGCTGCTTCTTCTCAGACCAAAGACTTCTGAGTGGTTTATGGACCAGAACCAGACCAAACAAAACGGATATAACCACATTTAATGAAGAGTTAATCCTCATCGAGACGCATCAGAGGCCATTGTTTTTAAAGTGTCTTATAAAGGGTTGCTCTTGAAGCTGTTGACAATACTTTATTATTAAGGGATCTCAAATCTATCATGGCTGTTTCCAAGATGCTCATTGATAGACTGCATAGTTTTTTTTTGTTTTTTTTTTGTTTTTTTATCAAAACGGTCAAATACTGTCCTAGAACTACAGTGTTTCCGGCAGAAAAAAACTAATTAATATAGAAACCAAAAAACTGTCTAAACTGTACTTTTACCATCAGTTATTAGTGCTGTGTAATGGATTTATTGTGTTTTAACGGCGGGAGTTAATGATAACGGATTAATTACTGATGTCTGGACGAAGAATATGGCACAAGAGAGAGCACCTGCTTTCTCTTTTTACTTGTTTTAGATTCACTGACATTTACTCTGAATTTTTACTTCAGAATGTTTATGGAGGTCAGAAGTTCTCGTGTGTGGTACAGTTGGGTCATTGTTTTAAAACTTCTGGTGAACGATTTCAACTTGGTATCATTTATTTTTTGAAGTGCCTTTTAGTTGTTTCTGTCCACTAGTTTTATCAACACTTTCACAGAGGCATCAGTTTTAAGAGACGTATAATCAATGTGTGATAGTCAGCTGCTTATTTATTATATGTGTCAGTAGTTTTTCAATCAGTGCTTTTATAAATTCTATACATTCTAATTTTTTACACATAACACCTCTTATTCTGTATTATATGTGTCAAGTCTTACTTTTATATTCTAATTTTATACCTTTGTGCACACTGTAATGGTACTAAATTTCAAGTGTCACCAAAGACTGGAAAAAATATATTTGTATTGTTTGTTAAACTGTGAGTAAAAGGGCAAAAGATGATTTGCAAGTATATATTTTTAAAGATTACTATCAATTGCCAAAGAGATTAAAAGTATGATAACAATTGTGGGTTCTTGAATGTAGTTCTTACAAATGCATCTCACTCACAAATGATAAATTAAATCTGAAAGCTGTATTTTACTGTTAACATTGTAAGGCTCTGCTGAACGTGTGGATGTAAAATTTATTTAAGTTTGGATGAGTCTATGAGAAACTCAAGTGATACTTCTGACATTTTAGAGGTCATAATTTAAATTCTGTAATTCACAGAGATTTAACATTAAGATTTAAATTACATTTTCTGAAAGAAGACAAACAAAAAAAAGACAACAAAAGTTGTGACAAAGCCGACAAAGAGTGAGCCACTTTAACTGACAGCCCCTAGCAACCATAGCAACCCATTATATAATCACATTTTTATTGTAAAACAAACTGTGATTAGTGAAAATGGTGAAAGGTATGGAAAAATTGTTAACTGCATAAATAGCTGAAATTTCTGTGACTTATTTAACGCTTGAATGCAAAAAAATTTTTAAATTTGCATGTTATTAGTACATTGGCATAAGAAGAAATTCTAGAAAAAGCTGAATATTTAAGTTCCAAGACGAAATGGTCAAAAATTGGCATAAAAACTTAAATACCTAAATCATTGTTCATTCATTCATTTTCTACCGCTTGGTCCCATTCGTCGCAGGGTTAACACTTAGAGACAGACTGACAGACAACCATTCACTCTCACACTCATTCACTAGAGATACTTTAGAGTTAACCTATACATGCATGTCTTTGGACGGTGGGAGGAAGCCGGACCCGGAGACAACCCACGGAGACACGGGAAAGACCAGAGTTAGCCGACAATTTAGCCAAGGATGTCTGAGTCGGCCGGGATTTGAACTCACGACCTTCTTGCCGTGAAGCTCTAACCACTCTGCTACCGTGCACCCCCTAAATCATTGTAAAAGCTATAATTAGAGAGAGCCACAATGTCTATGAATTTAAACACATTTAAAAATGTGAACGATGGAAATTTGTTGAATGGCTTAAAAGTTGAAAGCAAATAAAAATAAAAAAGGTGGAAGAATAGTAAAAATAGAAGAAAACTCCTTGCAACCACACAATTAAACACAATAATGTGGCATTGTAATTAAGTTGCAGGTTTATAATTAAATGCAATTAGTAACAATGAAACTAATAACACTTAAGAAATCAGAAACATTAAACTGTTTTATGTGAAATACCATTATCATTCATTCAATATAAATGACTAATGGTTTACTTTTAACCTGATAATTTAAACTGAAGACTCATAATGTGACATTAATCAGGTTCATAGAGGCATAACGGCATTGTTACGCCTCTATGAACCTGATTAATGTCACATTATGAGTTGTGCTTGGAGTTTTTTTGTTTGTTTAAAATTGGAAATCCCCAGATGTCATCACTTTCAGTTTTCTACAATGTAATTCGTCTCTGGGTGAAACTGCAGTCTTTCCTGTCTTTGATTTCACTTTCCAGAATCATGTCTGGTCTAGTTTTCTGTCATCCAGGTCGTGTTTAATTACATTAAATTAGCAGCATTCATCTGAGATTTAACACATTTATACATTGTCCCTCATGACTCATACTGAAACTGTGATATAAGTAGAGTTTATGCCCTTTGATTGGGCCTTGTTTATCGCATTCTTAACAATCTAATTAATCTTTTTTTTCCACATCTAAATTTTTACTTTCTACTTTAAGGTTTACACTGCATATGAAATTATTTTCCAGGACTTTTTTTTGATTGTTTACAGAATTTTCACAGTGTTTTAATTTATCAAAAACCTATCCCCTGGAATTGTTTTGACTATTCCTTTTTGGTTAAGTTTAAACCATAAACTAACTAACTAACTAAACTACGGCAGAGGATCAAAATTCAAACTTCTAATTCCCAAGCAAATTTATGGACTTGCACCTAATGTTGCATCATGCTCAACCAAAATGTGAGCAGTCTAACTTTTAAATGGTATTGTATAAAATTTAATCACTGGTAATAATTAATGTACAATATAACTGTGAAAAAAATGTAAGCGCTTAAGTTTTTGTGAAATGCAGTAAAAAGGCTATAGAGAAATATCAATTTGTCAAGAATTACATCAATAAAAGACATTCCAAAGCTGATACAGGAAGACTAGGCCTTTACAAATGCTTTGGTGATGCAAAAATGCCCACAATTTGGCTAATGTGACGTGTTTAAATGATTTGTCATCCACTCTTGCAGTCTTGTCGTTTGGTGGAGTTTTTATTCTCTTGAAATTGCTGGGTTTAGTTTAAATATTGTGTACACGGTTTGTCCTCATGGGGGCGCTCTGGTTCACTGTTGTTCGGAAAAGTTAGACACAAAATGGCGTCTTCCTCAGCGGCATGAAGGATACATTTACTTAATATTTTGGGTTTTATAAAGGCTATACTCGAGCAGAAGTAGTCTTCGTAACCTCGTGCCGTTTACCAGACTTTTACTTATAATTTGCAGCGATTAAACAGTAAGTATTTTATTGAAAGTATAAGCTTTTCCGCTTTATTCTTGGAGCTAACGGTCGGCGCCGCCATATTTGCCAAAGGGAGCGTCTGCTAGGCTAACTCATTAGCATTAGCGATCATGTTTTAATAAGTTTTCCTTCCCATTCTTGATTAAATTCAAGAATTTGGCAATAAGCTACAGGTTGTTTTTCATTCAGTTCCTGACATAGCTTGTCACATTTAACATACATCATAATATTCAAAGCTCCTTAGCTAAAATAAATAAATGTCAGTTAGCGGCAGTCAAAGGGGCGGCTACCTAAACTTGTCAGGCTAAAGTTATGGTCAAATACAACAATGCGTTTGGGTGGTTTTGGTTAAATATGATAGATTATGCGGTAGAGGGATGATGAGGGTGCAGCACACTTCATTAAAAATCAAAAAATGCCAGAATTAACGCTACCGATCCATGAATCGGAATTAGCATTCGTTAGCTAATATTTCTGTGGAACACAGGAGCTAGGCTAAACTGTAGTGGTAACTTTTAGACGCAGAATAGTTATTAGTTTATAACTAGAGTTATTATTACTGTCGGGTTTTGAATTAAATTAAACCCAGTGTAAGTTTTCAGTACCCTGACCTCGGACAAATATTTAACGTTTAAAATAAAAGTGGAGCTCGTATTTGCTGTCCCGCACGATCTGCCTTTAGAGTGATTCTGAAGGAAATAAAGGCTCCTGATGTTTGATTGGCCCAGGTGTGATTTACCAGGTTTTCCCTGAGCGGCACCTGTAGGCTACCTGACAGTTCACGGGCAAGTTCCCAAATCTGTAATTATAATAACTTGACATCTGTCACAGCTAGACCTTCACCAAATCAATAAAACGGATACATAAATAATTGATTAACGATTACAGCCATTTACACCAGAAATATACAGAAATGAACAACAACATTTGTGTTATTTATTGTAGTTATTAAAGTGAAAAATGTTTTGAATTTTGTATATGATATTTCCCCATTAATATAATTAGCTGGAAGGCAATGTCCCTGTATTTATCTCTGTCTTCAAAATAAATAAGGATATATTTTTCCTAGTGGCAGACTCTTGTCCAGTTTTATTTCTCATGAGTTGTGGAATATTTTCCCAGAATATTTACTGTAATGGCACGGCTAAAACAGATGCTAGCTCCGGTTAGCTCAGCGGCAGTGTTGTATTCGGTTGCCGTTAGCAGCAAGATGGCGGCTTCCATACCGGCGCACAGACCGACTGCTCTGCACATTTAACCCCAGCCTCCAGCCTCTGTGCTGCTCTCTTGCTCTGAAGCACAGTGGAGCCTTGCGGACCAGTGCTGCTTATTTGGAAATGCATTTTTGCGTGTGTCGATCTGAAGTATCTGATCTGGATTTTACCGACTCTGCAGAACGTTCACGGAGCTAAAATGGCGGCTTCCTGGGAACGTCCCTGCAGTGTGTGCTAAGCTAACATCTTACACCGAGATTATGCTCTTTATTATTTACTGAAGAATTTTGTAACGTTTCCACCACATGACATCCCATTTGACCGTCGGGGATGTACTCTCATTAATTGTAATAAAAGCTTGGACTCGTCGCTTTTTGTAAAAGACGAGTAACATACCGTTAGCAAGTGTTAGCTGCGCTCACAATTAGCTTGTTGAATCAGCTAACAGGCTAATGCAGTAGCAGAGATTTTAACTCTTCGTTGTTGTTTGTTGGATCTTTACTTCTTTGACAATTGGACTGGATTGTAGCGAATGTATGGATTCACCGTGATGTATACCGCAGGCTTTGATGGATAAAACATTGCCTGATTGTAAAAAGCATTAATTTGCATACTATTAGCAACAGTTAGCTACTTAGCCTTCTCAAATAATTAACAGGCTAATGCTAGCCTTGGGCCGCTGTCAGTGAGCCAAGGTATTTCTTAGTGTTTTCATTCAACTGTGGAATAAACTAGGATCTTCTTCTTCGCCAAAGACCCCGGGAGCGGAGGTATGGCCACGGAGCCCGCGGTGCTGCAGCCGCGGTGGAAGCGGGTCTTGGGCTGGAGCGGCCCAGTGCCGCGGCCCCGTCATGGGCATCGGGCTGTGGCTATAAAGGAGCTGATGGTGGTGTTCGGAGGTGGAAACGAGGGAATAGTGGACGAGCTGCACGTCTATAACACAGGTATTCTTATAACTCTACAGGATAAACTAACGTATTAAACTAACAAGCGTAAGAGAGTCGCTAATAATGCTAATTGTGTTGGGTGACTGCTAAAAGTAAGACTGCCATGTTTTGCTATGTATAACAACATTAGACCCCAAATCCGATCAAAAGATGAAAGTTATGGTATATCTTTCTTTGCTTAAGTCACAAAACAATAATATACGACCACATGTATATTCATTGTAAAAAAAAGCTGAGCACTGATGCTAAGCCATCTGCTACGCCCCTTGCTAACACTTTTAGCTGAAATGCTAACGTAGCAGCTCGTAGAAAAATGGCGCGATTTTACTAAAAACAAAACCGACGTCACACAGACACACCCCCTTTTCCGCTTCAACACAAACAAACCACACTTTCATCAGTCAGCCTTTAATAGTGTTCAGATGTAAACATTGAGCACTGTACTGGCTGCTGTATGTCTTTGGGTTTCTTTAAAGTAATAACAATCTTTAAAGGTTAAGAACAGTCAGTTACACAGTGATGTATGAAAGTGGACACAGCTGAAAAGTATCTGTATTGGATGCAATCTATCCCCTTATTCAGATAAATGTTTGTGATATTGTGTGAACTAAGACTGAAAGGCTCAAACTTAATCCAAATGTTTACAAAAGTATGTGGCTAGGTGTTAACCTTCTCTGAGAGACATGTGACCTGTCTCTCTACAGCCACAAACCAGTGGTTCATCCCGGCTGTGAGAGGAGACATTCCTCCAGGATGCGCTGCCTACGGCTTCGTTTGTGACGGCACCCGGCTGCTGGTGTTCGGAGGGATGGTGGAGTACGGCAAATACAGCAACGACCTGTATGAGCTGCAGGTGAGCGACGGCATACACCTGGATTATGGAATAGTCTATTGGGCTGAGATGTTACTATGATCAAGATGATGGTGAATCTTTTATTCCCTTTGATTCAGGCGAGTCGTTGGGAGTGGAAGAGGCTCAAGGCCAAAGCCCCTAAAAACGGCCCCCCTCCCTGCCCCAGACTTGGACACAGCTTCTCTCTGATTGGCTGTCGCTGTTACCTGTTCGGAGGACTGGCCAATGACAGCGAGGACCCCAAGAACAACATCCCCAGGTAAGTGTCATATGTAAAACATTTCATACTGAAGCAGCTGCCTGCGACCTTTACTTTATGTTATTATTGTAACTCACATGCCTTGTGTTTTTTTTTGTTTTGTTTTTTTAAAAACAGGCCTGGCTGTTTACACAGGGATTCTAATATATATGCATCAGCATCAGGTTTAGATCAGGTCACTGTGATGCTTCAGCAAGATTTAAGGTTTGCTTCTGAATGAGTCACGGAGAACAGGTTAAAAGTGAATCTTTCAACTAAAAAAATGGTCTCTAAAGATTCTGTCAGAGAAGCTCGAAAGTCAAACAGCTCTTTACATAGTGATAGAACAAGATAAGTGTTGTGCTGTTTAACAGGAATCCTGATGTTTAGAAATATCATGATGTGACATCTTTGCCATATCATCTCTAGTCCTCCCATATAAAAAAGATTGTGACTGAAATGAGTAAGAGCATCTCCATAATTAGAAGGTTAATGACTGAGTGGCATGCAGCATGTTCTAGTTCTCACATAAAACTACTACCCACCTGAGACAGACCTGGTTTAACACAAGACAAGCTCTGACCAGAAACAGTGCACTCGAAAAAACAGAAGAGTACAGAGCTTTTTCGTACAGGAATTATCTTTCTCATTAACAGAGGGACATTAATTAAAAACTGAATCAGTCCATAACCCAGAATAAAATATCAGGAGAGCTATGTGTTGAGTATTTGCGACCCCTGCCCTCTCTCCACAGATACCTGAACGACCTGTACTGTCTGGAGCTGCGTCCCGGCTCCAGTGTGGTGGGCTGGGACATCCCCGCCACCACAGGACAGCCCCCTCCTCCCAGAGAGAGCCACACGGCGGTGGTGACCAGCGGCCGGACGGGGAACAGGCTCATCATCTACGGAGGCATGAGCGGCTGTCGACTGGGGGACCTCTGGGTGCTCGACATCGGTGAGAGACAAATCACAAACGCAACCAGTCGCACTTTCATTATTCTACAAACGCTTTTATTGACTGCTGCCAAAGATGAAAGATATTTAATACAGCCCCAGTTTCCATGATAAATATATTGTTTATGGCCCAGAAGCAACAGCATTAATATATGGCACTAAATGCAATATATATAATCAATCTTCACCACATTGCAGTACAGGAAGTTTTAGAAATAGAACAGTGACACAGGTTGGACCGATGTAGTCTCATTAAAATGGACTCTCTCTGTTCCAGACTCTCTAATGTGGACCAAACCTTCCATCGGAGGAACAGCTCCTCTTCCTCGCAGCCTTCACTCAGCCACCATCATCAACAGCAAGTAAGAGACGCAGTATTTCTATCTTTCTCTGCCTTTAACAGAGACTGTATTTACTATCTTCAGAAAATCTGAGAACCTTTTAGAATTATTTCAGCCTGAGCCCTTTGTTTAAACGGTCAGATGATAAACCTTCTTCTGTTCCAGGATGTACGTGTTTGGAGGATGGGTGCCTCTGGTGATGGAGGACGTCAAAGTGGCTACTCATGAAAAAGAATGGAAGTGCACCAACACTCTGGCCTGCCTCAATTTAGGTACAAACTAAACTGCTCCATCTGAGACATTTTAATGATTGTTCTTCCTTCAGAGAGAACATCTGTGTCATAAGCCGTTAAATACGTTCATCTGTAAAGCACCTCATGTTGCCAGCCCTATCCGTGAGTGAAAATACTGTTGTTTGTCTCCATCTCAGAGTCGATGAACTGGGAGACGGTGCTGATGGACAGTCTGGAGGAGAACGTGCCCAGAGCCCGAGCCGGACACTGCAGCGTGGCCATAAACTCCAGGCTGTACATCTGGAGCGGCCGAGATGGATACAGAAAAGCCTGGAACAACCAGGTCTGCTGCAAGGACCTGTGGTACCTGGAGACAGGTACGGCACAGAAACCTCCTCAGAGTGAAGAAAACAATTATTAGTAAATTAACTGTAAAGCGTGCCAAATACCTTCATTGCTTAATCATGTTTTCTTGGTGTAAATCCATTTAATAGTACTGGCAATAGTCCTGGTTTAGTCCTTGAAAGACTTGAATTAGATATGATTTAGTCCTAGATCTAGTCCTGGTGTAGGCCTGGCTGTGTCTCTGTTTATTTCTTTCCTACTCTAGGATTTAGTCATGATTTAGTCCTAGATCTAGTCCTGGTGTAGGCCTGGCTGTGTCTCTGTTTATTTCTTTCCTACTCTAGGATTTAGTCATGATTTAGTCCTTGATCTAGTTCTTGGAATAGTCCTGGTTTTTGTTTGGATTTAGTCCTGGTGCAGACAGGGATTGAAACTATATCAGCTTAATCCTGGTTTATTTCTGGGTTTAGTCCTGGTTTTGTCTGGAATTTGTCCTAGTTCCAGCTTCTATTTGGTCCTTTTTAAAGTCCTCGCTTAGCTTTGAATTAGTCCTAGTTTTCACTTCTGATACTTAGTTCATATAAACACATTAACAAAAAGAGTAGTTATTAGATTTTAGAGCATCTGAACGACAAAAAAACATACAGCAATTATTGTTTCTTACTGCGTTTCTTTCTTTTTCTTTTTAATGTTTTGTTTTTCTTACCCGCCAGAGCGTCCGTGCGCCCCGTCCCGTGTGCAGCTGGTCCGTGCGAACACCTCGTCTCTGGAGGTGAGCTGGGGCCCCTGTCAAACCGCAGACACCTACGTCCTTCAGCTGCAGAAGTACGACCTGCCTTCAGCCTCTGCCCCGAGTCCCACCCCTAGCCCCGCCTCTAACCCCGCCCCCAAGAGCCCCGTGCCCGCCGTCGCCACGCCCTCCCCGACCACGCCCCCGGCCGGCATCACGCTGGTTCCCGCGGCAACGCTACCAGGAAGTGCACTGACAGCAGCAAATAAATCAGGTACCGGGTTAAGTGATGTTTATTATCGTTTAATGCTACAAACGAGTCAGGTTTAGCTTCTTCTTCTTCTCTTTTTAACAAAGGCTTAATGTTGTTAAATCTCAGACACATCTGACAGCACATCAGACAGCATCAGTCTGAGCAGAGGCTGAGGACACAGTTCAGTTCTCTCTGTGAATGTGAACTCAGATAAAGAGATAAATCCAGCGGAGTGACAGCTGAGCAAGTTCCTCTGTGTCCAGTAGTTACTAGCAGCATTGATTTAAACATAAACTAATAAAATAAATGGCTAATGCAACGTTTATTTTTTAAAAGAGCTGCTTCAAAACTTAATATAGTGTAATTGGTGTAAATGACAAGCTGTGAAAGCGGTGAGCCACTTTTAATTCGTCTGTGTAGGAACATGTTGGTTTTCAGTGGAAATAAAAAACAGAAAGACAGAAACTAGAAGTAAACTTTGTCTGAAAACACTGGCGTTCTCTGAGGCTAACACCAGTGTTGTATTTCCGCAGCCGTCCTGAAGGTGGCAGCAGCTCCCAGTGCGACCGGAGGAGCGTCCATCGTCACCGTTCGTCAGGCGGCGCCCAAATCCCCGGTGGCGGTCACCACGCTCCCGGCCGGAGTCAGGATGGTGGTCCCGGCTCAGACCACGCAGCAGGGAACGGTGAGGGGCCTCGGAGCTGCTCTCAGGCTCAAGAACACTTCTGTGGCGTTGGTTTGTCTGAGGGTTTTATCACAGTTTGGTAGAAGTTATGTATTTACCTTACAGAAGCTTCTTGGGACCCTCCTGTTCTACCTTCAGTGGCAAAAAGAGCAATATAACTGTAATTTTAACTTACCTATTAAAATCAGTTGTAAGTTATGTTATTAAAAGGTATATTAACAACGCAGCTGCAAAATATTACTATAAATACAATAGACTTTAAAAGGTCACATGAAACACACAGTTCCATAATAAATACAGTATGTCTCTTAAAATCAGGATGTGTGCAAATTAAAATGAAAAGAAAGTGCTCTTTAAGTTTTTGTTTGTTCAGAGTCATCGACATTGGAATACTCAAGTTTTTAAATCTGTTGGTTCTGGATTTAGCGGCTCTTTAGCTTCGTGAGATGAATAATGATTCTAAAGGACAGACGTGTTACAGAACTCTCATAAATGAACTGTACAGAAGGAAGTTCACGTGTCTGTGACCTTTATTGTTTAATCATGTTTTATTGGTTTTATTGTTAGCAATAGTCCTGGTTTTAGTCCTTAAAACTCCTGGATTAGACCTGATTTAGTCCTAGGTCTGGTCCTGGTGGAGGCCTAGCTGTGTTTTAGTGTTTTTCTGTCCTGCTTTTGGATTTAGTCCTGATTTCTTGGTATAGTCCTGTTTTTTGTTTGGGTTTAGTCCCGTGTTAGTCCTGGTGCAGGCAGGGATTTAAACTGGTTAAATCTTATCTAACCCTGGTTTGGGTGTAGTCCTGGTTTCAGCCTTTACTTGGTCCTTTTTAAAGTCCTAGTTTAGCTTTGATTTTTCAGGTCTTATGTTTTCTTAGCTGGCTTCTTTCGGGAGCCCCAGATGGACCCGTGTTTAGAGCGTGTGTTTGTGTGTGTCCTGTGCCCTCAGCCCATCGGCAGCAGTCCTCAGATGAGTGGGATGGCGGCCCTCGCAGCAGCGGCAGCAGCCACTCAGAAGATCCCTCCGTCCACAGGAACAGTTTTAAATGTTCCTGCAGGAGCCACCATCGTGAAGACTGTAGCCGTGAGCCCCGGCTCCACCACTCTGCCCGTTAAAGTGGTAATGACCCCAGACTCGTTTCACTAAAATACCAACCCTCTAATGTTTAAGTAGGAACTGGAACTTGGTGGTTGTGTGTTAAACCTCAGTCCAAATATAACAAAGAAACTAGACTGAAAAAAAGTCGTTCTATTTGGTTTTTCGACAACAAACAAGTGGTTTTATTTGTTTCACTTTGACTTGAGTTTGTTAAATAACTAAACAACAGCTAACCTCCTCCTGTGTCCCTGTCAGGTGAGTAACCCTGCCACCCGGATGTTAAAGACCGCCGCCGCTCAGGTGGGAGGAGCCTCCGTAGTCTCCGCCCCCGGGACCCCGAGCCGACCGATCATCACGGTGCACAAGTCCGGGACGGTGACGGTGTCCCAGCAGGCCCAGGTGGTCACTACGGTGGTGGGAGGAGTCACGAAGACCATCACTCTGGTCAACAGTCCTCTGAGCATGGGGTCAGGAGGGACGCTGGTGAGTTATTGATTATTAAAGCTCCACCTCTCCTCCAACAGCAGCAACCTTTCCTGCTTCTTTTATTTAAACTAAAGGTAAAACCAGACTAAAATTTTTCATCATTTAATACTTGTGCGTTACATTAAATCAAAGTTTAGAGCTGATCTGAAACTTTTATCTTTGGAGTTTACCATTGTAGACTGTAGTGATCCTGGAATTATCTCTGATTCATGAAACATCGAAGTATTTTCAACATTTATTCATGTTTCATTTGCTGCTTTTTCTCTATTTTTATCTTTTTTGAGCTGTTTCTCTGTAAAATAAGACGTATTTCCAACAGAATAACCCATTTCCTTGGTTTATTTCCTTGTTCCTTCGTTGTTGACATCAGTGTCGACCAATGGGAGCGCTCCTTTTTACCTGAAGTGAGCTGTGATTGGACAAAATCCTGCTGTGGACTGATCATTCTCATCTATTAAAATCCTTCATTATAAAGACTAGATCACGTCTTAAGGTCTCATTTTTTCAGATGATTCCTGTTACAATACACTTTAGGAGATTACACTGAAAAACTAAATGCAACAGTAAGGCTTCATTCAAAGATGGCACTTTACCCTTGTCCTGTATATATTCATGTTTTTTCATGTTTATCCTTTTTTTCTGGTTGGTTTTTGATAATGTGCTTCTTGTTTTCAGCTGGGGAACCTGGGGAACCTGGGGAACCTGGGGAACCTGGGTAAAGTGGTGTCTGTGGTCCAGACCAAACCGGTTCAGAGCGGAGCAGTGACGGGACAAGCAGGAGCCAGCCCTGTTCATCAGATCCTACAGGTAACACATTTACTGGAAACACTCAGGCTTATGTCAGAAAACAACACGAAGAAGAAGAAACTGCCACTGTTTTAGTCCCGGTCCTGTCCATTAAACCCACATGACCTCTCTGTGACCCCAGACCAAAGGCGGGCTGCCGGCCGGGACCATCCTGAAGCTGGTGACCTCCGCAGACGGTAAACAGACCACCATCCTGAGCACAGCGCAGGGCGGCTCCACCACAAACAAACCCACCATCCTGGGAGTGTCCCCCACCGGCTCCAAACCAGGGACCACCATCATCAAGACCATCCCCATGTCGGCTCTGCAGGGAGGGGCCGGTACGCACCGCCAACACACCAACACACCAACACACTGCATAAAGGCTGAAAATATAGCTCTGGAACTATTCATAGACTCTACTTGAGGTTTTAATACATTTATCACTTCCTTTATTCTAAGGAGAAACTTTATATTTACAAAAAAAGAGGAGGTGAGCCAAATTAACGAGCTAAATAAAGTTTTCACAGTTCATTCTGACAGCAAATTTTAATTTAGTTTTAGTCATAATTTAATCTAATCCTTATTAGATTTAGTCTAGTTTTAGTCGACTATATCTACAATAGATTCAGTCTAAAATATAAAGAGTAATGTATTTCTTCAGTAATAATGTCTCTAATGAAAGTAAACTAGTCCTAACCTGTTCCTGGTATTCAGGTTCCAAGTGTTAACATAGTTTCTATTTAAAGTGGTTCTCTTTTGGTCTCCTGTCGTCTTCCCGAGGCTCTAACAAATGTTTGTGTCTGACATCACTTCAGCGACGCTCAAAAACCTGAGTCTGATTGATCTCTTCAACTCCTCTACTTTTGATGGATTTAGGATTTATTGAGTTTTCGTTCTCATGAAGTACTTTTTATTTAGTTTATCTTTTCTTTTCAGACGCAAAAACTATGATTAAAATTATTCGTCAACAACATTAACACTGATTCCAAATGAGGAAGGAAATAGCTGTAGATGTAAAACTATAAAACAATAACAATAAATTAGCCTTGATGTTTTTGATTTAATAAAATGGTTGACCCGACATCAGTGAGCTACTTTCTTTTGTCTTATGGATTTTTGCAAGAACATGAGGTGGTATTATCTTGTTTACATGTAAAACCCAATAAACACAGGTTTCCCAATTAGTGAAAAACAACTCTGCATCCGTCACTGGAGCTGTGTTCATGTGTTTTCAGGTGGAAACAGTCCCATCACTTTCCTCACGACTAAAGCAGTGACTCCAGGAATGGCTCAGAAAATCATCACCACAGTTCCCAAAATCAGCGGCGGTCAGCAGGGTCTCACTCAGGTACCGCTCACCTTTGATCATCTTTACCTTCTACAGTCCTCTAGATGAACTCAGTCCTGATTAAACTCTGCAGGTGGTGCTGAAGGGGGCTCCTGGGACCCCCGGGACCATCCTCAGGACCGTGCCCATGAGCGGAGTCCGACTGGTCTCACCTGGATCTAAACCCACTGTCACCACTCTGGTCGTGAAGGGCACCACAGGTAACACTGTTTACACTAGAGCTCAAATAACACACATTTATTATTAACTCTGTATCATCTTATTATGTCATCAGTTGTAATATTTGTATCACAATAAAAACCTGTTCAGATCCATCTAAAACCTGTTCAAATCCAACTAAAACCTGTTCAAATCCATCTAAAACCTGTTCAAATCCAACTAAAACCTGTTCAAATCCAACTAAAACCTGTTCACATCCACCTAAAACCTGTTCACATCCATCTAAAACCTGTTCACATCCATCTAAAACCTGTTCACATCCACCTAAAACCTGTTCACATCCACCTAAAACCTGTTCACATCCATCTAAAACCTGTTCACATCCATCTAAAACCTGTTCATATCCATCTAAAACCTGTTCAGATCCACCTAAAACCTGTTCAAATCCAACTAAAACCTGTTCAAATCCAACTAAAACCTGTTCACATCCATCTAAAACCTGTTCACATCCATCTAAAACCTGTTCACATCCAACTAAAACCTGTTCACATCCAACTAAAACCTGTTCACATCCATCTAAACCATGTTCAGATCCATCTAAAACCTGTTCACATCCAACTAAAACCTGTTCACATCCAACTAAAACCTGTTCACATCCACCTAAAACCTGTTCACATCCATCTAAAACCTGTTCACATCCAACTAAAACCTGTTCACATCCAACTAAAACCTGTTCAAATCCAACTAAAACCTGTTCAAATCCATCTAAAACCTGTTCACAGCCATCTAAAACCTGTTCACAGCCATCTAAAACCTGTTCAGATCCACCTAAAACCTGTTCAAATCCAACTAAAACCTGTTCAGATCCATCTAAAACCTGTTCAGATCCACCTAAAACCTGTTCAAATCCAACTAAAACCTGTTCAGATCCATCTAAAACCTGTTCAGATCCTCCTAAACCCTATTCTACATTAAAAAGTTTAAAAAGCTTTAAAAAAAAATTAGGTTTGGATGTTGAAGTTGAATCCACACAGAAACATTTGTCAATCCCAGAGAGGTTTGTTTTGTGAGACATAGAAAAGTTAATTCTCCTAAAAGGAAAGTGCTTTTAAAATAATCTATAAAGGTCTTTAAAAACCTGAAAATGGACCCTGAAAGTACTTGTGTTTTGCTGCTGTCAGGAGTGTCCAGTCTGGGGACAGTGACGGGGGCGGTCTCTACCACTGTCGCCGGGGGAA
Source organism: Rhyacichthys aspro (assembly GCA_036850595.1). Lineage (NCBI taxonomy): Eukaryota > Metazoa > Chordata > Actinopteri > Gobiiformes > Rhyacichthyidae > Rhyacichthys > Rhyacichthys aspro. The sequence goes on along the minus strand of CM072154.1, from coordinate 24,441,535 downwards.
CGGTCGCCAACGCCACTCTGGCCACGCCCATCACCACCTTAGCAACCATCGCCACGCTGGCCAGCCAGGTCACCACGGCAACGGCGTCAGGAGCCACCAAACAGGTATCGACAAGAAACACAGAGGCTTTCTCTGTTTACATCGACTCTTTAAAAACTCTTCAAGTGATACTGCAACAACTAATGGGATTAATCTGTTAGAACTGATATTAAATTAACTAAATTAATAATGGATTCATCTCCATCTGAGGCATTGATAGACTCTGAGAGAACAGGTTTTATTAAAGACAGAGCAGTAAATCCACAGAAACAGTGATAAATCCATCTTTATGTGTCTCTATCCTTGTATTTTCATCAGTTTTAAACAGAAACAATAAAACAACACTTGTCTTTGAGTCCACCAGGTCCCACACACTTACACACTTCACATAATCAATCAGATTAATCAATTACAGAAATGATCATTAGTTGCAGCATGTTTCTGAAGCTTTTTTATTCAGAAAAGTCTAAGTAAATAAACAGGCTCAGGGTTCAGACGGTTCATAAATGAAAAACCTGAATAAGCTTTAGTGTGACCTATGACCTGCAGCAGGTTGAGTAACAGTGTGGTGGTCCCTCAGGTGACCCTCATCACGACCCCCAGTGGAGCCGAGGCCCAGCCCCTGGTCCAGGACCTGCCCGTGTCCATCATGGCCTCCCCCACCTCAGAGGAACCAGGCTGCACCACCAGCAGCTCCACCGTGACCACCACCGCCGAGGGAGAGGAGGGGGCTAACACAGGTATAAACCACCTAAAACCTGTTCAAAACCATCTAAAACCAGCAGCCGAGGGAGAGGAGGGGGCTAACACAGGTATAAACCACCTAAAACCTGTTCAAAACCATCTAAAACCAGCAGCCGAGGGAGAGGAGGGGGCTAACGCAGGTATAAACCACCTCCAAACCTGTTCAAAACCATCTAAAACCAGCAGCCGAGGGAGAGGAGGGGTAACGCAGGTATAAAACCACCTTAAAACCCGTTCAAAACCATCTAAAACCAGCAGCCGAGGGAGAGGAGGGCTAACAGCAGGTATAAAATCCATCTAAACCCGTTCAAAACCATCTAAAACCAGCAGCCGAGGGAGAGGAGGGGGCTAACGCAGGTATAAACCACCTAAAACCCGTTCAAAACCATCTAAAACCAGCAGCCGAGGGAGAGGAGGGGGCTAACGCAGGTATAAACCACCTAAAACCTGTTCAAAACCATCTAAAACCAGCAGCCGAGGGAGAGGAGGGGGCTAACGCAGGTATAAACCACCTAAAACCTGTTCAAAACCATCTAAAACCAGCAGCCGAGGAGAGGAGGGGCTAACGCAGGTATAAACCACCTAAAACCTGTTCAAAACCATCTAAAACCAGCAGCCGAGGGAGAGGAGGGGGCTAACGCAGGTATAAACCACCTAAAACCTGTTCAAAACCATCTAAAACCAGCAGCCGAGGGAGAGGAGGGGGCTAACGCAGGTATAAACCACCTAAAACCTGTTCAAAACCATCTAAAACCAGCAGCCGAGGGAGAGGAGGGGGCTAACGCAGGTATAAACCACCTAAAACCTGTTCAACTAAAAGTTTTCTAAATCCAATTTAAACCCGATTAGATCAAACTAAAACCAGGTCAGATACAAATAAAACCTTTTAAAATCCAGCCAGACCCTGCTCAGATCCGACTAAAACCCACTACAGAGTTTATGAAAACCAAGTCTAATCAGATCTTGGTTTAGGTGGGTTTATTGACCCTGGTCTGGCTCTGTTCTCGTTCCAGTGACGCTCATCTGTTCCAACCCTCCCTGTGAGACCCACGAGACCGGGACCACCAACACGGCGACGGTGGCCACAGCCAACATCGGAGGAACGGAGCGGGTCTGTTCCAACCCTCCCTGTGAGACCCACGAGACCGGGACCACCAACACCTCCACCGTGTCCTGCTCCAACATGGGACAGAGCACACAGGTCAGAGCCTGCTCCTCCTCTGTCCCGGGACTGGGGACAGGTTGATCTGCTTTCATTTAATAATAAAACACGTCCAACGCTGTATCTTCATCTGCCTTTAGTTTAGACCCGTGTCATATTTAAAATGTGTCAGAGAGCCGCCTAAAACCTGTTTAAATCCAACTGAAACCTGTTTAAATCCAACTGAAACCTGTTTAAATCCAACTGAAACCTGTTTGAATCCATCTAAAACCTGTTTAAATCCAACTGAAACCTGTTTAAATCCAACTGAAACCTGTTTGAATCCAACCAAAACCTGTTTAAATCCAACTGAAACCTGTTTGAATCCATCTAAAACCTGTTTGAATCCAACTGAAACCTGTTTGAATCCAACTGAAACCTGTTTAAATCCAACTGAAACCTGTTTAAATCCAACTGAAACCTGTTTGAATCCAACTGAAACCTGTTTAAATCCAACTGAAACCTGTTTAAATCCAACTGAAACCTGTTTGAATCCAACTAAAACCTGTTTAAATCCAACTGAAACCTGTTTGAATCCAACTGAAACCTGTTTAAATCCAACTGAAACCTGTTTAAATCCAACTGAAACCTGTTTGAATCCAACTGAAACCTGTTTAAATCCAACTGAAACCTGTTTAAATCCAACTGAAACCTGTTTAAATCCAACTCAGACACGTTTAAATTAAACTAAAATTTATTCAAATCCAACTGAAGCCTGTTCAAAGCCATCTAAAACATGTTTAAATCCTTCTTAAACTTCTTTAAGTCCAACTTAAACCTGTTCAAATTCAACTAAAACATGCTTAAATCCTACTAAAACCTGGTCAAGTCTAACTGACCCTTGATCAAATTGTGCTAAAAGCATAATTTGTTGAGCACTGACTAAATCCTAAAAATCATTAAAAACACATGAAAAAAAAAGAAATTAAAAAAGAAATCCTGGAGAAAAGAGAATAAATCAAAATGATTCTATGAAGAGATTCTATGGTTATCTCTGTGTTTTATTTATTGAACTAAACCTGTTAATGTTAAACCTGAAGATCTAGACTAATACAAATAAATAATCTGAGCAAAGTAGATCAAACAGACTTTAATCTTGTGCACAAAAGTAAAACTGGTTCTGTTTGTTTCCTCAGGTCTCGTCAAACCAGTCGGGTCCAGTCCTGACTCTGAACGGAGCCACGGTTTGTTCTAATCCTCCGTGTGAGACTCACGAGACGGGAACCACCAACACCACCACCACGGCCGGAGCTGGAGGACTCAGACAGGTCAGACATGGGCCTCCACACGAGCAGGACCGATATAACACTGATGTGTGAAGGTGCTGGGAATGCTGTTTACATCTGATTTGTTTCATTTGAACCAGAACTTGTTGAATTCTGCTTAAATGTGCTCAAAAACACGTCAACATCTCTTTTAAATCCACACAAAAACACTTGAAACCCTGTGTAAATCTGATAAATGGCCTCTTTTCTCACTCATTATCATTTTAAAATTCACCCAAACCCTTTTAAATGAGTCCAGCGTCTGTTTTTAAAAGATCTGTCTGTTTTTGCTCCAGGTTTGTTCCAATCCTCCGTGTGAGACTCACGAGACGGGAACCACCAACACCGCCACCACGGCCGGAGCTGGAGGACTCAGACAGGTCAGACATACAGTATTTAATTAGATTTAGTTTTGGGTTTTGGTTTATGCTTTAGTTTGAACCTGCAGCAGGTAGAGTTTACATCTGTAGAACAACTGGGACGGGTCTGAGGCGACAGAGAGACTAGAGGAGGCTGAAAATGTCTGGAAACAGTGAATAAATCCACACAAACACTTCAGTCTGTTCAAATCCATCCAAAACCTGCTCAAATCCATTCAAAACCTGTTCAAATCCAACTAAAACCTGCTCAAATCCATCCAAAACCTGCTCAAATCCATCCAAAACCTGTTCAAATCCATCCAAAACCTGTTCAAATCCATCCAAAACCTGTTCAAATCCATCTAAAACCTGCTCAAATCCATCTAAAACCTGCTCAGATCCATCTAAAACCTGTTCAAGTCCAGTTTCCATAAAAGAAGAAATTGTTTAAGATAACCTTTGTAAATCTCAAATGAAAATTAAAAATGTCACTCTCATAATTTAATAAACTCTTCCAGATGTCTCCATCGTCGGCCCCTGGAAGGATTCTTATTAACTACAGCGGCCCCTCAGTTTGACTCCACTGCTGTAGATGGAGAATAAACTGCTCCAGATAATGATGTATGTTTGTGTTGCAGGTTTGTTCTAATCCTCCGTGTGAGACTCACGAGACGGGGACCACCAACACCGCCACCACGGCCACAGGTACAAACACCACAAAGGAACACTTCTGTTACACATTTGGCCAGTTTTACTCAAATATTTAACATCTTTTTTTTTTAATAAACTACTTAAAAACCTTTTATATTGAATGTGTTTGTTTTCATGTGTCACAGCTCAGCCGAGTGGAGACAGTTCACAGGGAGACTCCACAGACCCCTCAGACTCCGCCTCCTCCACCACCACAGCCAATCAGAGCAGAGCAGTCACCACGGTAACGCAGGCCACGCCCACCCCAGGACCCTCCATTCCCGTGAGTCTCGCCATCACCACATTACAATAACTTACATTTATTATCTTTATTAACGAGAGGAAACCCTCTGGTGTCACGGTTCTGCAGGAGATCTCGTCGCTCGTCGGAGAAGAGAGGGCGGAGTCTTCAGAGGCCATCGCCGTGGTGACGGAGGCCGAGGGGGAGGAGCCGATGCAGACGGACCAATCGGAGGATGTGATGTCATCAGGGGCCACAGTGTTACAGGTTCATATGGGATCAGGAGACGCACCACAGGTAAATATACCAGATCCAACTAAAACCTGTTTAAATCCAACTAAAACCTGTTCAGATCCAACTAAAACCTGTTCAGATCCAACTAAAACCTGATCAGATCCAACTAAAACCTGTTTAAATCCAACTAAAACCTGTTCAGATCCAACTAAAACCTGTTCAGATCCAACTAAAACCTGATCAAATTCAACTAAAACCTGTTTAAATCCAGCTAAATCCTGTTTAGATCCAACTAAAACCTGTTCAGATTCAACTAAAACCTGTTTAAATCCATCTAAAACCAGTTTAAATCCAACTAAAACCTGTTCAGATCCAATTAAAACCTGTTCAGATCTCATTTCAATCAACGACTAAAATGACTACTTTTTACACAGTTGAATATGTTTGTTTTAATGGATCAGTTGCTGCAGATCTATGCTGTCAGGTTTGTACATTTCAAGCTAAAAGCTACAGGATGAAACTCACTGAAACAAAGCTTGTTCTTGATAATAACCCCGTGTCTCAGATGGAGACGGCCGACAGCGCTCTGCCTCAGGAGCTCATGTCCTCGGAGGGAGACGTCGACTCCGGGGCCACGACCCTGATGGTGACGGGCCTGACCCCGGATCAGCTGGCCGTTACCGCGGCGACGGACGAGGCCACGCAACAGGCCACGATACAAGCCGTCCTGCAGGCGGCGGGACAGTTGGGTGAGGCTCGGGACGGTCATCAGTACATCATGGACCTTTCATTTGAGGAGAACCTAGTGCTTTTAGAGAAATGTTGTTGTTTTTACACAGAACAGCATTTTCTGGCTTTTAAAAAACCCTCCACACACTGAAAAACACATTTAAATGACTCGTTAGATGTGATCCTCATGTTTTTGATCAGTAATATTTAGAAGATAAAGACAGGGGCCGGGGCTGTTTCTGTATTACCTTGAGTTTAATGAGAGTCAAAGGAAGAACGCAAAACAAAAATCACAAAAATCCAAATCATTTTCTGTCATCTCCTGATTTAGTCCTGGTTTAGTCCCTGCTTTAGTCCTGCTTTAGTCCCAGGTTTAGTCCTGCTTTAGTCCTGCTTTAGTCCCTGCTTTAGTCCTGCTTTAGTCCCAGGTTTAGTCCCTGCTTTAGTCCCAGGTTTAGTCCTGCTTTAGACCTGCTTTAGTCCTGCTTTAGTCCCAGGTTTAGTCCCTGCTTTAGTCCTGCTTTAGTCCTGCTTTAGACCTGCTTTAGACCTGCTTTAGTCCTGCTTTAGTCCTGCTTTAGTACCTGGTTTAGTCCTGCTTTAGACCTGGTTTAGTCCTGGTTTAGTCCTGCTTTAGTCCTGCTTTAGTCCTGGTTTAGTCCCAGGTTTTACTGGTGTAATTCTTTACTGGCTCTGACTGGTTTGCTGGTGGTCCCTTCAGGAGACGGAGAGGCCGGTGTGGACCAGACCATCCCCATCGTCCTGACTCAACAGGAGCTGGCTGCTCTGGTCCAACAGCAGCAGCAGCTCCAGGAGGCCCAGCAGGAGGCGCCAAAACCAGAGCCAGAGCAGACAGAGGCCCAGCACAGCACCATGCCCACGGGTACGACTGGAGCAGCTCCTCCTAAAACCTAGGACCACCTCCTTCTGTTTAAATGGTGTAAACAAGCACTAAAACAGGCTTAAAAACCATTACAACATTACTGTGTAAGATAATGGTTAAAAAAAACAGGTCGAAAGTGATTTTACTTTGATTTAAATAAAGTTTAAGACTTTTAAGACTGACTTTAAAAAGATAAAAGCCTTAATTTGATTTTTAACAGGAATTATAATGTTTAAGTTGGTCTTTGAAAGGTTTAAAATGGTTTAATTGAACTTTAAAGGCCTCAAGAGGTTTTAGTTGGTTATTATTTTGACAAAATTAAATGGATTATGATCAAAATGTTAATAAGCTTCACTTTATAAAAAGACCAGATTTCCTTGTTGAACCTGAAATAGCAAAACCTTTTTTAAAATATACTGAATTAAACACAAATGTTTATTGAGCTGAGGGCTGCTTAAATAAAAGTGCAATGTTAGTAATATTTTACACCAAAACAAAGAAGGAGTCACGATAATCAGTTTTGAAAACATAGATTTTTTTAATATATTTTTCTAAAACACTGCCTTAAACTTGTCCAAGTGTGTTCAGTCAGTTTTACCCCTGGGTTCTGTTTCGTTCAGAGGGCCTGGCTCCGGCCGACAGCCTGAACGACCCGTCTGCAGAGAGTAACGGTCACGAGCTGGCGTCGTCCGCCGTAACCAGCGCCGTCGCCCGATTGGCCAGCACCTTCGCCCCGCCCCCTCTCAGCGCCAGCCCCAACAAACCCCCGGCGGCGTCCACACTCGGCGAGGTCGCCAACGGCATCGCCACCGCTGCTCCGGTGAGGCCTGCTTAACTCTGTGTGAAACAAGTCTTTAACTGATTCAGACGGCAGCCTTCATCCTCAGATCTTTACTGTTTTACACAAATGGAACTAAACTCCTCGCTCTCGTTTTTGTGCAGAAGCCGGGGGCCGTGGTGAAGGCGCCCCCTAAAGAGTCTCAGTGGTACGACGTGGGCATCGTGAAGGTCACCAACATGGTGGTGTCTCACTACTACGTCCCGTACGACGACAACGTGCTCGACGTAAGAACTCCAACTGTTTATTTTATTTTCAAGTGTGGCTTTGTTAAATGCTCCTTGTGACTTTATCCTTTTACATATGATCTATTGACACTTATGAACTAACAAAGTTTAATTCATTACCAGTTTTTTTTTCTTGTCTTAGTTTCATATAATTTCAAAATGACTAAACCTCTCTGTAGCTGTAGCTTAAAAATGGGTGATGGAGGTATAAATGGGTCTAACCCCGTGTCCCGCCGCAGGACGACTCCGGAGCCGTGCCCGACTACAGCCAGATGAGGAAAGTGGAGCTGCAGCCGGGAACAGCCTATAAATTCAGAGTGGCAGGGATCAACATCTGCGGCAGAGGGGCTTTCTCTGAAGTGTCCGCCTTTAAGACCTGTTTACCAGGGTTCCCCGGAGCCCCCTGCGCCATCAAGATCAGCAAGGTCAGAGAACGGAGAGGTCAAAGGGGTTTAACTGAGAGAGGGGGCATCAGAATCACAATTAGGATTCACTTTCACATGAAACAAATAAAACCGTCACATCCTACAGCAGCTGGACGAGATGACAGGAATAAATCACTGCTAAATGTCTGAAAATAATGGAAATAAATGAATGAATAGAAACACTGATAATTATTCTCACTATTAGTTTATAACACTGTTATTCGACTGGAAATGCCCACGGCTCATCGTATGTTGATTCTCTTATAAAGACTAACCCTCTGACCTCTGACCCCTCCAGAGCCAGGACGGGGCGCAGCTGACCTGGGAGCCCCCCGCCGTGACCTCAGGCCGGATCACGGAGTACTCGGTTTACCTGGCCATCCAGTCGAGCCAGGCGTCCGGCTCCGGCCCGGGTCAGCTGGCCTTCATGAGGGTCTACTGCGGTCCCAGTCCGTCCTGCCTGGTCCAGTCGTCCAGTCTGTCCAACGCTCACATCGACTACACCACCAAACCCGCCATCATCTTCAGGATCGCAGCCCGCAACCAGAAGGGCTACGGGCCGGCCACGCAGGTCCGGTGGCTGCAAGGTCAGGGTTCAAACATTCTACTCAAAATCCCACTAATGTTGTGTTTCCTGCTGTATTTTATGAATACTTTCATATCTCTGTGTTTTTGTAGATACTAAAGACTCCAAACCTGCCGTGAAGAGACCTGGAGTGTCCCCAGATTTGTAAGTTACACTTAAATAAAAAACAACCATATACTTACTCTATTCATTTATTTATTTGTTATATCCGTTTTTATTAACTTACTCGTTTATTAAGTTCATTAAGTTATGGCTATACTTGTAGTGTTTATTACAAATATATGTTTTAGTGCAAAGTGGTTATATGTGAATTATATAAATGCATATATTTTTGTTTGAAAAAAATAAAAACATGAAAAATAATTTAAATATAATTTAATTACAGTTTTCATTGATTCTATTACTATGTTTATATTACTTTTTATATATTTACATTTTATTTGTAATCTTTTTTTCTTGAATTTTGTCATTTATATATAATTTATGAACACTTTTTAAAATTAATAGTATTTCTTCTCTTAATTTTTGTGATATCGTTATTTATTTATTTTTTGTTTAACTCAATATTAATGTTGTATTAGTGACTTTTAGTATTTGTTTTTCTTTTTTAATCTCGTATTTAATTCTCGTATTTTTTTTTCTGCAGTAAACCTGTTGGATCAAAGAAGTTCAGATCCGACCAATAAGAACGCTCCATTTTCCTCCGAGGCCTGCGATTGGCTGACGTCTGTGTCTTCTTAAGCTCCGCCCTGTTTGTGGTTACCATGACGACACCCATTGAGTTGCAGCAGCAGTGGGCGGGGCCTAGGCCTGTGTTTCCCGTTGCCGCGGAAACCACAATCTTTAAGAAAAGAGACTTGTAAAATATATTTGTACATTTATCGACCAATCAGAGCGTTTGCCACGTTATTTTTTTTATTTCCTTTTCTCTGCTGGTCTTCACGGAAACGGATGTTTAAAATAAAAAAGGGGGAGGAGTCAACAGTATTTTGTCATCAATTGGAAAATAATAAAGTTTTTGAGTTAAGTGTAGTTTGTAGAAAGGTCAAAGGTTGAGGGGCGGGGCTTAAACCAGCTCTTTGTAAAATAATTCTCTTTCTGTAGCCGACTATTTTCTCTTTATTTTCTCTTTTTATATAAACGTCTCAAAGAAAAGCCAAATGGTTGTTGTTGTTCTTGTTTCGAGCTCTCTGATTGGTCCGTCTGATCAGGACTGAACAGAGCGCTCCCATTGGTCCGTTTGAATGATCGGAGCTCTCTCATTGGTCCGTTTGTTTGTGGAATGAACCGACTCTCAGCTGTTTGTGAATATTCTCTGCAACAATAAAGATTTTTAGAGCATTTTTTACAAACTACAAGAGTCCAGTCCTGTTTCTGGGGTCAGACCTGGTTTAGACCTGGTTTAGACCTGGTTTAGTCCCAGGGCTGATTTGACTAAATACTGTCACTATTAAAAGCGTGATTTATTCAGGTTAAGGCTGGTGTGATACAGAGTTCCGCCACTAGATGGAGCCAGTATTATTTTTAACTCATTTTCAGTGTTTACTCAGAGACAGAGAAGAGCTGCAAACTGAGCAACAGTGGATTAGAAACAGATTAAAGAAGAAAAGACAGTCCTGTTCACAGAAATCACAAAATACTGCTCTGTTCTGGTTCTAACAGTTTTAGAGCATCATCTCCATTTTATTTGGACAGGTTTTAGATGGAGTTGAACAGGTTTTAGTTGAATTTGAACAGGTTTTTAGATGGATTTAAACAGGTTTTGTTGGATTTGAACAGGTTTTAGTTGGATTTTAGCAGGTTTTAGATGGATTTGAATCAAGACCTGGTTTAGTCCTGGTTCAGATTGGTTTAGTCCTGGTCCAGACTGGTTTAGTCCTGGTTCAGATCTGGTTTTGGTTTATATTTAAATAAATGGTGAATAAAACAAAGCTGTTGAATGTGCGCGCGCTCCCGTCGCTGTGCCGTGCGCGCTCCCGTGCTGCTGATGAAGGCGGATGAATGAGCGACTGCACGCGACCACAACAACAAACACGCGCGAGGACAATCAGCGGCTGCACGCGGGCTCGGTTCCGGTTCGAGAGGATCATGTGACCAGCGGGGACCCAGTTCTGAAGACCGACCCGAGGGGAGAGCGCTGGCCGAGGTAGGACGCTCTTTCCCTGGACACACCAGGGATGCAACACGCGGTAAACACTGGTGCGCGCCGGAGGTCGTTCGATAAAATATGATTTGTACATTTCATCTATTTTCTCTGATAAAATAACAAGGTTTCACTTGAGCAAAACTATTTATTTGATTCTGTTGATTGTGTTGTTGAATTCGGCTAACATTAATTAAATATAAGATTTTTAATTGTGGTACAAATCCACTGTTATTTGGAACATAAATCTGAGTAGTCACTGTTTTAGGGCGTGTAAACGGCAAAACAATATCAAGGCATCATTTAACAAACTCGCCGTTTTTATTCTGCTGAAGGTATTCTTCAATTCACCTGCAGTATTATTCTTTATACATTTTTATTTATGTATTAAATCAGTTACAGAATTACCTTCTGAAACATGTCATTTTGACGTAAAAGCGTGTCTCCTCATTTCATTCGCTTCTCTTTGACAAAGTGCAACAGAAACACTAAACAAAAACTGTTTTTCTAATTCTTCTGAAGGTTTTCTCATATTCGGCTCTTCATATCCAAATACATGACTCTTTACTGTTATTAAGTCGGTATTTCTTGCAAAAGTAAGTGAATAAACTGCACATTAAATCGCCTTGTTATTAAATACATCATACAAACACTGAACAAAACAGCTGTTCTGTTCCATCATTTGTGTTATCATTTTGAAATGTAAAAGTGTGTATTTTGTGAGAATTAAGTGTTTTCAGTCAGACTCTCGTCTAAAGCTGAGCACAATCAGGACGCTTTGTACCATTTTTTACTGTTTTTATTCAACACAAACCTTATTTAGAGTCAAATTAAAGATAATTATGAAGCTGTGTTTTCAGATGTAGGTGTTTTTACTTGAGTTTTATTTGTAAATCCTGCAAAATTCATCTCAAAAAACACTTATTCACTTTTGAGAAGAGGTTTAGATTTAAAACCAGTTAAATGTTAGTTTGTTTAGAGGCAGTTTATTGATTTTAGAAGTTGAGAAGACACACGTCGCAGGAGTTTGGTGTCAGTCTGAGAGGAGTTTGCTGTGGCTTTATCCTTTGGTTTTGTAGAAATAAGTGGGTTTTATTTGTTTCTTGTGGAGTTTGGACAGAAGTGATGCTGTTGTGGCTGTAGTCTCCGCCCAAAGCCTCCGTCTCAATCAGAGCAGCATCTGCAGAGTTTAGGAAGAATTCTTCTCCTGAGTTTGTGTTTTCGTGTGTTTTTAGAGTTTATGTGAGACTATTTCTGATTCGAATCCCGTCTGTCTTTTCTCAGATCTTATTTTTCTCAGTCCGTCTCTGTTTGTGTCTGTTCTGAATATTTCATGTTTTCTTTTAAAGACAACAGTTTCCTCAGTGTTTTTTTTTCTGAATCGACCAATCACAGCACAGCACAGACGTCACATGACCCTCTCTATTACATTAATCATTCAACTGCTGCAGGTCGGTGTTTGTCAGGTCTTTATCCACAAACAGAGTTTTAAAGTGATCAGAATTAGAGTAAAACAGGAAACATTCACTTAATCCTGAAGTGAACCAGCTCAGCTCTGTATTTGTCTGTGATTAGTTTTATATGAGTTTAGTCTTGTTCTGCAGCAGGTTGAACCAATAACTCAGGGTTCACTCAATAACTCAGAGTTTCTCTCTCAGACCAGAAAAAAAAATCAGAGTTTTCTGTTTTAGAAAAAGGTTTAGAGTTAGTTCTGAGTTTAGCTGAAAGAGGAAAGTCAATGGAGCCAAGAAGAGATTTCATGAGAAACAGGAAACAAACAGAGAGAGTACTTTCTGGTTTAACATAAAAAAGGAGCGCTCCCATTGGTCGACACTTGTCACATGACGTTCCAGGAAGTTTAATAGCTGCAGATAAAGTGTATTTTCAGCTGAATATGTCTTTTAACAGAGAAACAGCTGAAAAAAGAAAAGCATCAACAGAGAAAAGGGAGGCAACGTAAAACACAGATAAATACTGTCAATTCAATCACGTAATGTTTAACGAGGAAGCTGAAGCTGTAAATAAATGTGTTAAAGTCCTGAAGGAAAAGAAGTGAGTGATTGTTATCGACTAATGCAAGGATCAGATTTAAGAAGATTTAAGAAGTTAATAAAAAGTTAATAGTGAATTAGTAAATGTAGACAATAACCATCTGGACTGAGACTGTCAGTGTTTGTCCTCTCTGTCTCCTTCTCTCTCCTCCTCTCCTCTTCTCTTCTTCCTCTTCCTCCTTTCCTCCTCCTTCCTCCTCCTCTTCCTCCTCTCCTCTTCCTCCTCCTCCTCCTCCTCTCTCCTCCTCCTCTTCTCCTCTTCCTCCTCTTCCTCCTCCTCCTCCTCCTCCTCCTCCTCTCCCCCTCCTCCTGTCCTCCTCCTCCTCTCCCTCCTCCTCCTCCTCTCCCTCCTCCTCCTCCTCTTCCTCCTCTTCCTCTTCCTCCTCTTCCTCCTCCTTCTCCTCCTCCTCTCCCTCCTCTTCCTCCTCTTCCTCCTCCTCCTCCTCCTCCTCTCCCCCTCCTCCTCCTCCCTCCTCCCCCCCCCCCCCCCCCCCCCCCCCCCCCCCCCCCCCCCCCTCCTCCCTCTTCCTCCTCCTCCCCTCCTCCTCCTCCCCTCCTCTCCTCCTCCCCTCCCCCTCCCCCCCTCCTCCTCCCCTCTTCCTCTCCTCCTCCTCCTCCCCCCTCCTCCTCCCTCCTCCTCCTCCTCTTCCTCCTCCTCTCCGTCCTCCTCTTCCTCCTCCTCCTCTTCCCTCGTGAGAGTCTCCTGGAGCGAGTCTGAGGCAGTTCCCAGAGCCTCAGCAGCAGTTCATTCATGTTCAGTTCATTCAGACTCAGACTTTAAGCAGATTACAGCAGATTTTCTCACATTTCTGTGGATTAGATGAGCCTCGGGTCTCGTTCTGCTGCAGCTGGATCAGCTCTGGGTCTGAGCAGCTCACATCTGGATCTAACACCAGCCTCTGGACCAGACACAGAACCGCTCCACTTCTGTCCTGAGCTAAACCCTGCAATAATCCTTATTAAAGAAAAGCAGAAACAAAGAGAAACTTTTTCCCGACTCAAAGCTAGTGTTTGTGGTTTTAAACGTCGTCTTCATGAATTTAAACATTGTATTTATGGTCTCCACTGCATTAAACACAAGCAGAACCTGTACAAACTCAAGTATTGAGTCTAAATGAGAGGAACTGCTGCAGCATGAATTTAATGTTGAGAAAGATGGGAATAAACAGAAACAGTTGAATGTTTCCTGCAGCAGCTGTACCTCCAGCCTCTACCTGCTTAGACCAGGTCTAGACCAGGTCTAGACCAGGTCCAGACCAGGTCCAGACCAGGTCCAGACCAGGTCTAGACCAGGTCTAGACCAGGTCCAGACCAGGTCCAGACCAGGTCTAGACCAGGTCCAGCCTCTTGCTGCTACAACAGGATTTACTCTGAGTTAGAGTCAATATTAACACTGATCAAACCCATTTCAGATAAAAGCTCAGGATTGGTCTTTATTCTTTATTCAAAACAAAACAAGGTCCTGATTTCTTCATGAAATAAACAGTTTTTCCTCTGAACCTGACGAAGGCTCTAAGGACACTTCAGTTTTAAAGCTTTTTCTTCTCTCTTTAATGATTTGTCCCAGACCTCACTACATTACCCATGATCCTCTGTGGCTGTTGCTATGGAAACCCCAGTGTCCTCCTCGCATCACTTCATCTTCATCAAAGTTTGATAAAGACACACCTCAGGAATCACCTGCCTTTAGCCGCACGGCAACAGAGTCCGCCGCGCTCTGATTGGACGATTTTACAGCTGGGCATTCTGGGAAATGTAGTGTGTGGCTTTAGTTCAGTTACTGTCCTGAATTCAGCAGGACTCTGGAAAAAGGAAGGAAAGTGCCTCAGAGACACTCTTTAGAAAAAGAAAGATGAATATTAATAATGAAGAATACACAGTATTTGCAGAAAAGACTTTGGAATAAACTTCTTTTCCTCATTTTAACAGAAATGTCCTGATTATCTGCTTCAAGAAACATGTTAGAGCCGTATTAGAGTTTATTACTGAAGATCTGAGAACAAGAACCATCAGCTCTGGGCTAATGACCTGAGCAGGAACAGAACCCCAGTCTCCCAGGTGCTCTACCAGAAGAACCACTGAGGCGGTGTTTGACGCTCCCAGACTTGGATCTGCAAATGTGGGAAACTGGAAACTGGAAAAAATATCCTTTTTGTGTCTTTTTCAAGGACTTTAATCTCTAGAACTGACAAATGAAGGGTTAAGAATTCAGCAAATTTAAATATTTGCTGAATTTGGTGAAAACTGAAGTTGATAATAATGGCATTCATTAAAAAAATGGAAATAATACATTGACTCATAATATTTGTGTAGAAACGTCTAAAGAGACAAGAGTTGATTTTAAATACATTTAATTTAATTCATTCTCACTTTTGAAGATTTTAACCTGAGTCTGTCAAGACCTGTCAAGACTGGGTCCAGACCAGGTCAAGACCAGGTCAAGACTGGGTGCAGACCAGGTCCAGACTCAGGAGACAGAGTTAGTCCGGTCTTAGACCAGGTCCAGACTCATGGAGGCAGAGTTAGTCCAGTCTTAGACCAGGTCCAGACTCAGGAGACAGAGTTAGTCCAGTTCTAGACCTGGTCCAGACTCAGGAGACAGAGTTAGTCCAGTCTTAGACCAGGTCCAGACTCAGGAGACAGAGTTAGTCCAGTCTTAGACCAGGTCCAGACTCAGGAGACAGAGTTAGTCCAGTCCTAGACCAGGTCCAGACTCAGGACACAGAGTTAGTCCAGTTCTAGACCAGGTCCAGACTCAGGAGACAGAGTTAGTCCAGTCCTAGACCAGGTCCAGACTCAGGACACAGAGTTAGTCCAGTTCTAGACCAGGTCCAGACTCATGGAGACAGAGTTAGTCCAGTCTTAGACCAGGTCCAGACTCAGGAGACAGAGTTAGTCCGGTTCTAGACCAGGTCTAGACTGTGGATAGATGCTGTTTTGTGTCACATTTTGTTGAGAAACACAAATCTGTGTCAAATCTCGGGGCTGTTTTTATTTTTATCATCTTTAATCTGTTCAGAGCCTTATTCTTCTGTAAAATCGATGAATGAACGAAGGAAGCGTCTCAGAAACAGAAACAGCTGAACGTGTGAAGCCTCTCTGAACGCCCCGGGGGTGAAAGGTTATTGGCTGAGAGACCGCAGCCGTCGGCCAATCACACGCCAGCTCCACAGTTGGGTTTGGTGCATTGTTGCCGGGCGGATTCTGCTGCAGCTGACCTACATTTATCTACATCACAGAGAGGAAGAGGAGGAGGAGGAAGAGGAGGAGGAGGAGCAGGAGGAAGAAGAGGAGGAGGAGGAAGAGGAGCAGGAGGAGGAGGAGGAAGAGGAGGAGGAGGAAGAGGAGGAGGAGGAGGAGGAAGAGGAGGAGGAGGAGGAGGAGGAGGAGGAAGAAGAGGAGGATGAAGAGGAGGAGGAAGAGGAGCAGGAGGAGGAGGAGGAGGAAGAAGAGGAGGAGGAAGAGGAGCAGGAGGAAGAAGAGGAGGAAGAGGAAGAGAAGGAGGAAGAGGAGGAGGAGGAAGAGGAAGAGAAGGAGGAGGAAGAGGAGGAAGATGAAGAGGACGAGGAGGAAGAGGACGAGGAGGAAGAGGAGGAAGAGGAGGAGGAGGAGGAAGAGGAGCAGGAGGAAGAGGAGCAGGAGGAAGAGGAGGATATAAAAAACAACTCTTTTATAAAAATATTTGCCAGCGTCACATTTTCCTGGAATTAAAAACATTTAAATCTGTAACTAAACCTTTTCCACGAAGGTTCTCCACCAACCCTTCAAACTGAAGTTTAGAGTTTAGCGTTAGCTTAGCTGTGACTTCAGCGTCAGGACGACAATTATCTCCTCCTCGTTAAACATTACGTGATTGAATTGACAGTATTTATCTGTGTTTTACGTTGTCTCCCTTTTCTCTGTTGATGCTTTTCTTTTTTCAGCTGTTTCTCTGTTAAAAGACATATTCAGCTGAAAATACACTTTATCTGCAGCTATTAAACTTCCTGGAACGTCATGTGACAAGTGTCGACCAATGGGAGCACTCCTTTTTCTGAATATGACAAAATTCAGGACAGTGTCAGGATACAGGCTCAGATTTATTACATTTTTATCTGTGCCTTTAATTAAAAGTAGGACCTTTTCAAACATTCCTTTAACGTCCATCTTTAAACCTTTGTTGAACTGAGAGTTGTTCTCGTCTAAAACAGAAGCATGTGTTTTTGTCGAGGTCAGGGTTAAACTGTGATAAATGAAAGTGTGTGTCTCTGAGCATGAATCAAATCTAAAATCATCAGATTATAATCCTCTGTGACCTCTGACCTTCAGATTAGACCTACTTTAATCCCGGCTCTTCCACAGACGCCAGGCTTTTACAGTTTACTGCAAAAAAACAAACAAAATCCAACTAAATCCAGAGTCAGTGCAGAACATGATGAAGATTGGAAATGAAGCAGTGTGTTCTGGTGAATCATGCCTTTTGATTTGTCGGGACGTCCCAAAGGGAATTATTAGGAAAAAATAAAGGATTATTTGATTTGACAAAGTTTCAGATGTGGTTGATTAAAAAAACAACAAAAAACAAATGTCCCAGTGTAGTTTGGACAAAGTTTATTAAACGTTTGCTTCAAAGAACGACGGGTTTAATCGAGAAGGAACTAAAAAAACAGGCTGAGAAATATTAAAACAGACAAAGATTGAACTAAAATGGAAAACAGGAGGATGTTTGTAGGAAACTGAGAGATTAGAGGGATTCAAGTCAAAAACAGATTTTACAACAAAAAAACTGTGCAGCTGTTTTCACCAAAAATATGTGAACATCAAGAAAAATACACAACGTATAATAATCCTGGAAGAAATATACTGTATTGTGTAATATTTTGGATAATCATCAGATGTTCAGGTAGAAGTGGTTTTCAGAATAAAAATAAAATAACAACAATAGTAATACAATGATTCAATAAAATAATTCAATAAAATAAATAAGTAAAATAAGATGAACATGGTCCAGTTCTATTCCAGTATTTTTAAATACAAATACAGTGTAAATCTGCATTATTCACAATATTACAGCATTTACTGTCAATATTACGCAGGTTTTATCAGTTTTATTCCTTATTAAGAACATATTATAACTCTAAATGTGTTTATTTTTATTTATAGCATTTATTACAGTCATATACTATTTGCCATTTGACAGTATTTCACAGTAAAAAAAACAGTGAAATTCACAAAAAAACATGACAATAACAACATAATAATAACATAAGAAATAAATCCTGTTTAAAATTCAAAAGTTAGTGTATTATTCATATCTTTATTCTCTTTGTAAATATTAAAATTCATATGAAATATCATTTGGTCCTAAAGTCCTCACAGAGATGTTAAAACCCAAACAGAGAGCATCATGGGAAACAGATCAGACCGGAGCCAAACTCCGCTGCTGGTGGTGCTGGTGCATTCTGGGTAAAGGCCAAGTCCCGCTGCCTCTACTGAGCATGCTCAGCACGGCTCCTTCAGAAATCACACAAAAACAGAGAAAAAGAGACGTGACCTGAAGTGACCCCAAAAAACCAGGAGAAAGACCCCGTAGTCCCAGAACAGACCAGCAGGGGGCACTGTTACAGGAGTAATATGAGAAAGCACTGGGTTTTCATTTGTGATAAAACAGTCTGATTCACCAAATGTTCAGAATAAAACTGACCTGGTCCTGCTCCAGACCTGGTCCTGCAGCAGACCTGGACCAGACCTGGACCAGGACCTGCACCAGACCTGGACAGACCTGGTCCTGGTCCAGGTCCTGGTCCAGACCTGGACTCGTCAGAGATAAACCAGACTCTTTGGGTTCAGCTAAAGTTAATGGAGCAGCTCCTTCTTCAAGATTAAATTAAAACTGTCCAAAAACACAAACGTGTTGAGATCCTGAACGTTAACAGTTAATAGTTCCTCCTGATGGACTGGACTCAGAGACATTTCCCATCATGCCTCGGGGCCTCGGCTCCTGCTGAGACTGAGGGAGGTGTAAGAGCAGAACAGGAGGAGGGGCTTTTGTTGTGGTAATGTTGATGTGAAAATAAACGAGAGGGGTTTAAACACTGTAACAGGAAGTGTCACAATAAAAGCCCCGCAGAGAACTCTAAATATCACCAGCTGAAATAAATAAATAAATAAATAAATAAATAAACAAATAAATAAATAAGGAAATAAATAGTTCTGTGGCCAGTTCTGTTTTACTGTTTTAGTTGAATTAGACCGTTTTAAATGGATTTTATCAGGTTTTAGTTGGATTTGAACAGGTTTTAGTTGGATTTGAACAGGTTTTAATTGGATTTGAACAGGTTTTAGTTGGATTTGAACAGGTTTTAGTTGGATTTGAACAGGTTTTACTCAGAGACCATTTTTATTTCGCAATCATCTTGTTTTTTGCCAAATACTATTATCAGTTTTTAATTTAGAATCCACTCAAATCATTTATTTTAATCCAAAGAATGTTTAGACTCCGTTTTGACTTTTCCACTCTTTCTGTATTTTATTGTGAAGTCCTCAGAGCGGAAGTCTCGTGCGCAGGTGAGTGAGTCTCGTGTGGAGTCAGCTGTGGGCTCCTCACGCGCTCTTCACGAACAGACTCCAACTGCAGCTGCTCAGAGTCAGACCTCAGCAGAGTTTATCATTAAATAAAACTTTAACCGGATTAATCCCGCTTTTTAACCGGATTAACTCCTGGATTAACGCCTGAAAGTGAAGGAAGGAACGAAAGAACCAAGGAAACCGCAGGATGCGACTTTTTGCTGAGGTAACTCTACATTTTAGTCTCAGTTTGAGCTGGTTTTCATGAAACCTGTTGAAACCCAGCTTTATTTCGTTAAAATCCACTTTAATCATGTCTTTTCTTGTTTTCGAAAAAACCCACAAACTTTACTCTTTTAACTCTGGCTGTTCTTCACCGAACTCTTTCTAAACCGTCTCCAAAGCCTTTCACCTCATTTTTATTTGCATTTTCTTTTATAGTCTTCCCAAAATTATCACTAAAATGCGAGAATAATTCGATAAAATGATCTTTATTGAGTTTGAAAGTGTTGCAGCTCAGAGACAGAACAAGACCGAGAGAAAAACAGAACAAATCTGTAGAAACATGTAAGTTTAAGGTGTGTTTTTCATGATTAAAAATGTGAAAACAGTCCTAAAATGTTAATAATAAATGATATAGGTTAATACAGTAGCAGCTGTTTATGTTTTTGTTTAATTAACCAAAAGGAACAAAAGTCTTTTCTCTGAATTTATTTTACTAATCTTACTCCATTTATAATTTTGACTATTTTTAAAACATTTCAAACCAAACAAAAAGCTTGTGATTTGACTTCTTTCATGTTCTTTATTTTGTTTTTCGTATTGTTCCTAAAATTATCTGAATTATCAAATCAGAGCCAATAGATAACACTGATTAGATTAAAAGTCCCACAGGTCAAACTCAAGGCCCAGGGGCCGAATACGGCCCTTTGCAGTTTTTATTTGGCTCCAAAACATTTGGAAGGTGATAGTTTTTGTGAAACAAGAGCCACTAAAGTGTTTAAGAGTCACTCTGCAAATGGACAAAATGACACTGAACAAGAGTAAACATTTTAAAAGGACAAAAATGGGGCTTAAAATAAGAATAAATAATAAAAATCAAAGTGAATTCACAAAATAACGTGAAAATGAGGCACAAAAAGAGTAAATGAGTGTTAAAAACAACCTGACGTCTGGTTTCAACAGTTCTGGAGTCGTCTGAACGATTGTGTTTTAGGAGAAAATCTAAATCAGATCAGTTTTATTGAGGTTGAGTTAAATGTGATTTAAACTAGCCTTAGACTTCAGGCTTTTATCTGATTGGACCAGAGTAGTCTTCCTCATGCAGCAGAAAACAAACAATAATTACTGCAGGATGGAAACTTTATTGACGTAATTGAACATTGTTATCTGAATTCAAAACATATAAAACTTGTTTAAACCTAGTCTTTCCCTCTTTTTACACAGTTTTATTGAGTCAAATCAGCTTTATTCACTTTAGTTTCTTAGTTTTGTGTCTTTTCTTCTTGTTTCGTTCATTTCAGGAAAATGAGCTCCATAAAACGAGCAGGACTGGTGTCTGACAGTGGTAAAGAGTTGTTAAAGAGTTGGTAAAGAGTTGGTAAAGAGCTGGTAAAGAGTTGGTAAAGAGTTGGTAAAGAGTTGGTAAAGAGTTGGTAAAGAGTTGGTAAAGAGCTGGTAAAGAGTTGGTAAAGAGTTGGCAAAGAGTTGGTAAAGAGTTGGTAAAGAGCTGGTAAAGAGTTGGTAAAGAGTTGGTAAAGAGTTGGTAAAGAGTTGGTAAAGAGTTGGTAAAGAGTTGGTAAAGAGTTGGCAAAGAGTTGGTAAAGAGTTGGTAAAGAGTTGGTAAAGAGTTGGTAAAGAGTTGGTAAAGAGTTGGTAAAGAGCTGGTAAAGAGTTGGTAAAGAGTTGGCAAAGAGTTGGTAAAGAGTTGGTAAAGAGCTGGTAAAGAGTTGGTAAAGCGTTGGTAAAGAGTTGGTAAAGAGTTGGCAAAGAGTTGGTAAAGAGTTGGCAAAGAGTTGGTAAAGAGTTGGTAAAGAGCTGGTAAAGAGTTGGTAAAGCGTTGGCAAAGAGTTGGTAAAGAGTTGGTAAAGAGTTGGTAAAGCGTTGGTAAAGAGTTGGCAAAGAGTTGGTAAAGAGTTGGTAAAGCGTTGGTAAAGAGTTGGCAAAGAGTTGGTAAAGAGTTGGTAAAGAGTTGGTAAAGAGTTGGCAAAGAGTTGGCAAAGAGTTGGTAAAGAGTTGGTAAAGAGTTGGTAAAGAGTTGGTAAAGAGTTGGTAAAGCGTTGGTAAAGCGTTGGTAAAGAGTTGGTAAAGCGTTGGTAAAGAGTTGGTAAAGAGTTGGTAAAGAGTTGGTAAAGAGTTGGTAAAGAGTTGGTAAAGAGTTGGCAAAGAGTTGGTAAAGAGTTGGTAAAGAGTTGGTAAAGAGTTGGTAAAGAGTTGGTAAAGAGTTGGTAAAGCGTTGGTAAAGAGTTGGTAAAGAGTTGGTAAAGAGTTGGTAAAGAGTTGGTAAAGAGTTGGTAAAGAGTTGGTAAAGAGTTGGTAAAGAGTTGGTAAAGAGTTGGTAAAGCGTTGGTAAAGAGTTGGTAAAGAGTTGGTAAAGAGTTGGTAAAGAGTTGGTAAAGAGTTGGTAAAGCAGTGTTTTTAGTGTATTCCTGATGTTTGAGTTAGTGTTAGTTGGAATCAGAGAGTGTCACCTGTGTCTCAGAGCGAGGCCACTCTGCTCTGAATAAAATGAATAAACTCAATAAAATGAATAAAGTGAATAAAGTGAATGAAGTGAAGGGTGAGCAGCTGTGTTTCTCTAATGAGCCTCGTGTGAAGGTCTCGGAGCTGCTTCAGGAACCGTTTAGAGTCGCTTTAGAATCAGAACAGACTGTTCACATCCAGGAGATTTAACCCCAGCATCACCTCGGGATCTGTTTTCATGGTTTTTCATGGTTTTTCATGGTTTTTCATGGTTTTTCATG
The DNA here is from genome assembly GCA_036850595.1 of Rhyacichthys aspro. Taxonomy (NCBI): domain Eukaryota; kingdom Metazoa; phylum Chordata; class Actinopteri; order Gobiiformes; family Rhyacichthyidae; genus Rhyacichthys; species Rhyacichthys aspro. Next base: position 24,419,371 of record CM072154.1, on the reverse strand, counting down.
GTTTTTCATGTTCACAGCTCTTACTCCACTCTGTCTCCACTGAATTAAACAGAAACAGAACTGAGACGTTAAAGAGTCAGGAACTATTGGAGGAAACAATGGTTTTCAGCTGATTCTTATGAGATTTGTGATTTTACAAAGTCATGAAAGTCCATCTTGTTCTGCTCCAACTTAAGCGTCTGCACAATAGATGTTTAATAATACTGTCCTCTCTGTCTCTGTCCCACTAGTGGACACCCGAGGTATTGCATCACCTGGTTTATGACAGGACACACTAAAGTTAAAACGTTCAGATTCTGTGGAACAAACACAGAACAGTTGCATTTAACAGAATTCATCTGAAAAAATGAGCCCTTAAGACGTGATCTAGTCTTTATAATGAAGGATTTTAATAGATGAGAATGATCAGTCCACAGCAGGATTTTGTCCAATCACAGCTCACTTCAGGTAAAAAGGAGCGCTCCCATTGGTCGACACTGATGTCAACAACGAAGGAACAAGGAAATAAACCAAGGAAATGGGTTATTCTGTTGGAAATACGTCTTATTTTACAGAGAAACAGCTCAAAAAAGATAAAAATAGAGAAACAGCAGCAACTGAAACATGGATAAATGTTGATTTAATGTAACGTATTAGTATTTTGTGGAAAATTGGCCCAGTTTCACCTTTTTTTAAACAAAAGAAGCAGGAAAGGTTACTGCTGCTGTTGAAACTGAAAGGAGCTTTAACTAGTGGCTTCTGACGCATGAAGAGTCTGGTTCCACTGGAGTCGGTCAGAAACAGGACCAGTCTCAGGGACGCTGATGTTTTATCAGTGTCTTATTTTGAAGGAGACGGGTTAAGCAGAGAAAGTGTTTGTCGTTTGTGGATGTTTCCTGTTTTTCTCCACAGACCCCTCCTCTTTCTCCTGGTTTTAGTCCTGCTCTGGTCACATTCCTGGCTCTGGTCCTGTTCAGACCTGTCTCTAAAGTCTGTCCTGGGTCTGAGTCTCGGCTCAGACCCCAGACGTCTGCAGCTCCTCGAAATACAAACATAAAAGCTGCAAATTAGTGACTCTACAGTTTTTGAAATGGATTTAAACTGACGTAGCGTTTTAAAGACATTTTTAGAGAGTTCCAGTTTAAAGGGACAGACACTAAATAAAGATTTTACAGTAAATAAAAGTCCTGTGTACAGAATATTGTCTCAGTCTGGTTTAGTCCAGTTTGGCCTGGTTTTGTCTGGGATTCTCCAAATGTTTTTTTGCTCAGATCCTTTAAAAACTGAGGCAGTTTTGAGTCAAACTCAGATAAAATATTGATGTGATTTAGAATTGTCTTCTTTTCTTTCACTTTGTATTTTATAAAGTCTCTTATAAATAGTTACTTTACTTGTTATAACCTCACCTCGTGCACAGTTCTGTATAAGTCTGAGTTTAGACTAAAAACTAAACAAACTGAGCTCGTGATGTTCTGTTTTGGGTCAAAGTTCAGTAAAGCCGGTGTTTTTGTGCAGAGACAGTGAACGCCTCAGGACCTGCTTCAGTCCGATGACCCCTGACCTCTGACCCCTGTTACCTCAGCTGTTCTGGGGTCTGGGGTCCTGCTGAGACACGTTAACACTTGTCGTTGTTGTTTTGGTGTTGATTTTACTGCAGCATTTGGCTCAAGCCCAAACAGCCTTTTGTTTCCTGTTGTATTTGAATCTGTGGCTTTACTTTTGGACTTTTTCTCCAAAGACTGTAACAGACCGACACAGAGGGTGATAACGGAATAAATAACTGTATAAAGGTCTGTGAGGTGTAACCTTTGACCCCAGGCCTTTCTCTTTCGTTTGTTTCTAAACTTAGAGTCGAACACAATGTGCTTTTGGAGCCTGAGAACAGGAAGTAGGAAGCAGGGACAGGAAGTGAGCCATGAAAACCAGGAAAAGGAGCGAGGGCCGGCGACGACAGAGGCTCCACCGAAAACAGAGCTTCATCCTGGGTTTACTCTGGGTTTACTCTGGGTTTACTCTGGGTTTACTCTGGGTTTACTCTGGGTTTACTCTGGGTTTACTCTGGGTTTACTCTGGGTTTACTCTGGGTTTACTCTGGTTTACTCTGGTTTACTCTGGTTTACTCTGGGTTTACTCTGGGTTTACTCTGGGTTTACTCTGGGTTTACTCTGGTTTACTCTGGTTTACTCTGGGTTTACTCTGGGTTTACTCTGGGTTTACTCTGGGTTTAATCTGGTTTTACTCTGGGTTTACTCTGGTTTACTCTGGGTTTACTCTGGGTTTACTCTGGTTTACTCTGGGTTTACTCTGGGTTTACTCTGGGTTTACTCTGGTTTACTCTGGGTTTACTCAGGTCTAAACCTGGTTTAAACCAGGTCTAAACCAGGACTAAACCAGGTCTAAACCAGGTCTAAACCAGGTCTAAACCTGGTTTAAACCAGGTCTAAACCAGGACTAAACCAGGTCTAAACCTGGTTTAAACCAGGTCTAAACCTGGTTTAAACCAGGACTAAACCAGAATCAAACTCATGACAAAGTTTTTAGTTTTTCAGTTTTTAATATCTAAATATTAAGTCTAAATAAATAGTTTTATATTATTTTAATTAATCCCTAAATAAAGCCCTGATCAGAGGGTCCTGCTGTTTATGAGAAATAACTGCAGCCGTCAGAGAAAAATAACAAGGGTCTGTTCTCAAAACTGTCAAAGAAAACTGGAAATTTAGGAGAAGAACAAAGAGTTGAATGTGTTTATGTAAAAGGAGGAAGGAAAGGAGAGAGGAAGGAAGAGTGAAGCATGCTCACCTTTGTCCAACCTTTACATCATCTGTCTCCCTCACCGAGTCTGGACCTGAGTCTGGACCTGGTCTGAGAGTCTGGACCTGGTCTAGGACTGGACTAACTCTGTCTCCTGAGTCTGGACCTGGTCTAGGACTGGACTAACTCTGTCTCCTGAGTCTGGACCTGGTCTAAGACTGGACTAACTCTGTCTCCTGAGTCTGGACCTGGTCTAGAACTGGACTAACTCTGTCTCCTGAGTCTGGACCTGGTCTAGGACTGGACTAACTCTGTCTCCTGAGTCTGGACCTGGTCTAAGACTGGACTAACTCTGTCTCCTGAGTCTGGACCTGGTCTAAGACTGACTGGTCTTGGTCTCTGAGGTGTTGTGGTGCAGTTTGTCGTGTTGTCAGTCTTTTCTGTGTATTTTTTCTCTTGTCTTTCACAGCTGCACTTCACCTGAGACCAGTGTTTTAGGGATAATTTAACCCTCTTTTCTTTTCTTGTCCCAGTCTCAGATTCTCGTCCAAAATCAGTCTAGGGACCTCTCCTGCTTCTCTTTTATTAAAAAATAAAACCAGACCAGTTTTTCCTCCAAAATACTAATCCATTTGACCAAACTGAAGTTTAGAGTTTAGCGTTAGCTTAGCTGTGACTTCAGCGTCAGGACGACAATTATCTCCTCCTCGTTAAACATTACGTGATTGAATTGACAGTATTTATCTGTGTTTTACGTTGCCTCCCTTTTCTCTGTTGATGCTTTTCTTTTTTCAGCTGTTTCTCTGTTAAAAGACATATTCAGCTGAAAATACACTTCATCTGCAGCTATTAAACTTCCTGGAACGTCATGTGACAAGTGTCGACCAATGGGAGCGCTCCTTTTGGAACATGTGATTGTCCAAGGTTTTCTGTTCCTGAATAGAGGTTCTCATCTTTTACAATCCCTTAAATAAACAGGAGATGGATCAGAAAGACTGTTTTTACACAAATGATTGGGTTTAACTAGAAGAAAACCTATCAGCTACAGTTTAAGTGTTTCAGGTGATACTCGGGTCTGTTCCTGAGAGGATCGGGTCTGTTCTGGTGTAAACACAGACGTGTTGTGTCTAAAAACTCTGAACAGATAAAAGAGACGAACGCTGCAGGTTTTTACAAACATCTGTGTTGTGTCTGTCCCGAGATAAAACAGATCAGTGTCTGTAGACGATAGCGGAGGAAAAAAGATGAGCGAGAAAAGAGTGGTTTTATAATTCAGGAGGAAGAAGGAACAGGTTAATCTCACCTTTTGGATTAAAAACAAGAAGAGGCTTTGTTTCTTTAATGCAACAGACAACGTACACAAAAATACACAAAAATACACACCTCTTTCTCAAGGCACTGGACTAAAACAGGACTGAACCAGGTCTGAACCAGGTCTAAAACAGGAATAAGGACTAAACCAGGTCTGAACCAGGACTAAACCAGGAATAAGGACTAAACCTGGGTTAAAACCAGATTAAAACCAAGCAAAGACAAGACTAAACCAGGAACAAACTCAGACTAAAGTAAGACTTAAATAAACCAGGGTTAAATCAAGTAAAAAAACAAACAAAACAGGAGTAAACCAGGTCCAGGTCTAAACCAAGACTAAATCAAGTCTAAACCTGAATAAATCCAGGATTAAACGAAGTCTGAGTAAACTAGGATTTAAATCAGACTTGATCTAGTCTAAACCAGGTCCAAAACCCAGATCTAAACCATAGGACTCAGTCAGGACTAAACCCAGGACCAAACAGGACGGGTTTAAACCGTAACAGACTTCTTACAGTTCTGAGTTAAAACTGAATTATCTCACATTATTTCTCTTCTGTCTTTGTTGTTGTTGTTGTTTTTAGGTTGAACTGATCTGAAGCAGAGAGGACAGTGAACCAGCGGAGGTCAGAGGTCACAGGTCAGAGGTCAGAGGGTGGATGGCCACAGGAGTGAACTACTGGAGCTCGTATGAACCCACTCATAAGGTCAGACTCAGAAACTGGAATTCTTCACTGAAAAGTTTTGTTTTATTTAAATCAGGTGCTAATATAATAAAATCAGGTGTTAATATAATAAAATCAGGTGCTAATATAATAAAATCAGACATTAATATAATAAAATCAGGTGTTAATATAATAAAATCAGGTGTTAATATAATTAAATCAGGTGTTAATATAATAAAATCAGGTGTTAATCTAATAAAATCAGGTGTTAATATAATTAAATCAGGTGCTAATATAATAAAATCAGACATTAATATAATAAAATCAGGTGTTAATATAATAAAATCAGGTGCTAATATAATAAAATCAGACGTTAATATTATAAAAACAGACGTTAATATAATTAAATCAGGTGCTAATATAATAAAATCAGGTGCTAATATAATAAAATCAGGTATTAATATAATAAAATCAGGTGTTAATATAATAAAATCAGGTGTTAATATAATAAAATCAGGTATTAATATAATAAAATCAGGTGTTAATATAATAAAATCAGGTGTTAATATAATAAAATCAGGTGCTAATATAATAAAATCAGGTGCTAATATAATAAAATCAGGTGTTAATATAATAAAATCAGATGTTAATATAATAAAATCAGGTGTTAATATAATAAAATCAGGTGTTAATATAATAAAATCAGGTGCTAATATAATAAAATCAGGTGTTAATATAATAAAATCAGACATTAATATAATAAAATCAGGCGTTAATATAATAAAATCAGGTGTTAATATAATAAAATCAGGTGTTAATATAATAAAATCAGGTGCTAATATAATAAAATCAGGTGTTAATATAATAAAATCAGGTGTTAATATAATAAAATCAGGTGCTAATATAATAAAATCAGGTGCTAATATATAATATCCAGGTGAGAGACAGCATTTGGGGCGGAGCAGAGCTCGACTCCAGCAGCGAAGACGGAGGGGGCGGAGTCACGTGGGACACGCCCACCATGGAGGTCAGAGGTCAACTCATCTCGGTGCCGGGTCAGGACTCGGGGCCCGACAGGAAGCACAGGGCTCAGCGATTGGTGGAGCTGCAGGAGAGGAGGCGGGGCTTACAGACGCTGCTCGGCACACGATTGGCTGAGCTCAGACGGGTCTGTCTCCAGGAGGCGGTGAGTTCAGCTTTTCAGCAGGTCCTGGATCACGTGACCCCTGGGCCGTGACCCCTGGGCCGTGACCCCTGGGCCCTGACCCCTGGGCCGTGACCCCGGGGCCGTGACCCCTGGGCCGTGACCCCGGGGCCGTGACCCCTGAGCCGTGACCCCTGAGCCGTGACCCCGGGGCCGTGGTCCTGTTGTGTTTGTAATGAGAGGAGTTGGGCAGTAATCACTCTGTAACCCTCCAGGAGCTGACGGGGCAGCTTCCTGCAGACTTCCCCCTGGAGGCAGGAGAGAAACCGCCCTGCGTCCGACGAAGAGGAGGCTCTTCTCGACAAACCTCCAGAAAGAACCGGCCTGAGGTGAGGATGTTGTTGATGTGGATATAAACAAACAAACGAGGAACTGAGCAAAAACAAGTAACTGATAAACCACTGTAAACTCTAGATACAGATTACTGCACTTAATAAATGTCTGCTCTGACAGAAAGTGTTGCTGTTAAATCTGATGAATGTAAAGAGAATAAATGAATGAACTGTTGCAGCTGGAGGAGAACCAGAGACCGAAGCCTCTCAAGACTCTGTTCAGCAGAAAACACAGTGACCCTGAACACACCACACACCTGCAGCCTCAGAGAACGAAGAGGACGGTGCACCGCGGCTGCAACACAGGTAACACACACCTGAACACACCTGACACACACCTGGACACACCTGAAACACACCTGACACACACCTGAACACACCTGGAACACACCTGGAACACACCTGGAACACACCTGGAACACACCTGAACACACCTGGAACACACCTGGAACACACCTGGAACACACCTGAACACACCTGAACACACCTGACACACACCTGAACACACCTGAACACACCTGAACACACCTGACACACACCTGAACACACCTGACACACACCTGGAACACACCTGAACACACCTGAACACACCTGACACACACCTGAACACACCTGAACACACCTGAACACACCTGACACACACCTGAACACACCTGAACACACCTGGAACACACCTGGAACACACCTGGAACACACCTGGAACACACCTGAACACACCTGAACACACCTGGAACACACACATACTTCCTGGTTTTACCTGAGTGTTTGTGTTTCAGACGATGCAGTAAAGTCCGAGAGCAGCTCCACGTCAGACTCGACTGGACTCGACCTCGGTAACAACTGTATTATACTGCATTTACACCAGACTCTGGTTTACACTAGAGTTTAGATGGATCTGAACAGGTTTTAGATGGATTTGAACAGGTTTTAGATGGATTTGAACAGGTTTTAGATGGATCTGAACAGGTTTTAGATGGATCTGAACTGGTTTTAGATGGATCTGAACAGGTTTTAGATGGATCTGAACTGGTTTTAGATGGATTTGAACAGGTTTTAGATGGATCTGAACAGGTTTTAGGTGGATTTGAACAGGTTTTAGATGGATCTGAACAGGTTTTAGATGGATTTGAACAGGTTTTAGATGGATTTGAACAAGTTTTAGATGGATTTGAACAAGTTTTAGATGGATTTGAACAAGTTTTAGATGGATCTGAACAGGTTTTAGATGGATTTGAACAAGTTTTAGATGGATTTGAACAAGTTTTAGATGGATCTGAACAGGATTTAGATGGATTTGAACAGGTTTTAGATGGATCTGAACAGGTTTTAGATGGATTTGAACATGTTTTAGATGGATTTGAAAATAGAACCTGTTCAAATCCAACTAAAACCAGTTCCTTAAAAGGAGGAGATGAATGTTAAATATAACTTTTGTAAGACTCAAATAAAGATGAAATCTCACATTTAGAACTCAATCAAACCTGAGTCTGGAAGGACTCACCTTTTTGAGTTTGACTCCAGTCATTTTTTCAGTTTTTTGTTGCTGTTCTTTCTCAGGTTCATCTTTTTTTATCTTTGACCCAGTTCACGGCAGCGGTTCGGCCCAGATCTGGTCTTGTTTGGTCTCCAGCTGCGGCAGAACCTGACTCAGCTCCGACTCTGACCTTTGTGTTTGTTTATCCTCAGACGACTGTGTGTCTCAGTGTCGCCCTCCGCTGGTCACCGCTGGAACGTCTCCCGTCGAGGTCTTCTCCCAAAACAAACCCAGGAACAGCTCTCTTCACAACAGGTAGATCCAAGATGGCCGCCGTTATGATGGAGTTATAGTTTTTAACATGTTTTTAATTGTTCCAGAGACTCTCAGGACGTGCTCCACAGACCCTCTCCTCCTCACCCTCCTCCTCCTCCTCCTCGCTCTCAGGACGGCTCCAGCTCCTCGGGACAAACAGAACCAGAACCGGGCCGGACCGGAGGAGCCAACAGAGTCAGGACCGGACCAGGAACTGGATCAGGACCGGGACCTGGATCAGGACCAGGACCAGGAGGGAACTCAGCCCGACGCAGCAACAGCTCAGATGGACTCTTGGACCGAGGGGCTTCCACCGACGAGGACGGGGTGTGGGTCAACGGTGAGGGACTGTTCAGATCCAACTAAAACCTATTCAAATCCAACCAGAACCTGTTTAAATCCAGCTAAAACCTGTTCCAATCTTCTTTTTCCACAGGTTTGACGTCCACAAAAGGAGGAGGTCTGAGGAGTTCAGAGACAGACGCTCGGACAGTGAAGACCACAAACGGACCAGAACCGGGCTCCAGACCAGACCCAGTCAGACCAGACCCAGTCAGACCAGACCCAGTCAGACCAGACCCGGTCAGACCAGACCCGGGCCGGGGCAGAGCTCCCTACAGCGACCTGCTCCTCGATTACGTCTGGACCAAACAACAGCAGATGCTGCAGCGACAGCAGTCACACGGGAGCCGTCAGCCAATCACGTCGCTCTACCAGAACCAGCACTCCACCCTGGCCCCGCCCACGTACCGCGGTCTCCACGGCGACCGGCAGCGCATCAAAGTGACCCGGACTAAATCGTGCGGCCCGTTCCTCCCGGTGCAGCCTCCGGGAGCAGAGAACTACGACTCCCAGCACGCACCTGTGCAGCCGGACCCCCACCCTCAGCTGCTGCCCCCGCGGCCCCCTCAGGGCCCTCAGGACTGCCCCACAGAGGAGGCCACCAGGAGCCTGCACAAGGCCCTGGCTCTGGAAGGTAACCCACAGATGAATCAATATGGTTTATTCCACTTTTATGTTTAAACCGATTTAATTCTATTTATTTGTACATTCTGTGTTTAAACGTCAGAGGAACGTATGGATTTTATAAAGTTGTGTTTATGTTGTGTTTCCAAAGCCTTTTACACACCAGACCCATATTTCATAAAACCAAAAGGTTAGAGTTAACATAGTTTGATATTTACATTTAGTTTGAGTTTTTGTTCTATTTAATTACTTTTTATTCAGTTTTCGTTTCGTTTCGTTTGGCGACAAAAGAGGGACTCAACTAATGCAAAATGAATCCATACAAATTTCTCATAGATTTTAAGAAACGATCCAGGTTTTGTTTTCTACTCGAGACTGGAGCGACTACTTGAACAAAACCTGTTTGAATCAAATTAAAACTTGTTGAAGTCCATTGAAAACCTGCAGAATGGCTTCTCCAAATGCAATATGCTCTGTCTTTGTCAAACACTACAATACATTCAAATATATAAAGAAATTTTAACACTTGTTTTACCTCGATCTTAGCCACCGCTTTAATACATGGCCAGATAGTGACTTTAATCAGAATAAGTGTTGTTTAACAGAGAAATACTCCACAGATGTGCCTCAAGAAAAGAGCATTTGATTAAAGAAAAGATATTATAAATTATAAATATCCTTACATACTGAATATTTGTTCACAGGAGACATAAGACTGTGGTAAATCTGACTTTATGAAGTCTTTTTGTCAAGTGTAAGTGTGTTTTTGTTAGAGTCGTATTTCCAGAGAAAGCCCAGAGTCTGTTGAATATAAAGTTACTCTCTCAGATCCAGATCCAGTGAAGATAGAGTCTGTGATGAATGTTTGATGCAGAAGTGAAAGTGGGTCACTGCAGCAGGTTTCTCTGCAGTGAAGCCGTGTAGCGCCTCCTGCAGGAACAGGACAGAACTGCACAGACACAATGACATGCTTTTTAAATGTTACTTGCTGCCTTCTTCATTTTTTTTGCCTTAGTTTTTCATTTTATTAAAGCACCTCAGCCTCATTTTTCTCTAAAGATCTCGGAAACACAGGACTCTCACGTTTATGTAGTGCTTTTTATGACACAAGAACTATGATATTTAAAACGTTTAGCTAATTCATTACCATTTAACACAAGAAATAATGTTTACTTCTTTTGCTGAATATGTCTTTTAACAGAGAAACAGCTGAAAAAAGAAAAGCATCAACAGAGAAAAGGGAGGCAACGTAAAACACAGATAAATACTGTCAATTCAATCACGTAATGTTTAACGAGGAGGAGATAATTGTCGTCCTGACGCTGAAGTCACAGCTAAGCTAACGCTAAACTCTAAACTTCAGTTTGGTCAAATGGATTAGTATTTTGTGGTTTTATTTTTTAATCAAAGAGAAGCAGGAGAGGTCCCTAGACTGATTTTGGAGGAGAGTCTGAGACAGGGACATCAGGAGTGGAGCTTTAATGCTGTTAAATCCCAGCATCAGTCTGAGGGAGACACAGTGGTTCGATTCTCTCTGTGAATGTGAACTCAAAGAGATAAATCCAGTTTGAGAGGGTTTAATGGAGCAGTGAGTGTAGTTTTCAGGTGAAAGTACTGCTCTGTGAAGTGTTTGGTCTCAAGAGCCAGATCTAACAGAAGAAGACGGGACGATAACCCAAATAAAATCACTGTATTGTGAATTCAACACTAGAGGTTTTTAATCTCGAGCATTAGAAACTGGTTCTTCCAAAAGAATAAATGCAGTCTCATGAGACACATTAAATCTGCAGGACAACATTCACAGAATAATATGCATTTGATTTATTCCCGGAGCTAAGTTGTTTAATAATATATAAAATTTCCTTTTGATGCATGAGCTGATAGTTAAAGATCATATTGTGGTGTTAGTTTTAACATCACTGTGACCTTTCCAGAAATGCTCAGGGGTTGGAGATGTTTCTTTCTGGAGTAAACGTCCAAAACTTCCCTCGATAAAAGAAATAAGGAAGGAAGCTTTTTTTCTGAGAGAATTCTGCTCTTATCACATCGACTACAAAGACCTCCGAGTCACTGCAGAGTTAGGAACTTTCCTGAAGTGCACTGGACAGACACAGTGGGTTTACTGTGAGTCTGATGTAATCTCTGTGTTCTGATTGGCTGATGTGTTTGATTGACAGGTCTAAGGGACTGGTATCTGAGGAACACGTTAGGCTCCTCCCACCAGAACCAGACCCAGACCCAGACCCAGACCAATGGAAACATCAGCTCCAAGTCCAACGGCACTAAAGGACGGAGACGGACCACTCACGGTGTCATCCACCACTCCAGCTACCAGGACTCCAGCTCCCACAATGCACCGCTGCACCACTCCAGCTACCAGGACTCCAGCTCCCACAATGCACCGCTGCACCACTCCAGCTACCAGGACTCCAGCTCCCACAATGCACCGCTGCACCACTCCAGCTACCAGGACTCCAGCTCCCACAATGCACCGCTGCACCAGTCGAACTTTAAGGACGTGAACCAGAACGGACCGATTCATAAAAAGACGGCACTGCCTCATTCGGCCACGTTCCACGGACTGTCGCTGCACGGAAGGTACGTCTCAGGAGCCTAAAATCCACCTAAAACCTGTTCAAATCCATCTAAAATCTGTTCAAATCCATCTAAAACCTGTTCAAATCCATCTAAAATCTGTTCAAATCCATCTAAAATCTGTTCAAATCCACCTAAAACCTGTTCAAATCCATCTAAAATCTGTTCAAATCCACCTAAAACCTGTTCAAATCCATCTAAAATCTGTTCAAATCCATCTAAAACCTGTTCAAATCCATTTAAAATCTGTTCAGATCCATCTAAAATCTGTTCAAATCCATCTAAAACTTGTTCAAATCCACCTAAAACCTGTTCAAATCCATCTAAAACCTGTTCAGATCCATCTAAAACCTGTTCAGATCCATCTAAAACCTGTTCAAATCCATCTAAAACCAGTTCAGGTCCATCTAAAACCTGTTCAAATCCATCTCTGTGTACAGCTAAATTTCTGTCTCTTCTTGTCGCAGGTCGATGGACGGTCCACTTTACAACGACTCCTTTCCTCTTCACAAACAGGACGTCCCGCTCAGACAGACGTCATGTGACCAGCCCTCTCCAGGAACTCTAGTCTGAATGATTTTATCGACCAATCAGGACGCAGGAGCCGATAAACAAATGAACCAATCAGATCCCGGGCTGGTTTCCTGGGAGTTTAAACCCGTCTCATCTGCCGCGGTCTACGTTAAAATCCTTTTTAAACCGGACTCTGCTTCGGACAATCAGGAAAGAAGTATTATTTAAAAAGACATCACCAGCTGACATCACCAGCTCAGTAGCCAACCAGCAGTCTCCAATCGATCAGGTGACTCTCGCTCCTCAGGTCAGGCCTCACAAAGACGAAAGAGTGAGGCTGAAATAAAAAAACAAAGACTCGACGCTGCTGCACTGAATCCTAAAGCTCTGCCCACGGCCTGTTTTATAAATCTGGAAAGACTTTTCTTGAGAAATCTGGATCTAAAAGGGTTTTTTATGTGTTTTTGAATGTCACAATCAGAATTAGCTTTAATGTGTTAGCGCCGTCAGCTTTTGTATTGAGCATTGAATCATGAATCATTGAATTGAAAAGTTGCACTAAACAAAGAACAAACAGACTTTAGAGGCTGGTTTTAAAAGGTTTTGTTGAATTAATTAATTGTATAGACAGACAATCAATTAGAATTCAGGAGCAGTACCAACAGACACAGAATAAACTGCCTCTGGATCAAACATACGACCAATCAGAGAAAAAGAGCTTCACAAAAACACTTTTATTGAAAAAAAAAGGTAAAAGTGGAACAATAATTAGCACTTGGCCAATCAGAAACGAGTTCAGACTGAACCTAAGTCTCTGCAGATTTCCCTTCGACTAAAACACCTTCATAAAACCAGCCTCTGAAGAAGAAACCACCAAAAAAATAATCCAGTAGTTGTTGTTAGCTTTGTTTGCTAATGTGCCGTTAGCTTGTATTAGCCGCAGCTTTGCTAACAGTAGTTTATCGGTCTGAGAGCAATAATAAAATCAGGATGAATCTGCTGCAGCGACAATCAGACGACGGCGTGTGATTGGTTTGTATTGATCCACCAGCTGCTTTTTACTGAGCTTTTTCTAATCAATGAACTTTAAAAACTGAATCTGGAGCCAAACAGAGTGAGACTGATGTAAATGACTCTGACTGAATCTACTGTACGTTCTGTTTGTGTCGAAGATGATGAGTTTTATTCTGGGACTGTTTCTCGTCTGTTCTGTCCAGCCTCAAACCAACCGACCTCCGATTATCTCCGTTTATCTGCTCCACTGAAGCTTTCTCTCAAGAGTAATTGACATATAATTAATAAAACAGCTGCAAAATTAAATACCTCAGAGTAAAACAAATAGACTGAGCCATTAACAACTTTGGATGAAGCCAGGGCAAAGAAACATCACAGTTTTATCAAAATACTAATACATTTTATTGTAAATATAATAAAATTAGCTCTGTTTTTACACACTTTACATAAATAAAGCCATAAAAGTAACAGAGACACACTGAATATTATGAAATTGTTAAAGATTAATTTTCTCTCAGCTTCAGTCGAGCACTAATTCTTCTCACATTTCCCATCATGCACCTCTTCTTCAAACTCTGGCCAAAGCAGAACAGACGTCAGGATCAAAAACAGCCAAATGTAAAAATAAAAAACTGCTCACTGTAAATATTCCTGCTGCTGTGTTGCGTTCAGGGTCCTTCTGTACAGCTCAGACTCTTGTATAAAACCATTTTCTATCTTTTTGGACTCTTCTGCTGTTTGTACTTTTTTCACTTTGTGTTTGGTTTTGAAAAGGCCTCGTGTGAATAAATCAGTCCTGAGCCTGACTCTGTCGTGTTTTTAATAAAGATCTGTCAGAATTCACAACACAGACTGATTTTACATCTAATCGGTTTATATTTTTATATTTCTGTTGTGCTGTGACTGTATTTACACTGTAAAATAAATAAATGTATTGTTAAATAGCAACAGTAAAAAAAAACAAAAAAAAACAGTACACCTTTGTAAATGCTGTAAAATAACAGTATGTCTAAAACACAATAAGTAGAAAGTGAATGATATAACCATTAAAGTACAACTTTTTTTTACCGTAAATTTCAAAGTAGAGTAGTTTTGGTCTTTTTTAGTGTTTTTGTTATTTTCAGTCTAATTTTCTTTATATATAGTGCTTCTATTTAATTCCTCTTTTGCCTATTTTGGCCCTTTTCCTGATTTTTTTCATTTTTAGTGGCTTTTTGGTTATTTTTAAGTTTATCACTGACCATTAATTTCCAAATATATCTCTTTTCATTAAATTAATATTTTTTTCCAGGTTTTTTTTCTGTTGGATTTTTTTATAGACCTAAATAAATCTCCCATAACCCACTTTTTGTCCCCAAATGAATGTTTTGGAACCACAGGCCTAATCCAATACACATTTATTAGTTATTTTATAGTGTATTAACCTGTACTTACAACTAGAGGGAGTTGTAAGATCTTTTAAGTCTTCTTTACATAAATCAGTACAATGTTCAGTAAAGATACACTAATAAAAGATCAAATTTATACTATTTGGATTTTAATCAGATGGACAAGCTCACTTTTGAAGCTTCCATATCAACAAAAAAAAAGTGATTTTTCTTTACAGTTTATCAAACCAAGCATCATATAAACACTCTTTCGTGCTTATTCTATTATTTTTACTTAATTTTTTGCAAAAGGTAACAGAAGGAGTCTAAATAGTCCTTAAGGGAACAAGAAGGGTTCTGTTTAGGAGGTAGGAAAGGAACCGAGGGAGCAAGGACGCGTCCGTTCAGGTAATAAACAGATGCTCAACTTTCTCCTCCTTTTCTCTTCTTTTATCTACTTTAAACGCATTAAAACACTTCCTAAACCACTTATTCACCAAGCTGAGACGTAGACGTGTACACTACGCTTGTTTTTATCCACTTTTGGGCGTAGTTTGTGGCGGTAAAAGCTAAACTTTTTCAGCTCTTTCATGTTCAGATGAGAAGCAGCAAAGTTCCTGTTATGTTAGCGGTTAGCATTAGCATGACCCGGTTAGCTGCTTTTCACCTTCAGAAAACGGCCTTAAACTTAAAACCTGACCCGGGAATAGGATTATCTAAAACGGGACACATGGTTTCGATTGATTGTTGTCTTAAAATGTAGTTTGAGTGACTTTAAAATAGTAAAAGGGAAGTCTACGCCGCTAGCCACTATACAGTAAAGTACAGTTAAAAAGAGCTAACGGTTATTGAAGCTAAAAACTATCTGACGCTGTTTTAAAACTCACATTTATTACTTTTTATCGGTGCAAATGCTCATATATGTGGTTTAACAGCTGGCTATCCTGTTCCCAATCACATTTACTGTATGAATTTACTTTTTAATGACCTACATTTTCTTCTAAAGGACATTTTTTGCAGCACAAAGTCTGATGATTGAGAAATATCCGCTGCTTAAAGCTTTAACTGTGAATGACAACATTGTTTGCACATACCACAGTGTAATAAGCTCCTAAAACTAGATTTAACCAATGCACAGTGATTTCTAAATGCTCAAAATAAAAAAAACAAACTCAAAATACCTTGTTTTTGTAACGATTGTTTGTGTAAATAGGATGTATCTGTGTAAAAATATAATTTATGCACTTGTTCTAATAGGGAAATGTCTGATAATAGAGGATTTATTGTTTTATTATTGCAGAAAGTATGAGATAAACTTTTATTACTCAGAGACTTCAAATAGAGCCACAGTTCATTTGAGGTAGAGCTATTTATCTGAATGTGTTGGACTGATTCAGAGATTACTGTGATTCCTGTTGGACTAAGACGCTAATGTCTCGTTTTAAAAGTGTGTTTTAGAGGGATGCAGTGATTTGAATTATAAAAATAATGAATGGTTTGATAAAAGTGATGGTATGATTAGTATTATTTAAAGTTTGTTCATGCTGATCCGCCATAACATTATGATCACTGACAAAAATAACTCTGTTCTGCTTCCACCTGTTTCAGTTTTATCAGGTTGGATCTGAACTGGTTTAGGTTGGATTTAAACAAGTTTTAGTTCGATTTAAGAATGCTTTAGCTGGATTTGAGCAGATTTTACATGTATTTGATCAGATTTTATTTGGATTTTAACAGGTTTTACTTGGACTTAAAAGGTTTTAGTTGGATTTGAACAGGTTTTAGTCAGATTTGAACAGGTTTAGCCTGGATTCGAATAGATTTAGGTTGGATTCAAACATGTTCCATTTAGCTTTGAACAGGTTTATATGGATTTAAACCAGTTTTATTTTTGTCTGAACAGGTTTAGTTGGATTTGAACAGGTTTTATTTGGATTTGAACCTTTTTTAGTTGGATTTGAACATGTTTTAGTTGGATTTGAGCAGGTTTTAGTTAGATTTGAGCAGGTTTTAGTTGGATTTGAACATGTTTTAGTTGGATTTGAGCAGGTTTTAGTTAGATTTGAGCAGGTTTCAGTTGGATTTGAACATGTTTTAGTTAGATTTGAGCAGGTTTTAGTTAGATTTGAACAGGTTTTAGTTGGATTTGAGCAGGTTTTAGTTAGATTTGAGCAGGTTTTAGTTAGATTTGAGCAGGTTTCAGTTGGATTTGAGCAGGTTTAATACTGCTTTAACATGTTCACAATAATCTTTTTTAGCTTAAATAAATCAGACCCTTTCGATTTTTCTCATTTCATTTCCTTCAGGACGTGGTTGATCTGATGCTGTCCGTGATGCTGTGTCGCTGACCTCTGACCCCTGTTCCCCCGTCTCCTCTGATTGGTGGAAGCGGTGCCGGGTCATCATGCAGCTGGCCTATCAGAAGCTCCCGTCTCAGCTCAGAGCCCAGTCGCGGCTGAAGAAGCTGACGGCCGTGCTGCTCACTGCGTACGCCGTTAAAAAACTGTCTCCGCTCGTCTGGAGGAGGCTGCAGGTGTGTTTCACAGGCCTGTAGTTATCTGTAATTATGAAAACAGTCAATGGTTTAGTAAAAGTCATGGTAACATAACATTATGATCACTGACAAAAATAAATGCTCTGTCCTGCTCCGGCCTGTTTTAGTCGGGTTCAAACTGGTTTTAGTTGGATTTGAACAGGTTTTAGTTGAATTTGAGCGGGTTTTAGTTGGATTTGAACAGGTTTTAGATGGATTTGAACAGGTTATGGTCAGATTTGAACAGGTTTTAGTTGGATTTGAACAGGTTTTAGTTGGATTTGAACAGGTTGTAGTTAGATTTGAATAAGTTTAGTTGGATTTGAACAGGTTTTAGTTGGATTTGGACAGGTTTTAGTTGGATTTGAACAGGTTTTGGTCAGATTTGAACAGGTTTTAGTTGGATTTGAACAGGTTTTAGTTGAATTTGAACAGGTTTTAGTTGAATTTGAACAGGTTTTGGTTGGATTTGAGCAGGTTTTAGTTGAATTTGAACAGGTTTTAGTTGAATTTGAACAGGTTTTAGTTGGATTTGAACAGGTTTTGGTCAGATTTGAACAGGTTTTAGTTGGATTTGAACAGGTTTTAGTTGAATTTGAACAGGTTTTAGTTGGATTTGAACAGGTTTTAGTTGAATTTGAACAGGTTTTAGTTGGATTTGAATAGGTTTTGGTTGGATTTGAACAGATTTAGTTTCAGTTAAACTCTAAACTTGGATTTAATAACATTAATATTTTATGGTGAAAAATTGCTCCTGTTTGACCTTTTTTTAAATAAAGAAGCAGGAAAGGTTTCTGCTGCTGTTGGAGCAGAGACCGGGACAGAAACTAAACCCAGACTCTAACAGGGACTGTGATGTTTTCCAGGCGGCTGCAGGATGTAAACAAAGAGGCGGGGCTAATCTCCCGGTGGGTGTGGCCAGCAGCTCTGATCTGACCAATCACAGCAAAGTGAGGAAGAAGAGCAGGTGAGACACTGAGGCTGATGCATCTGTGTTACATGAGACTGTTTTAATAATAATAATATATAATAATAAAGATAATAAATATGAGGATATCATTTTTTTACTTCTAAATTCTATGGCAGTATTTAATTTCCTGTCGCTAGGACTTTATACTTTAATACCGACAGTAAAATAATCAGTGACATTTAGAGATGAACCAGTATCACAGTAAAATTAATATACCTCCGTAATGAAACATGACATTAAAAAGCACAAAAATAATACTTAAAATGCAGCTGTAAATTCTGATTCAGTTTTGATTGGATTTAAACAAGTTTTAGATGGATTTGAACAGGTTTTAGATGGATTTGAACAGGTTTTACTTGGATTTGAACAGGTTTAGTTGGACTTGAATAGATTTAGGTTGGATTTAAACAGTTTTGTTTTCGTTTGAACAGGTTTCATTTGGATCTAAAGAGGTTTTAAACGATTTTGAAGTTATAATATTTTAATATTTTAACAGATCTTTCCAGAGAAGTCTTTTCCATGTTTCATATGTAGCTCTGGTGTTTGCAGGTCTCCGGCCGTCAACAGAGACTTCTTCCTGAGGCTCTGTCGTTTGTTGAAGCTGTTGTTTCCTCGTTTGTTGTGTCCTGAGATCGGTTTGTTGGTGCTGCACTCGCTCACTCTGATGTCACGCACTTTCCTCTCCATCTACGTGGCTGCTCTGGACGGTCAGTGTCCATCATTCTTTAACTCTATTATCTTTGTAACTACAGCTCTGTCCACAACATGTTATTATGTTATTATTATTATTATTAATGAGTAATAAGTGAAGGTTTTACATTTATATCACACACTTGGGGCACACAGAGGTTTGATCAGAAATCATTTTAGCCACATGTTAGAATGAAGAATCCATTATTTTGTATTATTTTGAATAAATGACAAACCAGTGTCGACGTCTGTGGCCTAAAGAGGGGGATCTTTAGGCCACAGACGTCGACACTGGTTTGTTTAAGGACATCTTTAACAATAACAGGTTTAAACTTCCCTCCTGTTTCCAAAAACATGTACTTATGTCATTGTTATATTGACAGTTGACACTCGATGAAATGATGAAAACAGTCTGGAATGTGAGAGTTTGACACTAAACAGACATGAGCAGACACTAGAGAGAGGAATAGGAGAAAATGTCTAATCTAGTTAGACTCTGGACGCTCACACGAGGTCAAAGGTGAAGGGTCACAGAAGTGTATCTTAGTTGAAGCTCTCTGTTGATCATGATTGAGTTTGTGCTTTAACAACACCTGAGTTACCTGTTACCTGTGCTGTCCTCAGGAGTGATAGTCAAGTGCATCGTTCAGAAGGACCCTCAGGCCTTCGTGCTGCAGCTCGCCAAATGGCTCCTGGTCGCCGTTCCTGCCACTTTCATCAACAGCGCCATCCGCTTCCTGGAAGGTCAGCTGACCCTGAGCTTCAGGAGCCGACTGGTCAGCCACGCCTACCAGCTGTACTTCACCAACCAGGTAGGAGCCAGGTGACCTTCATCCATGACCAGGTAGGAGCCAGGTGACCTTCATCCATGACCAGGTAGGAGCCAGGTGACCTTCATCCATGACCAGGTAGGAGCCAGGTGACCTTCATCCATGACCAGGTAGGAGCCAGGTGACCTTCATCCATGACCAGGTAGGAGCCAGGTGACCTTCATCCATGACCAGGTAGGAGCCAGGTGACCTTCATCCATGACCAGGTAGGAGCCAGGTGACCTTCATCCATGACCACTGCTGTTTCTGTAACGTTAACCCTCTTCATTCTGTTTCCACCTGAGGCTCTTCGACACAAAAAGCTCTTTTAAAGATGCCACAGAAATATTATGTGTGAACATATTTATAAACGCCATTATTAACTTCGACCTCACCAAACATAACAAATATTGATGAAGTTTCTAAAAATGTTCACCCTTAAATTCCAGTTTTAGTGATTCAAGTCTCTTTGTTTGTGTTTTGTTTTGTTTTTTTACACAAAAGTTAGTTTTTTCCCCGTCGCATACATTTAAATTTAAATTTTGATTCTGATAAATTTAAATTTTGTGTCCAAAATGCATTTTGAATGAGAGTCAATGGCACATAAAAAGCGGAAGGGACACAGGTGGAAGTATTTAGTTTAAAAGGCATAAGAAAGACTCTGTGTTATTTTCCAGACGTATTATCGCGTGTCGAACATGGACGGCCGTCTGTCGAACCCGGACCAGTCTCTCACCGAAGACATCGTGATGTTCTCGGCCTCCATCGCTCACCTTTACTCCAACCTGACCAAACCCATCCTGGACGTGGTGGTCACCTGTTACACTCTGCTCCGGACCGCTCAGTCCAAAGGTCAGAGGTCACACCCTCCTCTTTAGTGACAGGGACGATGTTGATGTGTGTTTATGACCCTTTAGGAGCCAACACCACGTGGCCCTCCATCATCGCCGGCCTGGTGGTGGCGCTCACGGCTAAAGTGCTGCGCTCGTGTTCGCCGCGCTTCGGGAAACTGGTGGCAGAGGAGGCCAAACGGAAAGGAGACCTGAGATACATGCACTCACGCATCATCGCCAACTCAGAGGAGATCGCCTTCTACGGAGGTCACAAGGTCAGGCTTTAGGAGCTTTGTTCAAAATAGAGCTGATCAATATAAAACACAGCACATATTTCACACATATTCAACCTGAAGTGTATTTTATTGTTTGGTCGAATACAGAAGTTGTTGTTTTAAACTTAGATCCTAAGACTAGAACGTGTGTGATTTAAACCCCATGAAGGACCTTGTGTAAAAGCAGCGCTCCACATGAACAGTTGTCCTCTGCTCGGCCTCTTTATTCCTGATGGAACATGTGATAAACACGTGTCCCACTGATAAGTCTCCAGAGTCACTGACCTTTACTGATGCTTATATCTGCTCAGAGAGGTCTGTTTAGGTCACGCTGAGGGCTTCAGGATCACATCAGTTTGTCCAGAGGTGGGACTTTTATGTAGAATTTAAGCAGGAATTAAACAATAAAAATATCTGTTGTGTGATGAAATTAAATGAAACGAATAATTCAAGGATCCCAAAAGTTACTGGTAGGTTTCTCTTTGTGTTTAAAAGTGTTTTGGAGATGAACTGCATTTACAAACATACAGATAACAAAATTTAGATTTAGTAATATATGAGTTAGGTTGCTTTTTGAGACACGTCCTTCCTTTGTTTATTTAAGATTTGGTTTGTTTTTCTTCTATATGGTCACCAGCAAATAAAAAAATGAAAAAGAAAGGAAAAGGCAGTCACTTGCAGCAGTAGTTCTGTCCCACTCGTTCTGTCTCTTGAGTTTATTTGACTAAATACAAACTAAAGCAGCTGTATTTGCCTCAAGTCTAATTCTATGTATGGTTCACCTCTAAATATTTTTTCACCTGCATTGCTTCAAGAAAAAGATTTTAAAATGTAAGTTTGTGCTGGACTGGAGCTGTTTGCTTTGTAAATATTTGCAGCGTTTGTTTCGTGAGTGAGGTCTGCAGGTCGTTGTCTTTGAAAGAGACAGACTGGGTTTGTTTGTTTTGTAAATGAGGACGAGCCTCTGTGACACAGTCGAGCTTTTGTTTTGGAAATGCTTAGTTTGAATTTCACTGGTGGTTATTTCAGTGTAACTGGTCGTGTCCAGGTGGAGATGGTTGAGTTTTTGTAGATTCTAAATGTTTCTCTGGTGTTTGGTGGTGTCCAGGTGGAGATGGTTGAGTTTTAGTAGATTCTAAATGTTTCTCTGGTGTTTGGTTGTGTCCAGGTGGAGATGGTTGAGTTTTAGTAGATTCTAAATGTTTCTCTGGTGTTTGGTGGTGTCCAGGTGGAGATGGTTGAGTTTTAGTAGATTCTAAATGGTTTCTCTGGTGTTTGGTGGTGTCCAGGTGGAGATGGTTGAGTTTTTGTGGATTCTAAATGTTTCTCTGGTGTTTGGTGGTGTCCAGGTGGAGATGGCTCAGCTTCAGAGGAGCTACACTTCGCTCTCGTCTCAGATTCATCAGATTCTGTTGAAGAGGCTGTGGTACGTGATGTTGGAGCAGTTCATGATGAAGTACGTCTGGAGCGCGTCGGGTTTGGTGATGGTGGCTGTGCCCATCATCACGGCCACTGGATACTCCGAACACGGTAAAGCACCTGTGAATACCTCAGAAGATCCTGATAAAACCTGATTAATGTGTTTTTTGTGCGTGCAGACTCTGAGGAGGTGAAGCAGGCGGCCATCTTGATGAAGGAGGAGGAGCTGGTGAGCGAGAGGACGCAGGCGTTTACGACGGCGAGGAACCTCCTGAACGCAGCGGCCGACGCGGTGGAGAGGATCATGAGCTCGTACAAAGAGGCACGGCTTCACTAATATTCTCCAAATGTTTACGCTTCTGTTGTGAATTCTGTGGAGCAGGACTAAAGGGTTTCATCAAACTGTTCCAGAGCATCAAACAAATTGAAATATAACACAAAGATAACACAAAATGCAGTTTTTGAGTCATGATTTTATTTATTAAGAAAAAAAAGTCCCAAAGTCTCTCAATCTCAAAGCTTTATAAATGGCTTTGTAACCCTTTCCAGACTTTGTTTCTCATCTTTTCCTGAGTTTCTTTGGAGACCTTTTGGCTTTTTCTTCACTTCACTTTGTCAGACAGGTTCTGTTTAAGTGATTTCTTGATTCAACAGCTCTGACAGTGATCAGACCTGAGTGTGGACGGAGAAAATTAACTCAGCTTTCCAAAAAAATGTCATTAATCTCGTTAATTCATGATTTAGATGAGATTAGATTATCCTTTATTGTCATTTTTGTGTCACATAAAAACAGGATTGTGTTTGAGGCGTCCATCACTTATTTCAGTGCACAATCTAAGTCTAAAATGCATAGTTTAATTAAAAGACTACACAATAATTACTGATGCTGTGGGAAAGAAGCTAACAAGGGGGGCACTTACCTTTTCACACAGTTTGTTGTTTTCCCTTAAAATGATCACCTAAAAGCTGCATTTTGTGTTTACGTGAGTTATCTTTGTGTGATATTTAAAGTAGTTTGATCTGAAGTTTGACAAATCTGAAGAAGTCACTGTATAACCAGACCTTTCTCCTTTAGAGGAGTTAACCTGATCCTTCCTTCAGCCCCGGGTCAGCTCTAACTCCCTCTGTCGGGGTTTGTAGGTGACAGAACTGGCCGGTTACACGTCTCGAGTCTCGGAGATGCTGGACGTGTTCGAGGACGTGAAAGAAGGAGTCTACCGTCGATCCTCAGACCGAGAAGAAGAAGAAGAGGAACCGTCCAAAGGAAAAGAACAGACTGTGGTTCAGCACGGACAGAGAGTCTACAGACTGGAGATCAGAGGTGAGGGATTAACATGGGTTTATTCATTTAGACGTTCACTAATTGAAGATATTGATGAGCCTTAATGCATCGTTAAACACAGAATAGACAGCACTGGAGGTTTATTTTCATCTGTATTTGTTAACACATTGATTAACAGGACATTTATAAACTAACTCAGAGACTTGTGAGTAATAAAAGCTGGTTGTGCTGAGGATGAATGTTTTGTCTGCTCAGGTCAGGTGTTCAGTGTGGAGCAGGGCATTCGCTGTGAGAACCTGCCCATCATCACTCCCAACGGAGACGTGGTGGTGTCCAGCCTCAACATTCAGGTAACACACCTTTACCTGGGTCGTACATGAGCAGCCAATCACAACGGAGCTGAGCGATCATCAATACATCACAAAAGTATAGGCTTGAGTCAGTGAGATAATCCAATAAACCAGGACTAAAGGCAGGAGGCCGTGTGTAGACTTAAACTTATAGCTTTATGCTTTCTGCCAAACCAATGACTTTTAATAAATGAATTAAGTGAATATAGGATTTGTTTCATATTAATGTATTTGATTAGTAAAAATGTGACTTTATTTTAGACACATTTTCACCAGACAGATCAAATACTTCATAAAACTATTTGACAGTATTATTCAGGATATATCATTCATAGTCCATCGTTATTGAAAGTAGCTTGTAGCGCTCTGTAAAAGCAAATATAGACAATAATAGTAAATCAGTATTAATTGTGATAAAATAATGATACGATATTCTTGCTGAGCGTTTGTGTGCAGTGTGCAGATGTGACCACAAGGTGTCACTGTTGGTCTGAGCAGGTCTGGGTCTGTTTTGGAGCGTGCTCAGTACAGACGCTGTATTCATGTGTTTACAACTCCCATCTCTCTTTCTACTTTTCCTGTTCCTTTGTCCTTTCCTCAATCTTCTTCCTTCTCTTCATTCTCTACACGTTGAGTATTTAGTGAATCATTAAATAAACCACATTAAACATTTGTTTCCTCTTGATTCAAACCCTCTCCGTCTCTTCATTCCTTCCATGTTCCCGTCTCTGAGGTCAGAGTTCACCTCGGCGCCTGCATCTCATCACATTTGCGTGTGTCTCGAGTCAAAGCGGCGATTATCAGCCTTTAACTCAGTGCAGAGGAATTAAAGTCCGTCGACTGAAGCCTCTCTGTGGCTGGAGTTTGACCTCTCACCTCTCTGCGCTCTGATTGGTCCGCTCTGTCTGTCTGTGATCTGATAAAACTTTGTTAACTTCAGTCCGGATCGGGCTGTAAAATTCCTCCGAACACGACCTCAGTCTGAGTTGAAACCCTCGGAGCCACAGCTGAGACCAGAAACAAGCTGAGGGTGAATTTACAGAGAGTTTGTCTTGGTTTCTTCTGTTTCTGAGTAAAAGTGAAGCACAGTGGAACGTTAGCCCGAGGTCAGAGCCTTTGAAACAGATTAAGTCTGAGTCTGAGGTGAAACATGTTGCAACACGCTTTTGGGAAACTTTGAAACAGAGTGAAATGAAGTTCTCTAGATCGACTCCGTTAGAAAAAGGAGCCAGTTTAGTTCTTTAGTGAGATATATGATTATGAATATTACGAGCTGATCATTGCTGTGGACTTTTCAAAAGTGTGAAGAACATTTCACGTTCAGCAGCTCTTCTTTCACAAAAACTACACATGACATAAAAAAATACAGTAAATATCAACTAATGTAACTAACTATTCAGCTCCACAGATGTTTATGCCCTTTTCTCAGGATCCATGGATCAGTTCAGACTCTAACATCACTGTCATTAGAAATATAATCTACTTTTTCATTGTGTTCATTTTCTGTCACAGTAGTAAAAGATTTAATAAAACATAAACAACATAACTTGTAAAAACAATTAATAAAGCATGTAAGTATTTAATTTGAGAATATTAAACTGTGGGAGGTGCTTTTGAAGCTGCAGCTCGACCTGAAATCTGTTCCAAAAACTCATCCTTCAAAATAAAAGCATTAACTATACTGATCACAACAATTAAATATGAGACAAAACAAGAAACAGCTCCAACAAACAGCAATCATTTGTTTTTTTAATAAATAGCTGACTGTACAGTTGCCCCAGAGGCTGCTGGGAAGTGTAGTTTGATGGTTCCTGTGTTTGTGCAGGTGGAGGAGGGGATGAACGTCCTGATCACTGGACCCAACGGCTGTGGGAAGAGCTCTCTGTTCAGGATCCTCTCAGGACTCTGGCCCGTTTACGGAGGAGCTCTGTTCAGACCTGAGCCTCAGCACATGTTCTACATCCCACAGAGGTAACAGGACCGAACCGGGTCTGAACCGGGTCTGAGCCGGGTCTGAACCGGGTCTGAGCCGGGTCTGAACCAGGTGTACACTGGGAGTAAACCAGGACTAAAGCAAGACCTAAACCAGGCCAGAACCAAGGCCTAACCAGGACTAAACCATCTCAATGTTGGGTCTAATCAGGACTAAATCAGGTCTAAAAAGAATTAAACCTGGTCTAAATCAGTCAGTTTACTCCAAGACCAAAACCTCAACTAAACTGGGACTAAACCCAAACTAATCCAGGACTGACCCAGGAATAATTCAGGGCTAAACTGTGTCTAAACCAGGACTGGACTAAAGGTGTATTTATTTATTTATACGTGTTCCTTCCTCCCGTGTTCCTTCCTCCCGTGTTCCTTCCTCCCGTGTTCCTTCCTCCCGTGTTCCTTCCTCCCGTGTGTGTTCCTTCCTCCCGTGTTCCTTCCTCCCGTGTTCCTTCCTCCCGTGTGTGTTCCTTCCTCCCGTGTTCCTTCCTCCCGTGTGTGTTCCTTCCTCCCGTGTTCCTTCCTCCCATGTATGTTCCTTCCTCCCGTGTGTGTTCCTTCCTCCCGTGTTCCTTCCTTCCGTGTTCCTTCCTTCCGTGTTCCTTCCTTCCGTGTTCCTTCCTCCCGTGTTCCTTCCTCCCGTGTTCCTTCCTCCCGTGTTCCTTCCTCCCGTGTTCCTTCCTCCCATGTATGTTCCTTCCTCCCGTGTGTGTTCCTTCCTCCCGTGTTCCTTCCTCCCATGTATGTTCCTTCCTCCCGTGTGTTCCTTCCTCCCGTGTTCCTTCCTTCCGTGTTCCTTCCTTCCGTGTTCCTTCCTTCCGTGTTCCTTCCTTCCGTGTTCCTTCCTCCCGTGTTCCTTCCTCCCGTGTTCCTTCCTCCCGTGTTCCTTCCTCCCGTGTGTGTTCCTTC
The DNA here is from genome assembly GCA_036850595.1 of Rhyacichthys aspro. Taxonomy (NCBI): domain Eukaryota; kingdom Metazoa; phylum Chordata; class Actinopteri; order Gobiiformes; family Rhyacichthyidae; genus Rhyacichthys; species Rhyacichthys aspro. The sequence goes on along the minus strand of CM072154.1, from coordinate 24,392,829 downwards.
CTCCCGTGTGTGTTCCTTCCTCCCGTGTTCCTTCCTCCCGTGTGTGTTCCTTCCTCCCGTGTGTGTTCCTTCCTCCCGTGTTCCTTCCTCCCGTGTGTGTTCCTTCCTCCCGTGTTCCTTCCTCCCGTGTGTGTTCCTTCCTCCCGTGTTCCTTCCTCCCGTGTGTGTTCCTTCCTCCCGTGTTCCTTCCTCCCGTGTTCCTTCCTCCCGTGTTCCTTCCTCCCATGTATGTTCCTTCCTCCCGTGTGTGTTCCTTCCTCCCGTGTTCCTTCCTTCCGTGTTCCTTCCTTCCGTGTTCCTTCCTTCCGTGTTCCTTCCTCCCGTGTTCCTTCCTCCCGTGTTCCTTCCTCCCGTGTTCCTTCCTCCCGTGTTCCTTCCTCCCATGTATGTTCCTTCCTCCCGTGTGTGTTCCTTCCTCCCGTGTTCCTTCCTCCCATGTATGTTCCTTCCTCCCGTGTTCCTTCCTTCCGTGTTCCTTCCTTCCGTGTTCCTTCCTTCCGTGTTCCTTCCTCCCGTGTTCCTTCCTCCCGTGTTCCTTCCTCCCGTGTTCCTTCCTCCCGTGTTCCTTCCTCCCATGTATGTTCCTTCCTCCCGTGTGTGTTCCTTCCTCCCGTGTTCCTTCCTCCCGTGTGTGTTCCTTCCTCCCGTGTGTGTTCCTTCCTCCCGTGTTCCTTCCTTCCGTGTTCCTTCCTTCCGTGTTCCTTCCTTCCGTGTTCCTTCCTTCCGTGTTCCTTCCTCCCGTGTTCCTTCCTCCCGTGTTCCTTCCTCCCGTGTTCCTTCCTCCCGTGTTCCTCCCGTGTGCGTCCCTCCCGTGTGCGTCCCTCCCGTGTGCGTCCCTCCCGTGTGCGTCCCTCCCGTATGCGTCCCTCCCGTGTTCCTCCCGTGTTCCTCCCGTGTGCGTCCCTCCCGTGTTCCTTCCTCCCGTGTGTGTTCCTTCCTCCCGTGTTCCTTCCTCCCGTGTTCCTTCCTCCCGTGTGCGTCCCTCCCGTATGTGTCCCTCCCGTGTGCGTCCCTCCCGCGTGCGTCCCTCCCGTGTTCCTCCCGTGTGCGTCCAGGCCGTACATGTCCGAGGGCTCTCTCCGGGACCAGGTCATTTATCCAGACTCCGTGGACGACATGAGACTCCGAGGCCTCACAGACTCAGACCTGGAGAGGATCCTGAGGACGGTCCATCTGGTTTACATCCTGGACCGAGAGGGAGGTGGGTCCCGGGCCGCGTCACGGATCTGTTCAACGCTCAACACGTGACTTTATCTTGTCTCTTGTGTGTTGAGGCTGGGAGGCTGTGAGCGACTGGAAGGATGTGTTATCTGGAGGAGAGAAGCAGAGGATGGGCATGGCTCGGATGTTCTACCACCGGTAACATCTACAAACATTTATTTAAACAACAGAGCTGCAGCTAAAGGACTTTTAAACGTTTAGAACGGGCATCCAATCACCTGCAGGCTTTTATCTACAGACCTGCTCTTAACAAACACTTTTAACTTCAGCGATCAATGAAGGTTTTAGTTATATTTATATTATACAGTCATACATGTCTACAGCGTTTCCCACAGTTAGAACAGAATAGATGTTTATTGTATTTGTAACGTGTGGCATCTACAACGAAAAACATTCAGACAGTAAATATATAAAACTAATTCTTAAATGCTAAAAATGGCATCATAAAGACTGTTTTTTTACGATAAACTATTTGGGTTTAAACCGTTTTCTCAAACAATATCAGGTAGAGTCTGTTTAACTGGAAACAGGACGAGTTACTCAAAATAAAATGTTTATGACAAACCAAACCAAAGGAGATCAGAGGCTTATTTCAGCTTTGTCTTGTCTCATCACAAATAAACGCTGTCTCTGGAAATAAAACGTCTCTGAAGAGGATTAGAGCTGTAAATGTCTCCAGACTCTGATCTCTGTCTGTTATTTCCAGCCCCAGATACGCTCTTCTGGACGAATGCACCAGCGCCGTCAGCATCGACGTGGAGGGCAACATCTACCAGGCCGCAAAGGATGCTGGGATCGCTCTGCTGTCCATCACTCACCGACCCTCGCTCTGGTCAGAACTCACTTCAGACTGTCACAAATCACTCAGTTTTGTCTCATAATGCATCAGGCAGATTACCTCTTTGTCTTTTATTCAACTTTAATCCGTGAAGAAGTGAGTTTTTATCCAACAGTTTATTTAAAAAAGGCCAAACTCTGCTGCAGTTGTTTTGAGGTGTTTTTCCTCTGGCCTGTAGAGGGCAGCAGAGCTCTGAGCCGCTGCAGACTGACACACCCTCTGTTCACACTCTTTTGATTTTACACAATAGTTTTCATTGCACCAAGACTCAGAGGAAGACAGAGAGAGGCTGAGTTCAGGTCAGCTCCTCCAACAGAGACAAAGGAGTAAGAGTCAAATATTTAACACAGAATGAACTAAAAACACACCTGTCCTTTGTAAATCTCTTTAAACCCTGGCTCTCAGTTTATTAATAATGAGGTTCAAATGTCGATGTTGTGTTTCCTGTTTTTATGGCGTGACCTGGAAGTGGTTTCTCTCCAACAGGAAGTACCACTCTCACCTGCTGCAGTTCGACGGAGAAGGAGGCTGGAAGTTTGTTCCTCTCGACGCCTCCACTCGGCTCTCGCTGCAGGTTCGGACTCACCTTAACCAAACAGAAACTAGACTCACCTTAACCTCAGAGAAACCAGGCTCACCTTAACCTCAGAGAAACTAGACTCACCTTAACCTCAGAGAAACCAGGCTCACCTTAACCTCAGAGAAACCACACTCACCTTAACCTCAGAGAAACCACACTCACCTTAACCTCAGACAAACCACACTCACCTTAACCTCAGACAAACCACACTCACCTTAACCTCAGACAAACCACACTCACCTTAACCTCAGAGAAACCACACTCACCTTAACCTCAGAGAAACCACACTCACCTTAACCTCAGAGAAACCACACTCACCTTAACCAAACAGAATCCAGACTCACCTTAACCTCAGAGAAACCAGGCTCACCTTAACCAAACAGAATCCACACTCACCTTAACCTCAGAGAATCCACACTCACCTTAACCTCAGAGAAACCAGGCTCACCTTAACCTCAGAGAAACTAGACTCACCTTAACCTCAGAGAAACTAGACTCACCTTAACCTCAGAGAAACCACACTCACCTTAACCTGAGAGAAACCAGACTCACCTTAACCTCAGAGAAACCAGACTCACCTTAACCTCAGAGAAACCACACTCACCTTAACCTCAGAGAAACCACACTCACCTTAACCTCAGAGAAACCACACTCACCTCAACCTCACAGAAACCAGACTCACCTTAACCTCAGACAAACCACACTCACCTTAACCTCAGAGAAACGACACTCACCTTAACCAAACAGAAACCAGACTCACCTTAACCTCAGAGAAACCAGACTCACCTTAACCTCAGAGAAACCACACTCACCTTAACCTCAGAGAAACCACACTCACCTTAACCTCAGAGAAACCACACTCACCTTAACCTCAGAGAATCCACACTCACCTTAACCTCAGAGAATCCACACTCACCTTAACCAAACAGAAACCAGACTCACCTTAACCTCAGAGAATCCACACTCACCTTAACCTCAGAGAAACCAGACTCACCTTAACCTCAGAGAAACCACACTCACCTTAACCTCAGAGAAACCACACTCACCTTAACCTCAGAGAATCCAGACTCACCTTAACCTCAGAGAAACAACACTCACCTTAACCTCAGAGAAACCAGACTCACCTTAACCTCAGAGAAACCAGATTCACCTTAACCTCAGAGAAACCACACTCACCTTAACCTCAGAGAAACCAGATTCACCTTAACCTCAGAGAAACCACACTCACCTTAACCTCAGAGAAACCACACTCACCTTAACCAAACAGAATCCAGACTCACCTTAACCTCAGAGAAACCACACTCACCTTAACCTCAGAGAAACCACACTCACCTTAACCTCAGAGAAACCAGACTCACCTTAACCTCAGAGAAACCACACTCACCTTAACCAAAGAGAATCCAGACTCACCTTAACCTCAGAGAAACCACACTCACCTTAACCAAACAGAAACCAGACTCACCTTAACCTCAGAGAAACCAGACTCACCTTAACCAAACAGAATCCACACTCACCTTAACCTCAGAGAAACCACACTCACCTTAACCTCAGAGAAACAAGGCTCACCTTAACCTCGTTAGCGTTACCGTGGAAACCCGTTAACTTGCGCCATTGAAATAACCATTCTCATTAAATATGAGAATTAAACACGAAGAAACTGCTCTGGACCAAGAGAGAAGGATGGAACCAAGTCCAGACCAGGACCAGGACCAAGACCAGGACCAAGACCAGGACCAAGACCAGGACCAAGAGCAGGACCAGGACCAAGACCAGGACCAGGACTAGGCACAACAAGAGTCTAAGTTTAGACTGAGTCCTATTTTAGTCCTAATTTAGTCCTGATTTACTCCAGATGTAGTCCAGGTTTAGTCCAGATTTAGTCCAGGTTTAGACCAGGTTTAGTCCAGGTTTAGTCCAGGTTTAGTCCAGGTTTAGTCCAGGTTTAGTCCAGGTTTAGTCCTGGTTTAGACCAGGTTTAGTCCAGGTTTAGTCCAGGTTTAGTCCCGATTTAGTCCAGGTTTAGTCCAGGTTTAGTCCAGGTTTAGTCCAGGTTTAGACCAGGTTTAGTCCAGGTTTAGTCCAGGTTTAGTCCAGGTTTAGACCAGGTTTAGTCCAGGTTTAGTCCAGGTTTAGTCCAGGTTTAGTCCAGGTTTAGACCAGGTTTAGTCCAGGTTTAGTCCAGGTTTAGTCCAGGTTTAGACCAGGTTTAGTCCAGGTTTAGTCCAGGTTTAGTCCAGGTTTAGTCCAGGTTTAGACCAGGTTTAGTCCAGGTTTAGTCCAGGTTTAGTCCAGGTTAAGTCTTGTTTAATATTAGTTCATAGAAAGCGTAGACTGAACCGTACAATCCTTTCCTGAGAGACTCCAGAGACCGGTCCAAGTCCTGGACAGGTTTTACAGTGATTTATCGACATTAGCTCAGGTGTTAGCTCAGGTGATATTTGATAATTAAGCGTTGATTATTAATTGAATCATTAAAACAACAGGATTATTGATACTTGATGAAGGCACATGAACATTATCCGTTTGTGTTTTGATTTCTGGTTGGACTTGAGTCAGGTTCGGAGTGATTCTCTGAGGAATAAGAGCTCGCTGCGTTATTCTCCGTTTGTTTCTGTTTTTAAATAAAGCCTCGGTCTGACCTTCGACCCCGAGCTGACAGCTGTAACCACGGCAACGACAGCAACAGCAGTAACCACGGAAACCAGCAGCATCAGCATCAGCTTCGGGCGAAAAACTGAAACTTTCTCCTCTGCCCACACTCTTCCTCTGAGTTAGAGCTGTTTAAACAAAGACTGAACTAATCCTCGACTCAAACTAGAGCTGAACCAGGACTAACCCAGGGAAGAACCAAAGAAAAATAAACCCAGCAGCTCTTCAAGAGTTTATTATAAAAGACAGCTCCATCTTTTTACCATCTTCAGTGAAAACAGGTCTGTCTTATGACGTCAATCTAGTTTCAGCTGAAAAGCATCATCAGAGTGAATAGAAGCATTAAGGGACAGAATTCCTCCATTGACTTGTATTCATATTTGAATCTGAGGATCCATGAGTCTCTCGAGTCCATCTCTTCTTCTGTTTTGTCCCATTTTGTCTCTTTTTGTCTGTTTTTCAGGAAGAGAAGCAGCGTCTGGAGACGTCTCTGTCCGGAGTTCCCAAAATGCAGCAGCGTTTGGCCGAGCTCTGCGTCCTGCTCGGAGAAAAGGAAGAGGAGCAAGACTGAAGACGAAGAGGAGGAGGAAGAGGAGGAACAAGACTGAAGACGAAGAGGAGGAAGAGGAACAAGACTGAAGACGAAGAGGAGGAAGAAGAGGAGGAAGAGGAGGAGGAAGAGGAGGAACAAGACTGAAGACGAAGAGGAGGAAGAGGAACAAGACTGAAGACGAAGAGGAGGAAGAGGAGGAGGAGGAAGGACAGGCTCAGATCCCACTCTCACTTGTCCAACTGTGAAGAAACCTTTATATGATCCACAGACTCTTCGTCTTTAACACATTTCTGTTTTCAACACGTCCACTTTTCTTACGTTTAGATCTGTCTCAGAGACTTTTATTTTGACGATAAAATGGACAGTTCCTGAAATAATCGACGCAGACAGAGTTCTCACTTGGTTTGAATGTGATATTTTGATCCAAACCTAATCTCCTAAAGAGGTTTACAGTTTTTCTCTTTGACTTTGGTTCAAATCTGTGAACAGTGTGTCTCCGTTTACACTAATCTGTAAAAATCACTGAACAAAACTGAAATCAGCAAAATCAGCAACGTTTTCACAAAATCTATCATCTTCTCAGATTTTAAACTTTTCAGATACATTTTTTATAGATTTTTTGACAGATTTCCTAAAACATAGAATAAATAATAATAAATATTTACCCTCTGAAAGTTGAAATATAGAAACATCAGACCATTTTAAATGAATGCTGTATATATTTCAGTAAAAAACATCAAAAATAATAGAAGTAAATGATCTAATGCTGTTTGTTGAATGAATATTTTCCTGTGACGTCTGTGGCACAACAATAAACAAAAGTTCTATAAAAGAAGAGGAAAAGAAAAGCAGCTGAAGTTATAATAGGAAGAAGAGCAAGGCCGATGTTTTTATTTAAATGAATAGTTCTGCTTTAGAAATGATTAATAAAATGAGGTAGAACAGGATTCAACAGTGATTAAAGAACATCGACTGGCTTCAGTTTCTAATAATAATAATAATTATAATAACCTTTGTTTATGTAACACCAAGGTTTACTAAGTGCTTAACAAAGCATAAACCAAACAATGGAACAACAGAATGAACCAGACTCAGGTCGAGGTGATGAAGTGTTGAGGTTAAAAGAGGAAACGTCGTCTAAAAAAAGTTATAAAAAAGAGACCTGCGCAGAGGCTCAGAAATGAAGCTGTAAAAGTATTTGTTCATGTCACTTTTGTCCTGGATGTGTTATAGCCGTTATAATGGTTATAAGGATCGTTATAACCATCGTTATAACCATCGTCTCTGAGTCCAGCTGTGAACACGAGTCTTTAGATTTAGCTCAGGGTCAAACTTTGACAAAACAACGTTTTTGTCTCAAATTTAAATCCACTCTGTGTAACTTTTAGCCCAAAAATATCTCTTCTTTCATTTTGATGATGATTGATTTTTTTCGTCCAAACGTGCCGTCTTAAACGTCTCCAGAGCAGTCCCACAGAGAGGGACATGCGCCCTCTGCTGGAGAAACGTTACACAGGGTGGCTTTAAATTTAATAGATTTGGGTGAAAAACTCCCTTTTTTGAAGAACCACTGAACTGTTTTAAAAATGTGCTCAAGCCTTTAAGAAAAGCTAATGTTTTATTGATTTAAACTAAAACATATATATATGATTAATAATAATATATAATAGATATTTAGTGAAGACAGAGTTGGTTTAAACTGTGATAAAGGTTTGAAAAGTACAAATAGAGCTCATTTTTATTAATTCATTATTTGTTTAACTATTGGAATATTTCACTTAAATCTCACTTTCTGTTCAGATTCATGTTGGAATCACAGACAAATACGTTTATTTTGAAAAATGAAATATTATGCTTAAATAGATAGAAACCAGGTGAGAACAGGAGACAATGAAAGTATTTTAAACAAATCAATGCCTTAAATGTTTAATATAAAAAAGAAACAGAGGTCAAACTAATTCTGTGCCAATTATTATTATTATTATCATTGTTTTTTGTTTTTACTGTAGATTTATTTTCATTATGTCCAGGTCAAAGTATAATCATTGTCGAAGGATGAGCCGCTGCTGGAGTTCGTTTTATTGTAATGTTTCTGAAAATGATGCTGAAATATTTGTATTTAGTAGAAAATAAATTTTATTATTAATCAACTTGAGTCATGTAATATTTATTTTACAGGTGTTTCTATAAAATGTGTTCTCTACACATGCCTTTGGAGGAAGAGTATTTTTCATCAAAAATCAATTTTATGTTTGAATATGTTTGTTTTACATGAGAAAAATAAAATCTGAAAACACTTTTTTGTTCAGAAAAACACGAGGAAACAGCCATGACTTCATCTGATAATAATATAATAAACTTTATTTATACATATCTTTACAAGAAAGAATAATATTTGCATCAAGACACAAAACAGTAAAAAAGAAAACAATAAAAACTCATATTAAAAACAATAACAGACTAAAATTAGACAATATCAAACAAACAAACAGCTGGACTATCTTTTATCCATTTTATTAGCTTTATTTATTTTGATGTATTTTATAGTTTTTTATTGTGTTATTGTTTGATTTGTTTTTGTTGTTTTTTACTTATTTGAGGTGCTCTTTCCTGAGCCATTAAATCTCTTTTGGCAGCGATGGTTGTTTTAAATGTGCTTCATGAATAAAACAGACATTTCCATTAAATATTAAAGGTATAATATAACTATAATAATACGAAGCCGGTGTTTGCTCCTGTCTGCTCCTCCAGACTAAGGACGTCCCGGATCCAGGGGGCGGTGGTCCTCAGTGCGCGGCGCGGGGCGGGGTCTTCGCTCGGACTCGGACTGGGACCTGTTGTAGTCTGTTCTGCGCCGGGTTCCGTTTCTGGACGTATCCACGGCTCACGCGCTCGGATCTAACCTGTGGAGCGGCGCGTGGACGTCAGGTGAGTCCCCACGTGCCCCCTGTTACCTCGCTCTGTTTCTTCCTCGAGGATTTTTTTTCTTTGGGTCTGAACTTGTCCCGAGCTACTGCTGCAGGGAGAGCGTGCTTTCAGGCGTGTCTCCGGACTCAGTTTAGAAAAGCGCCTATTTTAAAACAACGTCGCTTTTCTCTAAAACCCTTCCACGTAAAGGAATAATTCAAACAATTTTAGAAACCACTCGAGTCGTGCTTTGATTCGGCTCTAACAGATTTATTGAAGTTATATTTATCTTTGGTATTTTGTCGGTTATGTCACGTGGTTTTGACATCCCGAGCGTCAAATCCTATTGAAAAGTGAGTTGAAAAGTGGAGATTTTTCTAATGGAGTTTGTGAATTGTTTTTTTTCTAAACAGCTCTTTTTCTGGGAATTGACTTTGGTTAATGTTTGATGACTGTTTTTATTGCGCGTGCCCGTGCTTTTACCCGTGCACGTGCATGTGACAGTTGCTGTTGTGTGAACTTGTCCCGGTTTGGCACCGTCTCTGTGAATAGCTCACATTCCGACACACACACACACACACACACACACACACACACACACACACACACACACACACACACTCGCGCACTGTCACTGAGGCACGCACACGTACATTCACGCGTACACGCACTCACTCGGCTGCTGGTATTGTGCTTTTACAGTTGGTTCTACTGAAGTTGTGTCGTTATTTAGAGGAACTCTGAATTACGTCACTATAATTAAACAGAAAAAAAAGAGAGAAGCGTTGTTAAAATAACCTTAATTAGAAAAACAGGCTCGTACTCATCCTCACGCACCTGAACACGCACCTGAACACGCACCTGAAGCAGAAAAACCGGTTCAGAGTGAATTTACAGCAGAGTCTTATCTGTAAACAACACCGGCTCCTTTTGAAATGACTGAAGATTAATGGGCTTTTGTTTTAAACTGAATTTAGGTTTAATAACGTCAGAAGTATATTTTCTGATGAGATTATTTCACTTTAGCTTCTGTCAAACAAAGACAGTGAAGTATCTGTGGAAAAGGAAACCAGTTTTGATGTTTTTCTGGTGCAGTAGTTTAATGTAATACTCTAAACTACCACCCATTTGACCTTTGACCTCCTCTAAATAGGAGTGGACCCCACACTTTATGTTTTTTGGATGTCCTTTAATGTCAAAAACCTGAGTCTGACTGGATCTCGTCTCAACTCCTCTACTTTTGATTTAGTCTCTGTTTATTTTTGTGTCGAAATGTTTAGTCAGTGTTTGTTCTCATTAATGACTTTTTATTTAGTTTTTTTTCGTTTTCGGACGGAAAAACTATGACGAAATAACAAAATTAACACTGGCCAGAAGTCCATATTTGGACAAAAAGGCAGTGTTGTCACGGTGACCACCGAACCAATCAGGAACGAGCTTGTTAAGAGCTGGTTATGAGGTTTTTGGTGACATCTTGTGGTGGAAATGCAGATTAGAGGTTTGCTGATTGCTCAAAGTCATTTTAAATATTGTGATATTTTCAGAACAGTTCTTCAAATGGAGCCAGTTCTTTAAGAAATCAGTGTTTTCTCTTTATTTAAAGTCTCTTCAAAATAAAAGCATCAACCTTTAACTCCAGTTTAATGTGAAAAATTGAGTACTATATGTGATATTATTTGCTCATTAATATAAAGACCTCTATAGAGCGTTTACGCAGAACAACCGTGTTTTTTGGGAGTATTTTATGTTATGACCCTTTTATTAAAGCCGTGACACTTTTTAAAAACTCTGATGTGAAAATATTGTGTGAAATTTGTCAGGTTTTTGTTGTTTTGTGTTTAATGTGTGTTTTTCTGAAGTTGTCTCTGAGGAAACTGTGAAGGTCCTCAGTCTGTGGTGGATTAGAGCGAGTTAAGCCTTAATCTGAAGAAAACCCTCCAGATTAAAACAAACAGACGTTAAACTTCTTCATCTGAGCTTTTAAACCAGGAAGTGATGTCATCCAGAGTCACATGACCTCGGCTCATTCACATTTACTGTAAACTGTGTCACTGGGTCACGTCCAACTAAAACCTGTCCGGATCCAACTAAAACCTGTTCAGATCCAACTAAAACCTGTTCAGATCCAACTAAAACCTGTTTCCATAAAAGGATGTAATTACTGTTAAAGGTAACGTTAGGTTTATCTGTTTGTGTTCTTCTAGTCCAGTGGAACCTCTGGAGACCTGGACACAGCTCAGAGGCAGTTTTTCCTGCCTTTCTTTCATCCGTTCATTAAACACCTGAGAGTCTTCACTTCAAAAGACTGACTCAGATTTATCATAAAATCATCCCTCATCAAACATGGCCGCCGCCTGTCGTCAGAACAGAATTTATAAAAATGTGAGCTTTGACAAAAGTGCTTTGGGAAATGTTTAGTTGCAGTTCCACAAGTGTCCACTAGGAAAATGTTTACAGCAGTGGTCTTTATTGAGATTTGAACAGGTTTTAGTTGGATTTGAACATGTTTTACTTGGATTTGAACATGTTTTAGATGGATTTGAACAGGTTTTACTTGGATTTGAACAGGTTTTAGATGGATTTGAACAGGTTTTGGATGGATTTGAACAGGTTTTACTTGGATTTGAACAGGTTTTATTGGATTTGAACAGGTTTTAGATGGATTTGAACAGGTTTTACTTGGATTTGAACAGGTTTTAGTTGGATTTGAACAGGTTTTATTGGATTTGAACAGGTTTTAGTTGGATTTGAACAGGTTTTAGTTGGATTTGAACAGGTTTTAGTTGGATTTGAACAGGTTTTAGTTGGATTTGAACAGGTTTTAGTTGGATTTGAACAGGTTTTAGTTGGATTTGAACAGGTTTTAGATGGATTTGAACAGGTTTTAGTTGGATTTGAACAGGTTTTAGTTGGATTTGAACAGGTTTTAGTTGGATTTGAACAGGTTTTAGTTGGATTTGAACAGGTTTTAGTTGGATTTGAACAGGTTTTATTGGATTTGAACAGGTTTTAGTTGGATTTGAACAGGTTTTAGTTGGATTTGAACAGGTTTTAGTTGGATTTGAACAGGTTTTAGTTGGATTTGAACAGGTTTTAGTTGGATTTGAACAGGTTTTAGTTGGATTTGAACAGGTTTTATTGGATTTGAACAGGTTTTAGTTGGATTTGAACAGGTTTTAGTTGGATTTGAACAGGTTTTATTGGATTTGAACAGGTTTTAGTTGGATTTGAACAGGTTTTATTGGATTTGAACAGGTTTTACTTGGATTTGAGCAGGTTTTATTGGATTTGAACAGGTTTTATTGGATTTGAACAGGTTTTACTTGGATTTGAGCAGGTTTATATAAAGCTGCTGTTGAGTCCATAAGCAGAAACTGAGGGCCGTATAAAATCTCTGCTTGTGCCGTGACTGGCCCCTGGACCAGACGTTGGACCTGTTGTAAATGTAAAAATAAAATCACATTAAATATTTTCATGAACAAAATGAGTCCGAGGCGTGTTTTTAACGACGATGGAGCCTCGAGCGACGGATCCAACAGCACGTCCCGCCTGAAGGTACGTGTCCCGCGGGAATCGAACCGACAACCCTCTGAACCACGGCACCGGGCTTTGAAGAAGAGACGGAAACATGAAAGGGTCAGAGAGAGTGAATTATTAAAGAGCTGATCTGTTGGAGGTCAGAGGAAACAGGACCAGAATATTAATGAAATCAGAGAATATTAATGAGAGAGAATTATTGTTGCTGCAAAATAAGTGGCGTCCATTTTGATTTTATGATGACAAAACAATCATGAAAAAATCAGGACTGAACCAGAACGAATTTGGGACTAAACCCTTAAATCACAACATATTAAAAGTTATGTGAATATTAAATACTTCTCCTCAGAGGCTTAGCAGTGTTTCTGTCAGGTTTAAGATGCATTTGAACAGGTTTTAGATGGATTTGAACAGGTTTAAGATGGATTTGAACAGGTTTTAGATGGATTTGAACAGGTTTTAGTTTGATTTAAACAGGTTTAAGATGGATTTGAACAGGTTTTAGTTGGATTTGAACAGGTTTTATGTGGATTTAAACAGGTTTTACGTGGATTTAAACAGGTTTTATGTGGATTTAAACAGGTTTTATGTGGATTTGAACAGGTTTTAGATGGATTTGAACATGTTTTAGTTGGATTTGAACAGGTTTTAGTTGGATTTGAACAGGTTTTAGTTGGATTTGAACATGTTTTGTGTGGATTTTGTGGATTTGTTGTATTATCATCGGTTTTAAACAATAAAGTCCTTCACTGTGGGACATTTCAACCTTCACCTGAACATGGACACATCTGCTCTTGTCTATATGAATATTTCTGATCCAGTTCTGGATCTGAATTCTCCTGATTGTGTCGTAGTGTGGACACTTCTGATCAGTTTGATCATTAAAGTCAGAAACCATCTGATAGAGTCCAATTAACGCGACTGTAACGATAAATAAATGCATCTGTTTTCCTTCAACAAAAGCGACGGGAGCAGAACAGATGTGAGGATCTGAGAAGAGCTCCAGATGTGCTCCTCACAAACGGAAACGAGACGAGTGTAAACGAGCGTCGCCTCGGGTCCATCTGTTTCTGAACGACACCAACAGAACCATCAGAGACCGACACAGAGCGGACTCTTCAGACTCGGATCAGAACCAAATCCTGATGAATATGGATTAGTTCTGAGGCTTTTCTCAAAATAATGATTGGTTCTAACGAGGAATGTGTTTAAGGAATAAACAAAGTGAAGGTTTAAAGGTGCAGTGTGTGAAAAACAGGATAAAAAGGTTTAGTCCAAGTTTAGTCCAGGTTTAGTCCTGGTTTAGTCCAGGTTTAGACCTGGTTTAGTCCTGGTTTAGTCCAGGTTTAGACCAGGTTTAGTCCAGGTTTAGACCAGGTTTAGTCCAGGTTTAGTCCAGGTTTAGTCCAGGTTTAGACCAGGTTTAGTCCAGGTTTAGTCCAGGTTTAGACCTGGATTAGTCCAGGTTTAGTCCAGGTTTAGTCCTGGTTTAGTCCAGGTTTAGTCCAGGTTTAGACCAGGTTTAGTCCAGGTTTAGTCCAGGTTTAGACCAGGTTTAGTCCAGGTTTAGTCCAGGTTTAGTCCAGGTTTAGTCCAGGTTTAGACCAGGTTTAGTCCAGGTTTAGTCCAGGTTTAGACCAGGTTTAGTCCAGGTTTAGTCCTGGTTTAGTCCAGGTTTAGTCCAGAGGTGTTCAGGGACACGTCTCTAACTCTGGAAACACGAGTCTTTACGTTGATCAGTTTGTGTTGGAGTCAGGCTGCTCAAAGACGGTCCACAGGGATCCGTCCACACAAACGGCTTTATGGATTATTAATATCACCTCCAGCTACTACACCCTCCTCCTCCTCCTCTTCATCCTCAAACCCCTTTGACGCTTTGTGACTGAAAAACAGAGGGACACACTTCTGTGTTTTAATCTGAACATGAACTCCTCACTGAGACTAGACCTGGTCTAGACCTGGTTCAGTCTGGGTTTGGTCCTGGTCTGGACCTGGTTCAGTCTGGGTTCGGTCCTGGTCTAGACCTGGTTCAGTCCTGGTCTAGACCTGGTTCAGTCCTGGTCTAGACCTGGTTCAGTCTGGCTTTAGTCCAGGTCTAGGCCTGTTTCTCGGTCTTTCCTCAGATTCATGTTCACGTCTGAAACAAAGAAAACAGTGACGACTCTTTTCTCTGCGACGTTAGAACTTTATTTATTTATTTATTTATTTACTCGACACAAAAGTCAAATAAATGTGACCTTCTCTTTTCTTTTCCTCAGATTTGTCTCAGAATAACGTCTGTTTCTGATAAATCTCACTGAATGAACCTCATTCTCTCAGATTTAAACACACACCTTTGACTCAAAAGGAAGCACACACACTTTATTTATTTATTTATTTATTTTCTGGGCAGGTATGTTTTAACTGAGAGAGGGTCCAGGTCTTGTTTCTCTTCTTTAGGAGAGTTATGTTTGTGTTTGTTGCAGCAGTTTTATTAATATTTCTCTCAAATGTTGGAATATTGGTGATATTTGTGACGGTTAATTATCTTCATATCGTAGTTTTATTTGGAGATTTTTGAGTTTGTCGTCAAAGATAACACTCTTTATTGAATCTTAACGAGATCAGGCTCAGAGTCTGATGTGGTTCACTTGAAATACTTTTAATTTGAGGTCATTTGTTTTTAAAAGTCAGTTACTCTGTTTTTTTTCTTGTGTTGCTCACATTTAACTCAAACCTGTTTCTTTGTGTTGTTGTCCTCCTGCTTTTGTCTGATCCAACACTTTGGACCAAACCATGTTTTAAAAGGTTCTGGTTTAAGACGTTTTCTGTCGTTTAAGTGAAAATATAGAGTTTAAAACCTAGCAACAGTAACCGAGGACTGGACCGAGGGCGGGGCTTAAAGAAGCTGGAGGAAGTGTCTGGGGAGAGGAAGTCCTGGTTTAGTTCTGGTTCAGACCTGGTTCAGACCTGGTTCAGACCTGGTTCAGTCCTGGTTTAGACCTGGTTCAGACCTGGTTCAGACCTGGTTTAGACCTGGTTCAGTCCTGGTTTAGACCTGGTTCAGACCTGGTTCAGACCTGGTTTAGACCAGGTCTGGGTGGATCCTCTGATGCTGGTCGGTCGTTGCCGTGGCGATGGTGAGAGTCAGAACCGGTCCCTCTGCTCGTACAGTGCTGCTGCCGGTTGCCGTGGCGACGGAGGGGAACGTTGCTAGCGGCGACCGGACCCCGCTCTGATAGGGATTCCTGCGTCTGTGTGTGTGTGTGTGTAATTGAGTTTTGATGAAAAATTCTGTTTGATGTTTGAAGAAGAAAGACCAGGAAAAACCAGAGAAAAACCAGCTGGATCCAGGGCCTAGACCAGGAAAAACCAGCTGGAACCAAGGCCTAGACCAGGAAAAACCAGCTGGAACCAGGGCCTAGACCAGGAAAAACCAGCTGGAACCAAGGCCTAGACCAGGAAAAACTAGCTGGAACCAGGGTCTAGACCAGGAAAAACCAGCTGGAACCAGGGCCTAGACCAGGAAAAACCAGCTGGAACCAGGGCCTAGACCAGGAAAAACCAGCTGGAACCAAGGCCTAGACCAGGAAAAACCAGGGTCTAGACCAGTCTGAATCATGGTCTAGACCACATCTTGATTTCGTTTTGCTTCAGTCCTGGTTCAGTCCCGGTCTTCGGTCTGAGTCCAGTTTTGTTTGTGTGGAACAGGAAGTGCCTGCTCTGAGGAAGAATGAGTCTCTGCTCCATTTCCTGTTTCTGCAGCAGTCTCTTCCTGTTTCTGAGCTCAACCCTCGACTCCAGTCAGAGTCTTTTTATTATCATTAAACAAACAGCAATCACATGCTCCAAAAAGGAGCGCTCCCATTGGTCGACACTTGTCACATGACGTTCCAGGAAGTTTAATAGCTGCAGATAAAGTGTATTTTCAGCTGAATATGTCTTTTAACAGAGAAACAGCTGAAAAAAGAAAAGCATCAACAGAGAAAAGGGAGACAACGTAAAACACAGATAAATACTGTCAATTCAATCACGTAATGTTTAACGAGGAGGAGATAATTGTCGTCCTGACGCTGAAGTCACAGCTAAGCTAACGCTAAACTCTAAACTTCAGTTTGGTCAAATGGATTAGTATTTTGGAGGAAAAACTGGTCTGGTTTTATTTTGTAATAAAAGAGAAGCAGGAGAGGTTCCTAGACTGATTTTGGACGAGAGTCTAAGACAGGGACAAAAAAAGAACATCAGGAGGAGATTTAATACGACACTATGCACCTTCAGTATTTACCTGAGCAGATATGTTTGTGATTATGTACATTATGTGATTATAAAACACAATTCAGAGTTTATATCTTTACATTTATAGATCTTCAAGCCTTAAAAACTGTGCACAGCTTATATTTTCCACAAACACTTGTTTTATAATCACCTCTGTGATGTAGCTAAATAATACTGGTAAAGATAATGGTCCAAATGAATAAATAATCGATTACCATTAGATTTTCTAATGGTTCATCATCCTGTTTTATTTCCAGATATTGCCTTTTACATGTTTTATTTTTCGCTTGTTGTGAAATTTTCATTGAGCTGCTTTTCTCTGAGCATTTTTTATTCAAATCGAGCCATTATTATCATATTTAAAAGTACTGTTGTGCTCTTGAATGCACCCTGGAGAATTCTGTGATCGTAAAACATTTTCCTCATGGTGTCCCTCGTGTCCAGTTTAAATGAAGTAATAGACGCTGGTTTTTCCTCGATTTAACGGAAATGACTTCTTCTATCTTCACAAAACACTTACGTCTTCATCAGAGATCCTTAATGGACTTGAACTCTTCACTGTTCATCACAGTTAATCCAGCTTCTGTTTGAGCAGTGATTACAGAAGGAGAGAGGAGACAAGGAGAGAGGAGAGAGGAGACGAGGAGAGAGGAGACGAGGAGAGAGGAGAGAGGAGACGAGGAGACGAGGAGAGAGGAGACGAGGAGAGAGGAGAGAGGAGACGAGGAGACGAGGAGACGAGGAGAGAGGAGACGAGGAGAGAGGAGAGAGGAGACGAGGAGAGAGGAGACAAGGAGAGAGGAGAGAGGAGACAAGGAGAGAGGAGACGAGGAGAGAGGAGAGAGGAGACAAGGAGAGAGGAGAGAGGAGACGAGGAGACGAGGAGAGAGGAGACGAGGAGAGAGGAGAGAGGAGAGACGAGGGAGACGAGGAGACGAGGAGACGAGGAGAGAGGAGACGAGGAGAGAGGAGAGAGGAGACGAGGAGAGAGGAGACAAGGAGAGAGGAGAGAGGAGACAAGGAGAGAGGAGACGAGGAGAGAGGAGAGAGGAGACAAGGAGAGAGGAGAGAGGAGACAAGGAGAGAGGAGACAAGGAGAGAGGAGAGAGTGTTGGGGGTAACAGAGACTGACTGAAGACAGCTGTAAGAAACTAATGATTGTGGACACACATGACGCTGGTTCATGAGGTTGGTCCATTCTTCGTCTTCAAACACGACGTTAAAGAGTGAGGCTCTGAAACTTGAATTTAAAGTTTACAAAGATGGGAATAAAGCAGAAACACTCAAGGTCTGAGTTTCTTAAAATCTCCTGACCCTGAGACCCTCTGGAGACCCTCTGGAGACCCTCTGGAGACCCTCTGGAGACCCTCCGGAGACCCCCTGGAGACCCTCTGGAGACCCTCTGGAGACCCTCCGGAGACCCTCTGGAGACCCTCTGGAGACCCTCTGGAGACCCTCTGGAGACCCCCTGGAGACCCTCTGGAGACCCTCTGGAGACCCTCTGGAGACCCTCTGGAGACCCTCTGGAGACCCTCCGGAGACCCCCTGGAGACCCTCTGGAGACCCTCTGGAGACCCTCCGGAGACCCTCTGGAGACCCTCTGGAGACCCTCCGGGAGACCCCCTGGAGACCCTCTGGAGACCCTCTGGAGACCCTCCGGGACCCTCTGGAACCCTCCGGAGACCCCTGGAGACCCTCTGGAGACCCTCTGAGACCCTCTGGAGACCCTCTGGAGACCCCCTGGAGACCCTCTGGAGACCCTCTGGAGACCCTCTGGAGACCCTCTGGAGACCCTCTGGAGACCCTCTGGAGACCCCCTGGAGACCCTCTGGAGACCCTCTGGAGACCCTCTGGAGACCCTCTGGAGACCCTCTGGAGACCCCCTGGAGACCCTCTGGAGACCCTCTGGAGACCCTCTGGAGACCCTCTGGAGACCCTCTGGAGACCCTCTGGAGACCCTCTGGAGACCCTCTGGAGACCCTCTGGAGAGTGTGGACCTGGAGGACGAAGATCGTGTTTTGTTTGTGTTTAAAACTGATGAGTGAACTTTTATAAACAAACTACAGACTTTTTTTTACCTTTGATCGAAGCAACTTCTGAAAGAACAGGAGCCACTGATCTGTCTCTTGTTTGTTCAGTACATTTATGAGATTATTTCTCTAAATGTTCCTGTTTTTGGATCAGGTGCTTGTTGTTGTCCATTTTTAGTTTTGATTAAGCCTCAGTTTTACTCTTATTTGGTTCAATATGATCAGTATTTTATGGAATATACGGTAAATATCTGAATATGGTGATAAAGCTGATAATGAGGTGTGTCTAATGTGTGTGACGTAGTGACATCACAACGTTCCAGACCCTGATACAAACCCACAGCGGGTGGTTGGGTGCGGGGTCAGAGGTCAGCGGGGCCTTAAAGGAGCAGCGCGCCTCACGTCGGTTCTAAATTGCTCTAAATTGTGCTAAATGAGCTGTTTTTCATGTCAGTCACAGTCGGGTTCAGAGATAATGGCGCTCAGACGACAGACGACTCAAATCCATGAATCCTAATGTTGTGGCCTCCGCCGTCGACAGATTATGAGACGGAATAATTTAGCAGCTCACTTGACAAACAGGAAGAAGAGCTTTGTTAGTTGGAGAGCGGAGGGGGATGTGACAGTCACCGGTGAATCATTACGATCCAAACACCAACAACAACAGTGTTTTTACTGTAATTGGTTGAACTTGGCCTGAGACAACATCACATGAGGAACAGAAAAAGTACAAATGAATGAGCGTCACAATCTATATCAGGACGAGAAGGTGTCTTGTGATAAACAGTCATATTCCAAGAAGAAAAAGTGATTAAAACAAAGGTAGTGTTTGTCTAAAAACAGAAAGAGCTGCTGAGAATAAAGTCAGGTTTTACGGCTCTTTCTTTGTGAATTAAACCCAGTCCATTCTCCGTCTTTACTGCTTTAAACAGAAACAGAACTAGAAAGAGTCAGGAACTGAAATAGAGTACATACAGAATCTGGATTTAAAGAGTAGAATTTATAATTCCAGCTGAATGGACTGTCAGTGAATGCACCACAGCTCCGGCTCTGAATGGACTCATGATAAATAACATTCATATCATTCATGTTCATCTCTAACTTATCTTTTATTAAAACACACAGTGATCTAAAAGAGGCACAATATATTGATATTTTCCTTCTGCAGCTGGTGTTATTTGTTGAACTCGGTGGAGATTGTTTTTTCCTGAGCTGCAATGGTTTTATTATTAACTGAAGTTGTCCAATTGAAATGTCAGTAGGAGGGAAGGAAATTGATTTTGAGTAAAACACAAGACAAAATAAAAACAAAGACAAACCAAGCACATCGTCCAAACTCAAAACAAATCAAAGAAAAACACCAGTTCAACAATCAATCAGTTTATTATTAAGGGTTAGACTTTATAAGTGTTGA